>CM060702.1:240097156-240697156 GCA_030686995.1 Artemisia argyi | reverse complement strand
CTCGTAATTTCATGTCCTGTTTCAAACGTCGAAATTCCAATTTTTATCTCGGAAAGTACTATTCACTTTTACTATTCACAAAACACTATTCATGTCCGAAATTTTTATTTCATATTCTCATAAGTTAAACTATTTTAACGGTAATCCGAGAGTTTGGCGCTCGTCGGATCATTTCTGCAAAAATCACGAAGCCGTGTCCGAGATTTACATTCAGGTTTAAACGTCCTTCCGGCATCCCGATATGTCCATAAAACAATATAAACAATAGAAATATGATTTTCTCTCATTTTACGACAATTCTTAAAGTTTTGAAATTTTACGTTTTTCAGTTCAGCGTTTTACGCGAATCACGCGTTTTTAACCCGCGTTTCCAGTTTTAACAACGTTTAAGCAACCCGATGGAACTTACCATTCATTTTATATTTTATTATGGAGTATTTTGACAAGTTTAGTCATTCTTTCAAGTTTCATATTTTTACGATACCCAGATTTACGTTTCGCGATTTAAAACTTTACGGTTTGCGATTAACGGAACCAAAACTGACTCCGTAAACCAGATAATACCAAGCTTACTACATACTCATCAATCATGTGCAGCCCTCCCCATCCCATGTTACTTCATATTGACTTATTAATTACCAAAATGCCATTCTTAGAAAAATATCTAACCTTAAACAACAAAAACACTACATATTTTATTTTTGAGAATCAAAAACCCATTTCTTCATTTCTTTCTCCATAACCACGACCCAAGACCATCACCATGATCCATCCATGATTTTCCAAAGTACAAAGCATCAAAGTTGTTCATTTCATCATCCTAATCAAGAATCATAACACAAAAACACAAGTAATCCAAGGTTTCTAGTCATTCAATCATCTCATTTTATCAAGTAAGTTATCAACTTTATTTTTACATGAATCATCTTATATTTACTTGTATTGCATGAGTTCCATGCTAAAAACCATGTACAACTAGCTATACCACCATTTATTTTGTCAAAAATGGAACATACAAACCCTAACTTCTTATTTATGAATTCCCTTGCTATAATAACTTGGTTAGGAGCCCATGGCACCCTAAGAAGGTGTATGGTAGGATTAGATTAGCTATGTGGTGATTACAAGAGGTTTGGTGATGTTAGAAATTAGTTATAAACCTTGAAAACTTGATTTGGAGCATGTTTTAGACATGCTGTCCCATTTTGTGAAATCCAGGAAAATCAATAAATACAAAGTAAACTTTGGCAAAATTTTTAGAAAATACTTTCAAAAACGAATCCGTAGGCGAAAGAACGGATTAAAAAGAGTTAATAACGAAGAAGTTATGATTTTTGCAAGATTGTTGACGAAAAGTATTTTTCTGGAAATTAGTTGCTGTTGGACGTTTTTCGTCGGTCAAAAAGAGGCTTTAGACGTAACCCGGAGGAGCCAAGCTTTCCAAAATATATATACTAAGACGTAACCGTGGATATAAAGAACAAGTAAAACGGACTTATAACGACAAAGATATTCACGTTTCCATATCGGCAAAACTTATATTATTTTGACAGCTTTTCTTCAATTAGAAATAATAATGACATTTAGTACGTAGTAAATTCTAGATTTCTAAAAATATTAACCAAGTGCCCAATTTCATAACTAATGAAGTATTAGTGATTTCAAGTATATGTTTATGGCTACAAGACGTTATTTCAAGGATTTCAAATCGAGGAGTTCAACACTAACACTTATATATACGACATATATACATTTCGACTAGCTTTATTTTTCTAGTTGCCTTATTTTCCCAAGTTTTGGAAAAATGTATTATTTTGATAACAACAAGTATTTTTCAAGTTAAGAGTGGTATAGGTAACATGTGCATGGACATTTTCAACATCATTTCATGATCTAAATTAGATCGTTCATAACATTCACATTAGGTTGCGGTTTGAGATCGAACCTCATTTCTGTGTATACACTTTTGTCATCGTAGTTGTTGCATCAGGTGAGTATTCATGAACCCCTTTTTCTAACTATTTTAATCGCTTTGGGGTGGATGCATGAATTATTACTTGAACACTTTGAACATTGTTTTGAACCCTTTGATTATTATGAACTCTTTTGATTTGTCTTGACCTTATAACTTGTTTAAGAACTCTTGAACTCAACTTGAACTTTTGAACTTAATGAATCATATGTGCTATGACCTTAAGTCTCGCCATTTTTGGTGGAGCGTTCTTAACCCTAAAGTCTCACCTTATTGGTGGAGCGTGCTAAGTCTCCCATGTTTGGAGCGTTCTTAATCGTATATAATAGTTGTATGATGTACTATTCGTACATTCGCATTGTTCGACGCCTATTAGTAGTATGGATAGCGCTATTAGAGGTCGGCCAACCTCTCGTCCACCATGTTACGGGACGCATATTATTTAATTAGGGGCTTTGCATGGCATACATTATTATATATGTGGTGCTTATATTGTGACTTATTATGACCGCGGGTACTTGACTACTAAACATGCAACTATATTTTAGCAGTGGGTTGTGAACACACAGGTTACAAGGCTCTTATGGCGGGACTTGTAACTGAGTGGATTTACGATGCCTTTGCTGTGTGATCATTTTTCTATATACTTTACTTGTTAAACAAACTCTATGAACTCACCAACCATTGTGTTGACACTTTAGCATGTATTTTCAGGTTTTAAGCATTGGCACGCTACAAGAGGTTTTGGCAGGGCATGGCATGGTCATAGAAGACTCTGATTATTTATATGGGGACCGTTTTAAACTATTTTAAGGGCCTACTTCCGCACTACTTTTAACGATGTAAATTCAACATTTTTGACTAAACGATTTTATTCTAAATGATTAAAGTGAAAACCATTTTTGAACTAGTGTTGTGATATCAATTGAGTTACACCCCAGCTATACGTATGCTTCCGCTGGACCCTATTTTGGGGGTGTGACAGATTGGCATCAGAGCTTTTGGCTATAGTGAACTGAGTGTTTTTAAAACCTAGACTATAGCTACTTTCATGAAAACTTAACCCTATGACCGTCACGTGCCTGCCTGCCAAGATGTTGCCTCACTTGTGGTTAGTTGCTATTTTCACTTATTATAGTGGATTACTATAATTGTCTTTCATTTAAGCATGTTCACGTATCGTATATATCACCGCATTATATTTTCCTTGCATAGTTTCATCATACGACCTCGAGTCTTGGTCACTTGCCTTAGTCTTTCAGAATGTCTTGGTATTCGTGAAGGACATAGTTTTAGTATAACTGAGCTGAGTATTTCAAAATTCATGGAACCTCGGTGGAATATAGACTAGTCATTTATATTCAACCCGGGATAGTGGGACATAGGCAGACTACCTATATCCGACTCAGAAATGAATTTTGCAACACTGAAAATGGTTATAATAAAATTTTATCTGGATTGAATTCTCTACCTAATTTCCAAATGTTTCATTCATGTGTGCGACTCAAATATTATCACCTTTTAACCAATACCACTTCAGAGACCAACACAAACTGAACTTCGGGACGAAGTTCCATTTAGAGGGGAAGAATGTCACAACTCGTAATTTCATGTCCTGTTTCAAACGTCGAAATTCCAATTTTTATCTCGGAAAGTTACTATTCACTTTTACTATTCACAAAACACTATTCATGTCCGAAATTTTTATTTCATATTCTCATAAGTTAAACTATTTTAACGGTAATCCGAGAGTTTGGCGCTCGTCGGATCATTTCTGCAAAAATCACGAAGCCGTGTCCGAGATTTACATTCAGGTTTAAACGTCCTTCCGGCATCCCGATATGTCCATAAAACAATATAAACAATAGAAATATGATTTTCTCTCATTTTACGACAATTCTTAAAGTTTTGAAATTTTACGTTTTTCAGTTCAGCGTTTTACGCGAATCACGCGTTTTTAACCCGCGTTTCCAGTTTTAACAACGTTTAAGCAACCCGATGGAACTTACCATTCATTTTATATTTTATTATGGAGTATTTTGACAAGTTTAGTCATTCTTTCAAGTTTCATATTTTTACGATACCCAGATTTACGTTTCGCGATTTAAAACTTTACGGTTTGCGATTAACGGAACCAAAACTGACTCCGTAAACCAGATAATACCAAGCTTACTACATACTCATCAATCATGTGCAGCCCTCCCCATCCCATGTTACTTCATATTGACTTATTAATTACCAAAATGCCATTCTTAGAAAAATATCTAACCTTAAACAACAAAAACACTACATATTTTATTTTTGAGAATCAAAAACCCATTTCTTCATTTCTTTCTCCATAACCACGACCCAAGACCATCACCATGATCCATCCATGATTTTCCAAAGTACAAAGCATCAAAGTTGTTCATTTCATCATCCTAATCAAGAATCATAACACAAAAACACAAGTAATCCAAGGTTTCTAGTCATTCAATCATCTCATTTTATCAAGTAAGTTATCAACTTTATTTTTACATGAATCATCTTATATTTACTTGTATTGCATGAGTTCCATGCTAAAAACCATGTACAACTAGCTATACCACCATTTATTTTGTCAAAAATGGAACATACAAACCCTAACTTCTTATTTATGAATTCCCTTGCTATAATAACTTGGTTAGGAGCCCATGGCACCCTAAGAAGGTGTATGGTAGGATTAGATTAGCTATGTGGTGATTACAAGAGGTTTGGTGATGTTAGAAATTAGTTATAAACCTTGAAAACTTGATTTGGAGCATGTTTTAGACATGCTGTCCCATTTTGTGAAATCCAGGAAAATCAATAAATACAAAGTAAACTTTGGCAAAATTTTTAGAAAATACTTTCAAAAACGAATCCGTAGGCGAAAGAACGGATTAAAAAGAGTTAATAACGAAGAAGTTATGATTTTTGCAAGATTGTTGACGAAAAGTATTTTTCTGGAAATTAGTTGCTGTTGGACGTTTTTCGTCGGTCAAAAAGAGGCTTTAGACGTAACCCGGAGGAGCCAAGCTTTCCAAAATATATATACTAAGACGTAACCGTGGATATAAAGAACAAGTAAAACGGACTTATAACGACAAAGATATTCACGTTTCCATATCGGCAAAACTTATATTATTTTGACAGCTTTTCTTCAATTAGAAATAATAATGACATTTAGTACGTAGTAAATTCTAGATTTCTAAAAATATTAACCAAGTGCCCAATTTCATAACTAATGAAGTATTAGTGATTTCAAGTATATGTTTATGGCTACAAGACGTTATTTCAAGGATTTCAAATCGAGGAGTTCAACACTAACACTTATATATACGACATATATACATTTCGACTAGCTTTATTTTTCTAGTTGCCTTATTTTCCCAAGTTTTGGAAAAATGTATTATTTTGATAACAACAAGTATTTTTCAAGTTAAGAGTGGTATAGGTAACATGTGCATGGACATTTTCAACATCATTTCATGATCTAAATTAGATCGTTCATAACATTCACATTAGGTTGCGGTTTGAGATCGAACCTCATTTCTGTGTATACACTTTTGTCATCGTAGCTGTTGCATCAGGTGAGTATTCATGAACCCCTTTTTCTAACTATTTTAATCGCTTTGGGGTGGATGCATGAATTATTACTTGAACACTTTGAACATTGTTTTGAACCCTTTGATTATTATGAACTCTTTTGATTTGTCTTGACCTTATAACTTGTTTAAGAACTCTTGAACTCAACTTGAACTTTTGAACTTAATGAATCATATGTGCTATGACCTTAAGTCTCGCCATTTTTGGTGGAGCGTTCTTAACCCTAAAGTCTCACCTTATTGGTGGAGCGTGCTAAGTCTCCCATGTTTGGAGCGTTCTTAATCGTATATAATAGTTGTATGATGTACTATTCGTACATTCGCATTGTTCGACGCCTATTAGTAGTATGGATAGCGCTATTAGAGGTCGGCCAACCTCTCGTCCACCATGTTACGGGACGCATATTATTTAATTAGGGGCTTTGCATGGCATACATTATTATATATGTGGTGCTTATATTGTGACTTATTATGACCGCGGGTACTTGACTACTAAACATGCAACTATATTTTAGCAGTGGGTTGTGAACACACAGGTTACAAGGCTCTTATGGCGGGACTTGTAACTGAGTGGATTTACGATGCCTTTGCTGTGTGATCATTTTTCTATATACTTTACTTGTTAAACAAACTCTATGAACTCACCAACCATTGTGTTGACACTTTAGCATGTATTTTCAGGTTTTAAGCATTGGCACGCTACAAGAGGTTTTGGCAGGGCATGGCATGGTCATAGAAGACTCTGATTATTTATATGGGGACCGTTTTAAACTATTTTAAGGGCCTACTTCCGCACTACTTTTAACGATGTAAATTCAACATTTTTGACTAAACGATTTTATTCTAAATGATTAAAGTGAAAACCATTTTTGAACTAGTGTTGTGATATCAATTGAGTTACACCCCAGCTATACGTATGCTTCCGCTGGACCCTATTTTGGGGGTGTGACACTTGGTATGTTGTAAATTTTGAACTTTTTGAAGCCCCCGATATACTCTTTTGCTTTTGCTAGGTATTGAATCATACTTTCCTTGGTTGCCACGAAATTACCGTTTATTTGGCTTGCCACTAGCTTTGAATCAACTCTTACTTCCAATTCCTCCGCCTTCATTTTCTTAGCAATTCTCAAACCGGCTAAGAGTGCTTCGTACTCTGCTTCATTATTAGTACTTGGGAAGTTGAGACGAAGTGCATACGTGTGTTCAACCAAATCAGGTCCGATTAGCACTAATCCCGCTCCGGATCCTTTTTTGCTGGACGCCCCATCTGTGTATAGAATCCAGTTACCCGGTTTTGAGACGTCCTGTACATCTTCCTCTTGGGATCCTCGTCTTGTCCCCTCCGGGTCGACAGAGATCTCCGAAATGAAGTCCGCGAGAACCTGTCCTTTAATTGCGTTTCTCGGAATATAATCTATATCATAAGCTCCTAGCTCAACCGAATACTTTGCCATTCGTCCAGACGCTTCGGCTTTGTTGAGAATTTGTTTTATCGGCTGGTCCGTTATGACCTTTATTTTGTGAGCTTCAAAATACCTTCTCAGTCTGCGAGACGCGTGTAGCAGAGATAGGGCCAATTTCTCTACCGGAGCATAATTTCTCTCGGCTTCGTGTAGTGTTCGGCTGACATAGTGAACAGGCAGTTGCCTATCCTCTTTCTCCGTCATCAGTACTGCACTAACGGCACCTTTGGCCGCAGCGAGATATATGTACAGGACTTCCCCCTTCATGGGAGTCGATAATGACGGTAGGTCCAGTATTAATTTCTTGAGTGATTGAAAAGCAGCTTCGGCCTCCTCTGTCCATTTATACTCTTCTTTATTTTCTTTGGTTATGTTTTTTAACGTTTCGAAGAATGGGAGTGATCTCTCGGCCGACCGGGAGAGAAATCTATTTAGCGCGGCTAATCTTCCGCTCAGAGATTGCATTTCTTTCAAAGTCCTCGGGGACTACATTTGTGAAATCGCCTTTGTTTTCTTGGGGTTTGCTCTAATACCTTCAGACGTTATCATGTATCCTAAGAACTTCCCTTCTTCTACATCAAATGAGCATTTCTTGGGATTCAATTTCATGTTGATTCTTCTTAGGTTATTTAAAGTTTCGGCAATATCTGCTAACATCTCTTTTTCCCCTTTGCTTTTAATCACCATGTCGTCCACGTAGGCTTCTAAGTTTCTTCCTATTTGTGTCCGGAAAGCTGAATCAACTAGGCGTTGGTAGGTTGCCCCCGTGTTTTTTAGTCCGAAAGGCATCTTCGTGTAGCAATAAGTTCCTTGTTCTGTGTAGAACGCCGTCTTTTCTTCATCTTCCTCCGCCATCTGTACTTGATGGTACCCTTTGTATGCATCCAAGAAGCATTTGTATTTATATCCCACCACCGACTCTATTTTCCAATCGATCTCAGGGAGAGGGTAATAATCCTTCGGACAGGAAGAATTTAAATTTTTGAAGTCAATGCACATGCGCCAGCTTCCATCACATTTCTTGACTAACACCGGGTTGGAAATCCAAGTAGGATATCTTATCAGCCTGACAATACCGGCTTTTAACCACTCCTCTACTTCCTTTAATATTGCTTGATTCTTTTCAGCCGAGAGGCTTCTCCTTTTTTGAGCAATTGGAGTGTCCGAAACATTACGTTCAAGTGATGTTTTATTAACCACCTAGGAACACCGGTCATGTCCGAAGGTTGCCACGCGAACACATCGTTGTTCCTTCTTAAAAGTTCGACAAGGTACTTTCGGCACTCCGCCGAGAACCCTTTTCCTATAGTGACCAGTTGTTCCGGATATGCCGGGTTCACAAGGACCTCTTCCGTTGGGATATCTTCTGCGGTTTTCTCCTCTGGCTCTGCTTTTCCTTGCGGGTTATCCCATTGGGTTTCTTCTAACTTTCGGCACTGCAGAACTACCGTTGGACGAGCCATTACGAAGGCCACCCCTCGTGGTGTGGGAAACTTGATCATGGAGTGGATAGTGGATGGAACGGCTCTAAGCCCCTTTCAGCCCGTCCTTCCTAGTATAACATTGTAGGGTGAGGGGGATCGTACAACACAAAATTTCATTATGGTCTTTCGAAACAGACCATTATCACTGAATTTTACTTCTAGCTCTATTTTTCCCAACGGCCTGTTTGTTTCTCCGGAGAAACCAATTAACGAAGTGCTGGTTTCTTCCAACTTCTCCCTGATGGATGCATCTAGATTGCGGAAACAATGTTCGTACATTACGTTTACAGAAGACCCTTCGTCTACGTATATCCTTCGGACCAGATATCCTTCTATGTCTCCTTCTATGATAAGTGGTTCTTCTAACAAATCGCCCGTTGATATGGATGGGAATACTATAGGTACTTTCATCCAATCTTCCTCATGCCCTCCATATTTTCTTTTCTGGACGATGGGTGAGTTCCGGATCATGTTAATCACCTTATTCTTTCCTCTGTCATCTTTTCTTGGGGTATCCCTACTTCCTCCGGCGTCTCTTTGCCTCCAGTCTAGGTGATCGAGCTTCCTAGATTTCAATGCCATTTCTAATTGTTTTTTGAGCTGGTGACAATCGTTCGTGAGGTGGCCCTTCTCGCCGTGGTATTCACAAAACCTATCCATGTTTTCTGCTCTCGGTCTGCCGAGCATCGGTGGAGGCTGAGGCAGATTCAATTGACGTTCGGTAGCCAGGATTTCTCGGGGGAGTTTCACCAGTGAACCTATATTCGTCCGCTCGACATTGCTCCGAAACGGTTCCGAGCGCTGATAATTACTTCGGCTATTTGTCTCGACCCGACTGGGTTGGTTCGAGGAGAAACATAAGGTTGGAATACATCTCTTTGTCGTTGATCATTTCGGCGATCACCCATGAACTTGTTTCCGAAACCCCCTTTGACTATCCGATCTCCTTTGGGATTAGAGTAATTTCCTCGGCTTGTGTCCATTCCTTCTCCTTTGGGCAGTTCCGTATCCCGGAAGGCTTTTTCTGATCTTATGAAGTCATCCACTCGGGTGAACATCTCGGTCACCGTTCGTGGCACCCTATCTGAGAATTTTTTAGCGAGAGCTGGGCATTTGTGCGCACCCATAAAGGCCGAAATACGCATGATCTCGGGAACTCCACTGATATAGCTTGCTTCGTCCATCCAACGTTCTTTGAAGTCCGGTAACGACTCATGTGCCCTTCGGACGATCTTGGTAATCTCCGTGGGGTCTCTGGTACATTTCTTTCGTAATGAAAACCGAGTTGAAAATTGCTCCCTTAAACTGTTCCAATTATCTATACTGCCCGGCTCCAATCGTTCGAACCATCCTCCGGCCGCCCCATCCAAAGTTTGTTAGAACATGAGACACCAAGTTGGCGTCGGCCATTGTCCTTGGTTGGCGGCTCCGGTGAACCTTGTGAGGTGATCATTCGGATCCGTAGACCCATCATAAAACTTCATGTTCAATGGCATCACGTAGTTTTCTCCTGCGAACTCGACTATTCGGCGGGTGAATGGAGATCTTAGCACTTCCTTAAAAGGTTTCTTCAGCTCATCATCAGCATCTGTTATTTTCTCTTTTCCTTTATCTTTGTCACTTTCGTCTCCAAAATCCAGACGTATGGGTTGAACTACCCTTCCTCCCTTTGCATTATGTTCCTTAATAAGCTCCGTTAAAGATGTCGTCTGGCTGAGGATCATCGCCTGGAGGTCGGATGAATCGTTCTCCGAATCACCGTGATTGTTCGTATTGTCGTTGTTGTTATCCCCACTTCCTCCGGTCTGAGGATCAGGCGTGTGAAAAGGGGGTGGTCCTGACATTCGGGTTCTTTAGGTAGAATGAATAACGGGTCCCACGGATGGTGCCAATTTGTTGAAGTAAAACCTTGTGAGTGGGCCCCATTGTTAGGTTTGTCACTCGGTCTTGTGGAATATCCTACACAAGAATAGCACACGTTAGGCTCGCCTTGGGTTTTATCCCAAGACCAACCTCCGGTGTGAGGATGAGTATGTGGAGAGATGAATGGTTGATAATAAATGCTATTAAATGTAGTGTGTGTCTGCTAGTTGTTCAATCATAAATGAGGTGGGGGTATTTATACTACCCACCTCATTACCTACTCTGTCTTGGGAAGGAGCAAGCCATACCTGGTTGGTGAATGTCAGAGCACGTGGTCGACACGATCCCTAAAATCCTGGGAATGTGTTGTGACATCGGCCTATGCCCGTTTGCGTTTTCTCTTCGGAAACGTTCCGTCCGGCTATGTGTATATGGGCCGAACGGTTTCCGAACATTCGGCCACATACGCCGACAAGTTCCTAGCCTTAGCTTGATAATGTTATCACTGGACCAATTTATAACGAAAATGGTCTTATCAAAAGATGGACTATCAACATGATTAAAGAATAGTTTTACAAAAATACGTGATAACACATTATCAAGCTAGATTCTTATAGTATAATAAAACATCTCCCTAAATAAGTAATACGCACAAAAAGTTGTGACTTGTGAAAAAACAATAACTACCTTCTTCGTTGCTATGTAAGGTCACAATTAAGATCGAAGCTTAAAAGACCCAACGAAACAGAAACACAATCTTTCAATTGGTTTATAATTTTTCTAAAATCTAATAAAACCCTAAAAACTAAATTTCAATTCAAATAACATAAGTTACTCGAGCACTTCACAGAAGTTTGTTTGTAAAAAACAAAGCAAACAATAAAAAGTCGTGACATGAGTGAAATAAACTGAAAGTTATAACAAAGAAAGAAATGAAATTTTACCTTAACTGATCTAATTTCCGAGAACACCTATTAGTCTATTACAATACGGAAGACATGAAAATCCTCATGGCACATGCCACACCCATCTTTCTTTGTAAAACGATTCAAACATCCAAACTATGAAAAAGAAGAAAGAAGAAATTTTTTTGATACATTTTTAATGAGACTGATTGCAGTGATATGAAACCATGGTTCATGACTTCATGTTATTTTGATAGCATATTTAAAGGATTTATCACTTGGGTTGTTGTGCAATTTATTGCAAGAAGTAATGAAAAGTGTAATGGGTAGGTGTGTTTCAAATTGGAGTAATGAAAAGTATAGAGAGGGTGTAGAGTATACTTTTGGCAGTACTCAAGGTTATAACTAGTGTGAAGCGTGGCGTAGCGACATAGCAAAACCTCAAGCTTTAGTGTGAGGCGTTGCGTCATAGCGTTTTTAAGGTGTGATTCAAAGTGGCAAAAAAATATTTATAGAATTGTCAATATTAGTTATCTAATAGACTTAAAACTCAATTATAGATTTAGTAAGCCCGAATAAATACTTGTAACTATGCTCAAGTCCAATAATCTCTTTAAATAAATAAATAAATAAAAATAAAAAATCTTAAAAGCTTCAAAAAAGGCACCACGCCTTGCGATATAGCGCACTTTATCACGTCGTATCACGTTTTATTGCACGTTACGCCTAGAGACGACGCCTTGGCCTGTTTCATAACGTGGATGTCACGCCTCGCGCTATGTCACCGCTATAGCGCGCTATTTAGAACCCTGCACACACTCAATATTGAGATTAAAGACTAGACGTGTATTTGTTTCTTTGTTTAATTTCTTGATGGTGTAACAATGGCGTCAAGTTCGCATTTTCCAGTGGTCATTATTAACTTTTGTTACCCATTTTAATTCAATGCATAGTAACATTTTTCTTTTGAATCTAATTTTAACCTCTTTTTATTCGTATTTGAATTATAAGTTTGAAGTTATTACTATTGCTATTTTTTTAAGTTAAAGAAGAAATTATCTTCGGTAAAATTTATATGCTTTGAAACTTAAGCAATGTCTCAATGTATATGGGCCTTCTATACATATACAAAGTCATCTCAAGACAGTGCTCGAAGTAGTCGCAACATGTGTGTAACTGATGAGAAATCAAGTGGAACTTTGTCATGTATTGATTATAAGATTAGCCCCAACTTGTTTATTTTTGGCATGCGAAACCAAGTAGAATGTGCATTGAGCTAAACTCAGCTTATAAGCGTTCTTACTCTTTCCGAGTTTATAATCCTAAAGGACAAAAAGCTATCGTGTCGAATATGAACTTGGTATAAGTTCCTTGAACCGAACTCAAGTTATACCTTGTCCTCTTCCCCGTTGCAACCTACTTTGTTATATCAACGCAAAACGTAACGCAGCAACAACGCAGCCATGGTCGGAATGGTTAACGCGAATTAACGGCGTTGCTAAGTTGCCATGTAGGACGAAAATACGTTGGGGCTTTATGGCTCCCAGCGCTCTAATGATCACGCTTTGCAATGCAATGAAGTTTTAAATCTTAAAGTTTTTCTGATTTTCATTAAACTATTAAATTTATTTTAAATGGTTCGAAAATTAGGCCAAGACCTATTCATTTGAGAAATTATTTCTTGTTAAAAAATTACAAAATAAAACCTAACGAGACAAAAACCGAACGCACCTTAACAATGACGCACATAAGTGTACTTACACCATCCAAATAAACTATGAAAAACGATGACACTAAATGAAAAACATTGAGACCATCGACTAGCATCGGCTATCAAATTATTACATATCATGTCAATCGCAACTACCTTATTATATTACAAGTAGTATTTTCGTGCTCAAATTTAGGGATGGCAAAAAAACTCGAACCCGACGGGGAAATCCAAAACTTGAACTAATTGGGGAGGGATGGGGCATGTTAATTGGGTTACGGGGCGGGTTTGGGGATTAAACGGAGATTTTAATCGGGTTTGGGGCGGGGAGCGAGGAATCCTCGCCCCGCCCCACCCGATTAATATATACACATATACAAATATATCTATACCTATATACGTAGTAGTATTTTGTTAGTATTTACGTAATAAAAAATATTACTCTAATATTTTTAGTTTTTTAATATTTGTAACAATGCAAAATTGTGATTATAGAAACTCGTTTAGTGTCATATTTTTAAGTTTTAATTTTTTTTTTTTTTTTGGCAGCATAATTTATCATTATTTATGTATAATACTATTGATGAAAGCTTAATAAGGATCGTTTGTAATTGATTATTAATAGGTTCGTTATTGCTAACAGTAGAAAAATAACAATAAATGTGAAATGGTGCGGCTTTGATCGAGAATTGCACACAAAGAGGACACCCCGATAAGATCCCCGATTAATACGAGGCAGGTTTGGGGGACTATCACGCCCCAACAGGGCTCCCCGATTAGATCCCCGATGAGGATCAGGGCGGGTTTAGAGAGAACTTTGGTAATTAGGTTTGGGGATGGGGATGGCCGCCCCGCCCCAAACCCGCCCCGTTACCATCCCTACTCAAATTGTTATTTATAGGCGTCAAACCAATGTTATAGATTATTCAAGTATCAATTTATTTGTTCAAAAAAAGAGTATCAATTTACTTCTATGTAATTTCCTATGGCAACATCTCAATAATGCCCTTGCTAGGGTGGAATCGAGTCGAGTCGAGCCCGAGCCTGCCAGAGCTCGAACTCGGCTCGTTTAAGTTTTAAAAGGCTCGAGCTCGAGCACGGCTCGTTTCGAGTTGCAACTTAGGCTCGAGCTCGTTTAGGCTCGGCTCGTTCGAGCTTTTTACCGATCCGATCCCGAGCTTTTCACCGATCCGATCCCGAGCTTTTCACGAGCGGCTCGGCTCATTTCCACCCTACCTATAGACAAACTAATGGTAACAAAAATGTAACTAACTTTTTTTTTTTCTTTCCAGTAGTCATTTTTATTTTTTTCTATTATATACATGCATCATATTTTTGTGTTTTATTTATTGATATTTTTACTTTTTTTTTTTCTATTATAAAGGAGAGTGCTAAAATAGTCATAAGATACACATAATAGACAAAATAAAAGAATGACTTATATAACATGAAAAATTAACCGGTGCTTCAATTCCGCTGTGCGCCGTGGCGCCGTTGTTCCATTGTCGTTGTGCCGCTGATGTTACGTGTTTTTGTGTGAAGTCTATTTGCCGCAGCAAAATTACCCTTATGCCCCTCACAGCTGGCTACCACTCAACCTTTGTACAGGCATCAAACGGTTGGGGTTTTGCCACGTGTCAGGGGTGCCATATGATGCGACGTTTCACGTATCACCATACCGACTATATATATCGCTTCCTTACTTTTCATTTTTACTTTTTACTGTGTTTTTCAACAATTTCCCTTCGGTTGCTTTCTGTTATTTGCAAAGTTATTCCGAGGTGCATTTCGACATTGTTTTTATTTTTGTTACTTCGTATTATTTTGACCATGGTTGTTAGTGAACCTGGGGAGATGAACGTTCCGGTTGACCCATGATGCGTGAGAATCGCAACAGGCTTTACCTCTCGAGGGATCTCGAGAAGCTTACAACCCCCACCAGGCAGTGTACCTGATCGTTGTAGTATAGTATAGTGACAAGTACCGGGGGATTGATCGTTCAGCTTGGGAATAGTGTCGCTAGGATTAGAAAGCCTAATTACTAGTTCTAAAGGTGAGGGATGATTATTTTTGTCTTTTTATGTTTTTTAGAAAGCAAGTAAAATCTCAGGTTTTGGAAGAGTGGGCGGAATTAGTTGCTATTCAACTAACCCAAAGCTAAGATGCAATCAAAATAAAATAATAAAAATGAAAATAAACTAATTTATACTAAGGTTGTGAGCAGTAATTGGAGAAATTGTGTTTACTTAGACTTCACTACTCCTTAGATATCTTTTACACGTTAATTACTTGTTATAATTGCATGGATGACGGATCGTATTCCTTAATACCATTCATGGGGTGGCATACATAACTCCCCAATTCTATGAGCTCTTATCTCCTCCTACACCATGACCCAGCACAACTATAGGGATTGTAAACAGTGGCTCATGCATTAAATACAAACCAATAAAGACCTAGTACGCCTCGGTTCATGTTTCTTAAGACGTTCAAGAATGTTACCATTTGGAGATCTGCCAGTTTTCTTAAGCCTAACATATAAATCATTCATCCACAACAAGAATAAACAAGTAATCAACACATAATCAATATCTAGGTTTCATTAGATCTAAGCAAACACAAGAGAGATCTAGCCTAGCATAATTGAATTGAGACAAGAACAAGATATAGACAACCAACACATAGACATATTGATTGAATTCGAAGAACACTTATCTCAATTACAATGCAAGGTATCAAGGGTTTGGAACCCTTGAAAAACCTGTAAAAGAGGCACCAAATTCGTCTTTAGGGTTTCACCAAAACTTCTCCCCCCCTTTTAATGTAAAAACTAGAAAACTATATATAGGAAAACTGGGCTGACGGCGTCAAGACAACCATGTGACGCCGTCACCTCGCCGCCAAATACTTCCTCGGACGGCCTTGATCTACTTATGACGGCCTATGTGACGCCGTCACCAACCACGATATTTTATTCTTGGCACTTTGACGCCGTCAGGATGACTTTTGACGCCGTCATCAACTACGGTATTTTATTCTTGATGTCTGACGCCGTCAAGGCATTACTCTTGACGCCGTCACCTAGTGTTTCCAGCATGGAAAATTGATACTTTGCCGTTTTCTTCACTTTTATGCTCCAAAAACGTCCAAAATGGCTTCTTTTCCAGAATTCACTCTCCAAGTACCTAAAATCACAAAAGGAACGATTTAGGGCAATATTTGATCAAATAAAGTCGGATTCGGGCTTAAATGACCCCCTAAAAACGGATCATTTTTCGCCTCATCATATACCCTTACACTTGAGATTTGCTTGTTCTCAAGCAAATGAGCTTTTATTCTACTCAAAAGACAAGTTAGGGGTCATTTAACACTAATATAAAAGTAATTACAACAAATAATCGTTCCACTAAAGACCAATAGACAAGCACGGAGATCATACACAAGCACCTCACAAATAGTGTTTAGATACTCACATCTCTCGGGTGTAATAAAGTAATATAACATTATGGAAATGGAAGGTATCTCTCACTACCTGTCATAGCAAAATAGATTACCATAGGCTTGGGAAAGGATCAAACCTCCACCACATGGCGTAAGCACCTAGGATAAACTATCAAAGAGGTCTTTTAAAGGGTTGTAACGTTAGGTATAGGGATATGAATTACACGGTTTTGTTGGATAAAGGAAGTTTTTCTGGTGGCGAGTTAACAATCTTAGTCAATTACATGTACAATATGGCGTTGCTAAGCCAAGACTAGACTCGACTTAAGCTAATAAATGAAAAATAACAAAAACATAAAATGAACATAGAATGAAACGGGATGGTAGTCCGTATGTTTTTTCTCTTTTTCCTTTTTTCTATTTTTTTTTTCTTTTTCTTGATTTTTCGATTTTTTTTTTTTTTTTTTTTTTTTTTTTTTTTTTTTTGCATACACTCTTACCCTACCATCCGAAATAATACATCATAGGGGATGAGAATTCCCCTTACACTTGAATCTTTACATACTTTACATTAAACTAATCTAATGACTCGAATTAAGAAAATCAAAACACTTGGAGCACTTTTAAGATTAACGTACATATGGGGGTAATAAGTGATGTTCTTCCCCATTACTCCATAAAATAAGTACTTACCCATGAGTCCCAATCGTCCCAAAACAATATGTACAAGGATATGACTCGACTTAGCAACCATGTAATCAATTAGAAAGTTAACTTAGGGTTTAAACAAATAACAATAATGCACTAAAAATAAGCGCATACACGGAAGGCTAAGGCGATTTGGTTGTACATTTAAGTGGGGTGTAACAAATTCTTCCTTTAAGTAAGATGCTTAAAGTTAGAAACGAAAAGATAGGCTCGGAGGGGTGTACTAGGGTTTCGTGTACTCAAAATGAGTACAACGCTAAGGGTGTGGGAAAAATTAGTTGACTTAACTAGCCAAGTAATATGACTTAAATGGTCAAGTAATCATGATACGGGTTTAACACAAGGGTGATCCTAATGCCTCTTATCATGTAGTAAATCCTACCACACGAATGTAGTCTCACTAGCGGTCTCGGGATGCATCACTAACGCAAGTTCTAGAATCTAAATGCTACCGGTACACTCATAAGCACTAATAATGAATGCTTTTCCTATCAAATCTAAAGGCGAACCTCACAATTTTGGGTGGAAAATTTTTCTGAATATACGGTTATGTGCTAGTCATACAATCTCCTATCCATGAGACGCTTGCTATGGCTAAAGTTTCACTCCTAAATGTTGTAAAAAATTTTAAATTTGGCGCTAAAATTACACTAACAAGTATTTCTCGTAGTTTTATTACACATCTACCATCAAACAAAACAAACTCAAGCGAAAGTGCATATGTAAGGTATCATCTTTTTACCCTCCCCTTACACTTAAGATGAACATTGTCCCCAATGTTCAAGTAAAGAATGTAAAAGTGAAAAAGTAAAGAGAATGAAATCAAATACTCCCCTGATTCGCTCGGTATGGATTTTAAGTTGGCCAGGTTAAATCTTCTTCCAAGAAAACGAACAATCAAAGCTTCCCTTCCAGAATATAAATCATCTCCTTGTCAAACATAACCTGTAAAACCTGACAAAATAGACAAGACAACCTCGCGTAAAATCGGCGGCATCCTATATAAGTTCCTAAATCCTAGAAAACAAAGTAAGATATAATGCTTGTGGAATGAAGTTTGCAGATTTCCTGGAGATTATGAAACTTAATAATTCACAAAAACCATAAGACTCCGTTAGAAAAACAAAACCGGTAAAATTTCCAGATTTTTAACTCCTAACGCCGTCAAGAGTAAACCCCTGACGCCGTCAGAATGGACCTGCAGAAATTCTTATGTTAAGTTTCCGGAAAATTTCTGGAAAAACTTCGTCCTACTTCCTGGAAAATCCTGCAAAACCTCATTATGACTCAATACAAGCATTTGACTCTAACAAATACGAATATACATGTTCATTTAATATTGTGGAGAATCATGATCGGTTTGTTTCTTGAAAACATATTTGGGGTTTCCCTTTACACTTATCTTTTGCAAAAATACTTTTAGGTTGGAGTTAAGACTAGGCCAAACAACTTAGTAAAGTATTTCTACATTTTAATTGAGAAACATGATCAACCAACAATAAAAATAAAACATGCATACGGAAGCAAATAACAATCAAACAAATAAAATCACACAAAACATGGGTTGCCTCCCAAGAAGCGCTTTTCTTTATTTACGAGTCTTGTAGCTAGACTCAAAGTCATGGGCTATCACGTGATCTCATCATTGGTTCCACTCTCTAGGTTGTCTTCTAAACCAGTATCGCTTTGATAGTGCAAGTACTTCGGATCTTCGAATTCGAAAACATCTTGTCGATACTTAGAACCAAGCTTACTAACATTCTTAAAGAATCCACATGATAAATCAGAAATATTCCTACACCCTCTCCTAACATCTTCATCACACAAGATAAGTTGGGAGCTCATCATATCAAGCCCGCCACAATCTATTCCCTTAAGGTCTTTTCTCTTGTATGGCGTTTGGTATGAAATCCTCCTAATCCCATCATTGAAGGTCATGATTCTGTTCAATTCATCCACTATCAAATTAGTGATTTCACAAAAGGGTGCTTCAAAGACGACTTGTGATAATCTAGGGTCGACATAGTCCTCTATGTTATCCACAATCGTGAATTCCATAGGGAATGCCATATTTCCTACGAACACCTGGATTTCATGATCCTTACCAACCACTTTCTCTCCCTTGTAAATCATCCCCCATCTGCAGATATTGTTGTAATGGAATAGGGACATAACATTCTTAGGCATGAATACATTTATGTAAATGTTATCGAAATACTTATGACCGATCATACAGGGGATTTTGAGATTACTTGGATCACGCCATCTTATCTTCCTCAACTCTCCATCCTTTAACCCATATAGATTCCCCTCAAGGGAGGGACGATATTCGTATACCTCCTCACTATCCTTACGAAAAATTACCTTCCTAACACCATCGGTGAGTAATACACTACCATCTTTCTCATCAAGGATTGCTCTCGATTCATTGATAAATGGCATCCCAAGGACAGGGTTGGTTAACGTTTGATTGGTGAAAGGGTCCACGTCATCAACCACGGTGAGGTCAGTATTGTAAACAAGCTCCCCAATCCTAATTGATAAATTTTCTATTACTCTCTTGCACGCAACGTGCTCTGGGAAGGTTTTGTGGTATAGGGAGAGGGGGATTATGTTGACTGGGAAGCTAGGATCTATATGACTATCGATTAAGAGCTTTTCCTTAATGGTACAGGGGATCTTGAAAACTTTAGGGTTACTTTCCTTAGTATGATTGTTACCCACACTAATAACATCCTCCGTTTTTCCCTCGGGTTCTTCTATAATAGATTTACCCAAAATGGTTGGATCTTTCTCGTGCTCTTCCGATTTCTCTTTCCTTTCATCCGGTTTGTCTGATTCTTGCGCGGTGTATTGCTCGGGTGAGTCGGTAGGTTTTCTTGCCAAATCATGGTCAACCCTTGAGGTCTCATCTTTCGCTGTCTGACTGAATTTGTTAGGTTGTTGTTGGGTTGGGTTGGGTTGGGTGTTGAAGCAGATATCGTGGTGATGGTGTTTACGAAGTGGATTGGTCCAGGGGGTTGACAAGTTCTTTTCCGTTAGGATACAGATGTTTGAATAGCTTGCTAGGACTTTTTATTTTTACAGGGGAGGCTGGTGGACTCATAATGGTAGCAGATTTAACCTCATTAACGGGAATGGGCCTATTATCAATATGCTCTTTGATAGCAGTCAACAGATTACAAATCTTGTTGTTTACATCATCCTGCTGTTGTTTAAATTTGGCCTCGAGCGTAGCGAGCTGTAGTTCTTGAGAGAGAATGAATTTCTTTAAAGTATTTTCACAGCTTTGCCTAGGAATGCCTTGTGATGGAAAATGCTCAGACCAAGTGAGTGGTGAGGAGTCATTGAAGGATACGCTTCGCGTTTGGTACCCTCTAAAATCAGGTTTATCCTTCCATGCCTCATAGGCTTCGGCAGAAGTTCGAGGACCCTGACCTATGTGCGATGATGTGAATTCGTTATAAGCACGTTTTGGAAGTTCCATGCAGTTATGGGTCTCATGAGGGCCATTGCATAGTTTGCATGTAGAAGCGATTCTGCTTACTTGGCTTGAAGGTTTATGAGCTTCGTAGGATTTCATGAGAGACTTGACTCGACCTTCAAGTTCCATGATCCTACGGTCGGGAGTGCTAGAATTGTTTGAAGGCAAAGATATTGCCTTGACCGTTTCGTTCAAATCACGGGGATCATTCCAACTTTCGTTGTCATAGAGAGCAAGATCTTCTATGAGTTCCCATGATTGTTCCGCACTAAGATCACGTAGCTTACCACCGGCCGATTGGTCAATAGTTCGCCTCGTGGAGATGTCGATATGGTCATAGAAGATTTGGACTTGGAGCCAAAGATCTATGCCATGTTGAGGGACTCTTTGGAGTAAGTCCTTGAAACGAGTCCATGCTTCATAAAGAGATTCATTTTGACGTTGTTGAAACATCAAGATGTCATTCCTAAGCTTAGTAGTTCTCCCCGGTGGGAAAAATTGAGCAAGGAAACGAGTGGTGAGATCATCCCATGTGGTGTGGATCCCGCGGGTAAACGCTCAAGCCATTGACTAGCTTGATCCCGTAGAGAGAATTGGAATAGGCGTAAACGGGTAGTCTCTCTAGTTTCAACACCTAGGTCTATGGAATCTACGATTTTGAGAAAGTCCTTAAGGTGTTGGTTTGGATCTTCGGAACGAAGTCCATGGAATGCACATCCGCTTTGCACCAACCGGATGGTGTCGGATCGCAAGGGGGTCACATTGGCTCCGGTGAACTCAATGGTGTTTTGGTAGCCTTGATGGCTAGGTCGGGAGTACTCTCCTAAGGTTCGGGGCCTAAGGGGTTCTAGTGGTGGGTTTTGTTGTGGTGGGATGACGGGTTCAAAGATGTTACCACCTTCCATGATGTCGGATGGTAAAGAGTTACGAACAAAGGCACGAAGAAATAAGATAGACTAAAGAAGACCTAAAAAATAAAAAGAAAATCTTACTAGAAAGGAATCTAGCAAGTAGACCTAATAAAAAAAAATCCTAACCTAGACAATAACTATTCCCCAGGCTGCGGCGCCAAAAACTTGATGCGTGGGAATCGCAACAGGCTTTACCTCTCGAGGGATCTCGAGAAGCTTACAACCCCCACCAGGCAGTGTACCTGATCGTTGTAGTATAGTATAGTGACAAGTACCGGGGGATTGATCGTTCAGCTTGGGAATAGTGTCGCTAGGATTAGAAAGCCTAATTACTAGTTCTAAAGGTGAGGGATGATTATTTTTGTCTTTTTATGTTTTTTAGAAAGCAAGTAAAATCTCAGGTTTTGGAAGAGTAGGCGGAATTAGTTGCTATTCAACTAACCCAAAGCTAAGATGCAATCAAAATAAAATAATAAAAATGAAAATAAACTAATTTATACTAAGGTTGTGAGCAGTAATTGGAGAAATTGTGTTTACTTAGACTTCACTACTCCCTAGATATCTTTTACACGTTAATTACTTGTTATAATTGCATGGATGACGGATCGTATTCCTTAATACCATTCATGGGGTGGCATACATAACTCCTCAATTCTATGAGCTCTTATCTCCTCCTACACCATGACCCAGCACAACTATAGGGATTGTAAACAGTGGCTCATGCATTAAATACAAACCAATAAAGACCTAGTACACCTCGGTTCATGTTTCTTAAGACGTTCAAGCATGTTACCATTTGGAGATCTGCCAGTTTTCTTAAGCCTAACATATAAATCATTCATCCACAACAAGAATAAACAAGTAATCAACACATAATCAATATCTAGATTTCATTAGATCTAAGCAAACACAAGAGAGATCTAGCCTAGCATAATTGAATTGAGACCAGAACAAGATATAGACAACCAACACATAGACATATTGATTGAATTAGAAGAACACTTATCTCAATTACAATACAAGGTGTCAAGGGTTTGGAACCCTTGAAAAACCTGTAAAAGAGGCACCAAATTCGTCTTTAGGGTTTCACCAAAACTTCTCCCCCCCTTTTAATGTAAAAACTAGAAAACTATATATAGGAAAACTGGGCTGACGGCGTCAAGACAACCATGTGACGCCGTCACCTCGCCGCCAAATACTTCCTCGGACGGCCTTGATCTACTTATGACGGCCTATGTGACGCCGTCACCAACCACGATATTTTATTCTTGGCACTTTGACGCCGTCAGGATGACTTTTGACGCCGTCATCAACTACGGTATTTTATTCTTGATGTCTGACGCCGTCAAGGCATTACTCTTGACGCCGTCACCTAGTGTTTCCAGCATGAAAAATTGATACTTTGCCGTTTTCTTCACTTTTATGCTCCAAAAACGTCCAAAATGGCTTCTTTTCCAGAATTCACTCTCCAAGTACCTAAAATCACAAAAGGAACGATTTAGGGCAATATTTGATCAAATAAAGTCGGATTCGGGCTTAAATGACCCCCTAAAAACGGATCATTTTTCGCCTCATCATATACCCTTACACTTGAGATTTGCTTGTTCTCAAGCAAATGAGCTTTTATTCTACTCAAAAGACAAGTTAGGGGTCATTTAACACTAATATAAAAGTAATTACAACAAATAATCGTTCCACTAAAGACCAATAGACAAGCACGGAGATCATACACAAGCACCTCACAAATAGTGTTTAGATACTCACATCTCTCGGGTGTAATAAAGTAATATAACATTATGGAAATGGAAGGTATCTCTCACTACCTGTCATAGCAAAATAGATTACCATAGGCTTGGGAAAGGATCAAACCTCCACCACATGGCATAAGCACCTAGGATAAACTATCAAAGAGGTCTTTTAAAGGGTTGTAACGTTAGGTATAGGGATATGAATTACACGGTTTTGTTGGATAAAGGAAGTTTTTCTGGTGGCGAGTTAACAATCTTAGTCAATTACATGTACAATATGGCGTTGCTAAGCCAAGACTAGACTCGACTTAAGCTAATAAATGAAAAATAACAAAAACATAAAATGAACATAGAATGAAACGGGATGGTAGTCCGTATGTTTTTTCTCTTTTTCCTTTTTTCTATTTTTTTTTTCTTTTTCTTGATTTTTCGATTTTTTTTTTTTTTTTTTTTTTTTTTTTTTTTTGCATACACTCTTACCCTACCATCCGAAATAATACATCATAGGGGATGAGAATTCCCCTTACACTTGAATCTTTACATACTTTACATTAAACTAATCTAATGACTCGAATTAAGAAAATCAAAACACTTGGAGCACTTTTAAGATTAACGTACATATGGGGGTAATAAGTGATGTTCTTCCCCATTACTCCATAAAATAAGTACTTACCCATGAGTCCCAATCGTCCCAAAACAATATGTACAAGGATATGACTCGACTTAGCAACCATGTAATCAATTAGAAAGTTAACTTAGGGTTTAAACAAATAACAATAATGCACTAAAAATAAGCGCATACACGGAAGGCTAAGGCGATTTGGTTGTACATTTAAGTGGGGTGTAACAAATTCTTCCTTTAAGTAAGATGCTTAAAGTTAGAAACGAAAAGATAGGCTCGGAGGGGTGTACTAGGGTTTCGTGTACTCAAAATGAGTACAACGCTAAGGGTGTGGGAAAAATTAGTTGACTTAACTAGCCAAGTAATATGACTTAAATGGTCAAGTAATCATGATACGGGTTTAACACAAGGGTGATCCTAATGCCTCTTATCATGTAGTAAATCCTACCACACGAATGTAGTCTCACTAGCGGTCTCGGGATGCATCACTAACGCAAGTTCTAGAATCTAAATGCTACCGGTACACTCATAAGCACTAATAATGAATGCTTTTCCTATCAAATCTAAAGGCGAACCTCACAATTTTGGGTGGAAAATTTTTCTGAATATACGGTTATGTGCTAGTCATACAATCTCCTATCCATGAGACGCTTGCTATGGCTAAAGTTTCACTCCTAAATGTTGTAAAAAATTTTAAATTTGGCGCTAAAATTACACTAACAAGTATTTCTCGTAGTTTTATTACACATCTACCATCAAACAAAACAAACTCAAGCGAAAGTGCATATGTAAGGTATCATCTTTTTACCCTCCCCTTACACTTAAGATGAACATTGTCCCCAATGTTCAAGTAAAGAATGTAAAAGTGAAAAAGTAAAGAGAATGAAATCAAATACTCCCCTGATTCGCTCGGTATGGATTTTAAGTTGGCCAGGTTAAATCTTCTTCCAAGAAAACGAACAATCAAAGCTTCCCTTCCAGAATATAAATCATCTCCTTGTCAAACATAACCTGTAAAACCTGACAAAATAGACAAGACAACCTCGCGTAAAATCGGCGGCATCCTATATAAGTTCCTAAATCCTAGAAAACAAAGTAAGATATAATGCTTGTGGAATGAAGTTTGCAGATTTCCTGGAGATTATGAAACTTAATAATTCACAAAAACCATAAGACTCCGTTAGAAAAACAAAACCGGTAAAATTTCCAGATTTTTAACTCCTAACGCCGTCAAGAGTAAACCCCTGACGCCGTCAGAATGGACCTGCAGAAATTCTTATGTTAAGTTTCCGGAAAATTTCTGGAAAAACTTCGTCCTACTTCCTGGAAAATCCTGCAAAACCTCATTATGACTCAATACAAGCATTTGACTCTAACAAATACGAATATACATGTTCATTTAATATTGTGGAGAATCATGATCGGTTTGTTTCTTGAAAACATATTTGGGGTTTCCCTTTACACTTATCTTTTGCAAAAATACTTTTAGGTTGGAGTTAAGACTAGGCCAAACAACTTAGTAAAGTATTTCTACATTTTAATTGAGAAACATGATCAACCAACAATAAAAATAAAACATGCATACGGAAGCAAATAACAATCAAACAAATAAAATCACACAAAACATGGGTTGCCTCCCAAGAAGCGCTTTTCTTTATTTACGAGTCTTGTAGCTAGACTCAAAGTCATGGGCTATCACGTGATCTCATCATTGGTTCCACTCTCTAGGTTGTCTTCTAAACCAGTATCGCTTTGATAGTGCAAGTACTTCGGATCTTCGAATTCGAAAACATCTTGTCGATACTTAGAACCAAGCTTACTAACATTCTTAAAGAATCCACATGATAAATCAGAAATATTCCTACACCCTCTCCTAACATCTTCATCACACAAGATAAGTTGGGAGCTCATCATATCAAGCCCGCCACAATCTATTCCCTTAAGGTCTTTTCTCTTGTATGGCGTTTGGTATGAAATCCTCCTAATCCCATCATTGAAGGTCATGATTCTGTTCAATTCATCCACTATCAAATTAGTGATTTCACAAAAGGGTGCTTCAAAGACGACTTGTGATAATCTAGGGTCGACATAGTCCTCTATGTTATCCACAATCGTGAATTCCATAGGGAATGCCATATTTCCTACGAACACCTGGATTTCATGATCCTTACCAACCACTTTCTCTCCCTTGTAAATCATCCCCCATCTGCAGATATTGTTGTAATGGAATAGGGACATAACATTCTTAGGCATGAATACATTTATGTAAATGTTATCGAAATACTTATGACCGATCATACAGGGGATTTTGAGATTACTTGGATCACGCCATCTTATCTTCCTCAACTCTCCATCCTTTAACCCATATAGATTCCCCTCAAGGGAGGGACGATATTCGTATACCTCCTCACTATCCTTACGAAAAATTACCTTCCTAACACCATCGGTGAGTAATACACTACCATCTTTCTCATCAAGGATTGCTCTCGATTCATTGATAAATGGCATCCCAAGGACAGGGTTGGTTAACGTTTGATTGGTGAAAGGGTCCACGTCATCAACCACGGTGAGGTCAGTATTGTAAACAAGCTCCCCAATCCTAATTGATAAATTTTCTATTACTCTCTTGCACGCAACGTGCTCTGGGAAGGTTTTGTGGTATAGGGAGAGGGGGATTATGTTGACTGGGAAGCTAGGATCTATATGACTATCGATTAAGAGCTTTTCCTTAATGGTACAGGGGATCTTGAAAACTTTAGGGTTACTTTCCTTAGTATGATTGTTACCCACACTAATAACATCCTCCGTTTTTCCCTCGGGTTCTTCTATAATAGATTTACCCAAAATGGTTGGATCTTTCTCGTGCTCTTCCGATTTCTCTTTCCTTTCATCCGGTTTGTCTGATTCTTGCGCGGTGTATTGCTCGGGTGAGTCGGTAGGTTTTCTTGCCAAATCATGGTCAACCCTTGAGGTCTCATCTTTCGCTGTCTGACTGAATTTGTTAGGTTGTTGTTGGGTTGGGTTGGGTTGGGTGTTGAAGCAGATATCGTGGTGATGGTGTTTACGAAGTGGATTGGTCCAGGGGGTTGACAAGTTCTTTTCCGTTAGGATACAGATGTTTGAATAGCTTGCTAGGACTTTTTATTTTTACAGGGGAGGCTGGTGGACTCATAATGGTAGCAGATTTAACCTCATTAACGGGAATGGGCCTATTATCAATATGCTCTTTGATAGCAGTCAACAGATTACAAATCTTGTTGTTTACATCATCCTGCTGTTGTTTAAATTTGGCCTCGAGCGTAGCGAGCTGTAGTTCTTGAGAGAGAATGAATTTCTTTAAAGTATTTTCACAGCTTTGCCTAGGAATGCCTTGTGATGGAAAATGCTCAGACCAAGTGAGTGGTGAGGAGTCATTGAAGGATACGCTTCGCGTTTGGTACCCTCTAAAATCAGGTTTATCCTTCCATGCCTCATAGGCTTCGGCAGAAGTTCGAGGACCCTGACCTATGTGCGATGATGTGAATTCGTTATAAGCACGTTTTGGAAGTTCCATGCAGTTATGGGTCTCATGAGGGCCATTGCATAGTTTGCATGTAGAAGCGATTCTGCTTACTTGGCTTGAAGGTTTATGAGCTTCGTAGGATTTCATGAGAGACTTGACTCGACCTTCAAGTTCCATGATCCTACGGTCGGGAGTGCTAGAATTGTTTGAAGGCAAAGATATTGCCTTGACCGTTTCGTTCAAATCACGGGGATCATTCCAACTTTCGTTGTCATAGAGAGCAAGATCTTCTATGAGTTCCCATGATTGTTCCGCACTAAGATCACGTAGCTTACCACCGGCCGATTGGTCAATAGTTCGCCTCGTGGAGATGTCGATATGGTCATAGAAGATTTGGACTTGGAGCCAAAGATCTATGCCATGATGAGGGACTCTTTGGAGTAAGTCCTTGAAACGAGTCCATGCTTCATAAAGAGATTCATTTTGACGTTGTTGAAACATCAAGATGTCATTCCTAAGCTTAGTAGTTCTCCCCGGTGGGAAAAATTGAGCAAGGAAACGAGTGGTGAGATCATCCCATGTGGTGTGGATCCCGCGGGTAAACGCTCAAGCCATTGACTAGCTTGATCCCGTAGAGAGAATTGGAATAGGCGTAAACGGGTAGTCTCTCTAGTTTCAACACCTAGGTCTATGGAATCTACGATTTTGAGAAAGTCCTTAAGGTGTTGGTTTGGATCTTCGGAACGAAGTCCATGGAATGCACATCCGCTTTGCACCAACCGGATGGTGTCGGATCGCAAGGGGGTCACATTGGCTCCGGTGAACTCAATGGTGTTTTGGTAGCCTTGATGGCTAGGTCGGGAGTACTCTCCTAAGGTTCGGGGCCTAAGGGGTTCTAGTGGTGGGTTTTGTTGTGGTGGGATGACGGGTTCAAAGATGTTACCACCTTCCATGATGTCGGATGGTAAAGAGTTACGAACAAAGGCACGAAGAAATAAGATAGACTAAAGAAGACCTAAAAAATAAAAAGAAAATCTTACTAGAAAGGAATCTAGCAAGTAGACCTAATAAAAAAAAATCCTAACCTAGACAATAACTATTCCCCAGGCTGCGGCGCCAAAAACTTGATGCGTGGGAATCGCAACAGGCTTTACCTCTCGAGGGATCTCGAGAAGCTTACAACCCCCACCAGGCAGTGTACCTGATCGTTGTAGTATAGTATAGTGACAAGTACCGGGGGATTGATCGTTCAGCTTGGGAATAGTGTCGCTAGGATTAGAAAGCCTAATTACTAGTTCTAAAGGTGAGGGATGATTATTTTTGTCTTTTTATGTTTTTTAGAAAGCAAGTAAAATCTCAGGTTTTGGAAGAGTAGGCGGAATTAGTTGCTATTCAACTAACCCAAAGCTAAGATGCAATCAAAATAAAATAATAAAAATGAAAATAAACTAATTTATACTAAGGTTGTGAGCAGTAATTGGAGAAATTGTGTTTACTTAGACTTCACTACTCCCTAGATATCTTTTACACGTTAATTACTTGTTATAATTGCATGGATGACGGATCGTATTCCTTAATACCATTCATGGGGTGGCATACATAACTCCTCAATTCTATGAGCTCTTATCTCCTCCTACACCATGACCCAGCACAACTATAGGGATTGTAAACAGTGGCTCATGCATTAAATACAAACCAATAAAGACCTAGTACACCTCGGTTCATGTTTCTTAAGACGTTCAAGCATGTTACCATTTGGAGATCTGCCAGTTTTCTTAAGCCTAACATATAAATCATTCATCCACAACAAGAATAAACAAGTAATCAACACATAATCAATATCTAGATTTCATTAGATCTAAGCAAACACAAGAGAGATCTAGCCTAGCATAATTGAATTGAGACCAGAACAAGATATAGACAACCAACACATAGACATATTGATTGAATTAGAAGAACACTTATCTCAATTACAATGCAAGGTGTCAAGGGTTTGGAACCCTTGAAAAACCTGTAAAAGAGGCACCAAATTCGTCTTTAGGGTTTCACCAAAACTTCTCCCCCCCTTTTAATGTAAAAACTAGAAAACTATATATAGGAAAACTGGGCTGACGGCGTCAAGACAACCATGTGACGCCGTCACCTCGCCGCCAAATACTTCCTCGGACGGCCTTGATCTACTTATGACGGCCTATGTGACGCCGTCACCAACCACGATATTTTATTCTTGGCACTTTGACGCCGTCAGGATGACTTTTGACGCCGTCATCAACTACGGTATTTTATTCTTGATGTCTGACGCCGTCAAGGCATTACTCTTGACGCCGTCACCTAGTGTTTCCAGCATGGAAAATTGATACTTTGCCGTTTTCTTCACTTTTATGCTCCAAAAACGTCCAAAATGGCTTCTTTTCCAGAATTCACTCTCCAAGTACCTAAAATCACAAAAGGAACGATTTAGGGCAATATTTGATCAAATAAAGTCGGATTCGGGCTTAAATGACCCCCTAAAAACGGATCATTTTTCGCCTCATCATATACCCTTACACTTGAGATTTGCTTGTTCTCAAGCAAATGAGCTTTTATTCTACTCAAAAGACAAGTTAGGGGTCATTTAACACTAATATAAAAGTAATTACAACAAATAATCGTTCCACTAAAGACCAATAGACAAGCACGGAGATCATACACAAGCACCTCACAAATAGTGTTTAGATACTCACATCTCTCGGGTGTAATAAAGTAATATAACATTATGGAAATGGAAGGTATCTCTCACTACCTGTCATAGCAAAATAGATTACCATAGGCTTGGGAAAGGATCAAACCTCCACCACATGGCATAAGCACCTAGGATAAACTATCAAAGAGGTCTTTTAAAGGGTTGTAACGTTAGGTATAGGGATATGAATTACACGGTTTTGTTGGATAAAGGAAGTTTTTCTGGTGGCGAGTTAACAATCTTAGTCAATTACATGTACAATATGGCGTTGCTAAGCCAAGACTAGACTCGACTTAAGCTAATAAATGAAAAATAACAAAAACATAAAATGAACATAGAATGAAACGGGATGGTAGTCCGTATGTTTTTTCTCTTTTTCCTTTTTTCTATTTTTTTTTTCTTTTTCTTGATTTTTCGATTTTTTTTTTTTTTTTTTTTTTTTTTTTTTTTTTTTTTTGCATACACTCTTACCCTACCATCCGAAATAATACATCATAGGGGATGAGAATTCCCCTTACACTTGAATCTTTACATACTTTACATTAAACTAATCTAATGACTCGAATTAAGAAAATCAAAACACTTGGAGCACTTTTAAGATTAACGTACATATGGGGGTAATAAGTGATGTTCTTCCCCATTACTCCATAAAATAAGTACTTACCCATGAGTCCCAATCGTCCCAAAACAATATGTACAAGGATATGACTCGACTTAGCAACCATGTAATCAATTAGAAAGTTAACTTAGGGTTTAAACAAATAACAATAATGCACTAAAAATAAGCGCATACACGGAAGGCTAAGGCGATTTGGTTGTACATTTAAGTGGGGTGTAACAAATTCTTCCTTTAAGTAAGATGCTTAAAGTTAGAAACGAAAAGATAGGCTCGGAGGGGTGTACTAGGGTTTCGTGTACTCAAAATGAGTACAACGCTAAGGGTGTGGGAAAAATTAGTTGACTTAACTAGCCAAGTAATATGACTTAAATGGTCAAGTAATCATGATACGGGTTTAACACAAGGGTGATCCTAATGCCTCTTATCATGTAGTAAATCCTACCACACGAATGTAGTCTCACTAGCGGTCTCGGGATGCATCACTAACGCAAGTTCTAGAATCTAAATGCTACCGGTACACTCATAAGCACTAATAATGAATGCTTTTCCTATCAAATCTAAAGGCGAACCTCACAATTTTGGGTGGAAAATTTTTCTGAATATACGGTTATGTGCTAGTCATACAATCTCCTATCCATGAGACGCTTGCTATGGCTAAAGTTTCACTCCTAAATGTTGTAAAAAATTTTAAATTTGGCGCTAAAATTACACTAACAAGTATTTCTCGTAGTTTTATTACACATCTACCATCAAACAAAACAAACTCAAGCGAAAGTGCATATGTAAGGTATCATCTTTTTACCCTCCCCTTACACTTAAGATGAACATTGTCCCCAATGTTCAAGTAAAGAATGTAAAAGTGAAAAAGTAAAGAGAATGAAATCAAATACTCCCCTGATTCGCTCGGTATGGATTTTAAGTTGGCCAGGTTAAATCTTCTTCCAAGAAAACGAACAATCAAAGCTTCCCTTCCAGAATATAAATCATCTCCTTGTCAAACATAACCTGTAAAACCTGACAAAATAGACAAGACAACCTCGCGTAAAATCGGCGGCATCCTATATAAGTTCCTAAATCCTAGAAAACAAAGTAAGATATAATGCTTGTGGAATGAAGTTTGCAGATTTCCTGGAGATTATGAAACTTAATAATTCACAAAAACCATAAGACTCCGTTAGAAAAACAAAACCGGTAAAATTTCCAGATTTTTAACTCCTAACGCCGTCAAGAGTAAACCCCTGACGCCGTCAGAATGGACCTGCAGAAATTCTTATGTTAAGTTTCCGGAAAATTTCTGGAAAAACTTCGTCCTACTTCCTGGAAAATCCTGCAAAACCTCATTATGACTCAATACAAGCATTTGACTCTAACAAATACGAATATACATGTTCATTTAATATTGTGGAGAATCATGATCGGTTTGTTTCTTGAAAACATATTTGGGGTTTCCCTTTACACTTATCTTTTGCAAAAATACTTTTAGGTTGGAGTTAAGACTAGGCCAAACAACTTAGTAAAGTATTTCTACATTTTAATTGAGAAACATGATCAACCAACAATAAAAATAAAACATGCATACGGAAGCAAATAACAATCAAACAAATAAAATCACACAAAACATGGGTTGCCTCCCAAGAAGCGCTTTTCTTTATTTACGAGTCTTGTAGCTAGACTCAAAGTCATGGGCTATCACGTGATCTCATCATTGGTTCCACTCTCTAGGTTGTCTTCTAAACCAGTATCGCTTTGATAGTGCAAGTACTTCGGATCTTCGAATTCGAAAACATCTTGTCGATACTTAGAACCAAGCTTACTAACATTCTTAAAGAATCCACATGATAAATCAGAAATATTCCTACACCCTCTCCTAACATCTTCATCACACAAGATAAGTTGGGAGCTCATCATATCAAGCCCGCCACAATCTATTCCCTTAAGGTCTTTTCTCTTGTATGGCGTTTGGTATGAAATCCTCCTAATCCCATCATTGAAGGTCATGATTCTGTTCAATTCATCCACTATCAAATTAGTGATTTCACAAAAGGGTGCTTCAAAGACGACTTGTGATAATCTAGGGTCGACATAGTCCTCTATGTTATCCACAATCGTGAATTCCATAGGGAATGCCATATTTCCTACGAACACCTGGATTTCATGATCCTTACCAACCACTTTCTCTCCCTTGTAAATCATCCCCCATCTGCAGATATTGTTGTAATGGAATAGGGACATAACATTCTTAGGCATGAATACATTTATGTAAATGTTATCGAAATACTTATGACCGATCATACAGGGGATTTTGAGATTACTTGGATCACGCCATCTTATCTTCCTCAACTCTCCATCCTTTAACCCATATAGATTCCCCTCAAGGGAGGGACGATATTCGTATACCTCCTCACTATCCTTACGAAAAATTACCTTCCTAACACCATCGGTGAGTAATACACTACCATCTTTCTCATCAAGGATTGCTCTCGATTCATTGATAAATGGCATCCCAAGGACAGGGTTGGTTAACGTTTGATTGGTGAAAGGGTCCACGTCATCAACCACGGTGAGGTCAGTATTGTAAACAAGCTCCCCAATCCTAATTGATAAATTTTCTATTACTCTCTTGCACGCAACGTGCTCTGGGAAGGTTTTGTGGTATAGGGAGAGGGGGATTATGTTGACTGGGAAGCTAGGATCTATATGACTATCGATTAAGAGCTTTTCCTTAATGGTACAGGGGATCTTGAAAACTTTAGGGTTACTTTCCTTAGTATGATTGTTACCCACACTAATAACATCCTCCGTTTTTCCCTCGGGTTCTTCTATAATAGATTTACCCAAAATGGTTGGATCTTTCTCGTGCTCTTCCGATTTCTCTTTCCTTTCATCCGGTTTGTCTGATTCTTGCGCGGTGTATTGCTCGGGTGAGTCGGTAGGTTTTCTTGCCAAATCATGGTCAACCCTTGAGGTCTCATCTTTCGCTGTCTGACTGAATTTGTTAGGTTGTTGTTGGGTTGGGTTGGGTTGGGTGTTGAAGCAGATATCGTGGTGATGGTGTTTACGAAGTGGATTGGTCCAGGGGGTTGACAAGTTCTTTTCCGTTAGGATACAGATGTTTGAATAGCTTGCTAGGACTTTTTATTTTTACAGGGGAGGCTGGTGGACTCATAATGGTAGCAGATTTAACCTCATTAACGGGAATGGGCCTATTATCAATATGCTCTTTGATAGCAGTCAACAGATTACAAATCTTGTTGTTTACATCATCCTGCTGTTGTTTAAATTTGGCCTCGAGCGTAGCGAGCTGTAGTTCTTGAGAGAGAATGAATTTCTTTAAAGTATTTTCACAGCTTTGCCTAGGAATGCCTTGTGATGGAAAATGCTCAGACCAAGTGAGTGGTGAGGAGTCATTGAAGGATACGCTTCGCGTTTGGTACCCTCTAAAATCAGGTTTATCCTTCCATGCCTCATAGGCTTCGGCAGAAGTTCGAGGACCCTGACCTATGTGCGATGATGTGAATTCGTTATAAGCACGTTTTGGAAGTTCCATGCAGTTATGGGTCTCATGAGGGCCATTGCATAGTTTGCATGTAGAAGCGATTCTGCTTACTTGGCTTGAAGGTTTATGAGCTTCGTAGGATTTCATGAGAGACTTGACTCGACCTTCAAGTTCCATGATCCTACGGTCGGGAGTGCTAGAATTGTTTGAAGGCAAAGATATTGCCTTGACCGTTTCGTTCAAATCACGGGGATCATTCCAACTTTCGTTGTCATAGAGAGCAAGATCTTCTATGAGTTCCCATGATTGTTCCGCACTAAGATCACGTAGCTTACCACCGGCCGATTGGTCAATAGTTCGCCTCGTGGAGATGTCGATATGGTCATAGAAGATTTGGACTTGGAGCCAAAGATCTATGCCATGATGAGGGACTCTTTGGAGTAAGTCCTTGAAACGAGTCCATGCTTCATAAAGAGATTCATTTTGACGTTGTTGAAACATCAAGATGTCATTCCTAAGCTTAGTAGTTCTCCCCGGTGGGAAAAATTGAGCAAGGAAACGAGTGGTGAGATCATCCCATGTGGTGTGGATCCCGCGGGTAAACGCTCAAGCCATTGACTAGCTTGATCCCGTAGAGAGAATTGGAATAGGCGTAAACGGGTAGTCTCTCTAGTTTCAACACCTAGGTCTATGGAATCTACGATTTTGAGAAAGTCCTTAAGGTGTTGGTTTGGATCTTCGGAACGAAGTCCATGGAATGCACATCCGCTTTGCACCAACCGGATGGTGTCGGATCGCAAGGGGGTCACATTGGCTCCGGTGAACTCAATGGTGTTTTGGTAGCCTTGATGGCTAGGTCGGGAGTACTCTCCTAAGGTTCGGGGCCTAAGGGGTTCTAGTGGTGGGTTTTGTTGTGGTGGGATGACGGGTTCAAAGATGTTACCACCTTCCATGATGTCGGATGGTAAAGAGTTACGAACAAAGGCACGAAGAAATAAGATAGACTAAAGAAGACCTAAAAAATAAAAAGAAAATCTTACTAGAAAGGAATCTAGCAAGTAGACCTAATAAAAAAAAATCCTAACCTAGACAATAACTATTCCCCAGGCTGCGGCGCCAAAAACTTGATGCGTGGGAATCGCAACAGGCTTTACCTCTCGAGGGATCTCGAGAAGCTTACAACCCCCACCAGGCAGTGTACCTGATCGTTGTAGTATAGTATAGTGACAAGTACCGGGGGATTGATCGTTCAGCTTGGGAATAGTGTCGCTAGGATTAGAAAGCCTAATTACTAGTTCTAAAGGTGAGGGATGATTATTTTTGTCTTTTTATGTTTTTTAGAAAGCAAGTAAAATCTCAGGTTTTGGAAGAGTAGGCGGAATTAGTTGCTATTCAACTAACCCAAAGCTAAGATGCAATCAAAATAAAATAATAAAAATGAAAATAAACTAATTTATACTAAGGTTGTGAGCAGTAATTGGAGAAATTGTGTTTACTTAGACTTCACTACTCCCTAGATATCTTTTACACGTTAATTACTTGTTATAATTGCATGGATGACGGATCGTATTCCTTAATACCATTCATGGGGTGGCATACATAACTCCTCAATTCTATGAGCTCTTATCTCCTCCTACACCATGACCCAGCACAACTATAGGGATTGTAAACAGTGGCTCATGCATTAAATACAAACCAATAAAGACCTAGTACACCTCGGTTCATGTTTCTTAAGACGTTCAAGCATGTTACCATTTGGAGATCTGCCAGTTTTCTTAAGCCTAACATATAAATCATTCATCCACAACAAGAATAAACAAGTAATCAACACATAATCAATATCTAGATTTCATTAGATCTAAGCAAACACAAGAGAGATCTAGCCTAGCATAATTGAATTGAGACCAGAACAAGATATAGACAACCAACACATAGACATATTGATTGAATTAGAAGAACACTTATCTCAATTACAATGCAAGGTGTCAAGGGTTTGGAACCCTTGAAAAACCTGTAAAAGAGGCACCAAATTCGTCTTTAGGGTTTCACCAAAACTTCTCCCCCCCTTTTAATGTAAAAACTAGAAAACTATATATAGGAAAACTGGGCTGACGGCGTCAAGACAACCATGTGACGCCGTCACCTCGCCGCCAAATACTTCCTCGGACGGCCTTGATCTACTTATGACGGCCTATGTGACGCCGTCACCAACCACGATATTTTATTCTTGGCACTTTGACGCCGTCAGGATGACTTTTGACGCCGTCATCAACTACGGTATTTTATTCTTGATGTCTGACGCCGTCAAGGCATTACTCTTGACGCCGTCACCTAGTGTTTCCAGCATGGAAAATTGATACTTTGCCGTTTTCTTCACTTTTATGCTCCAAAAACGTCCAAAATGGCTTCTTTTCCAGAATTCACTCTCCAAGTACCTAAAATCACAAAAGGAACGATTTAGGGCAATATTTGATCAAATAAAGTCGGATTCGGGCTTAAATGACCCCCTAAAAACGGATCATTTTTCGCCTCATCATATACCCTTACACTTGAGATTTGCTTGTTCTCAAGCAAATGAGCTTTTATTCTACTCAAAAGACAAGTTAGGGGTCATTTAACACTAATATAAAAGTAATTACAACAAATAATCGTTCCACTAAAGACCAATAGACAAGCACGGAGATCATACACAAGCACCTCACAAATAGTGTTTAGATACTCACATCTCTCGGGTGTAATAAAGTAATATAACATTATGGAAATGGAAGGTATCTCTCACTACCTGTCATAGCAAAATAGATTACCATAGGCTTGGGAAAGGATCAAACCTCCACCACATGGCATAAGCACCTAGGATAAACTATCAAAGAGGTCTTTTAAAGGGTTGTAACGTTAGGTATAGGGATATGAATTACACGGTTTTGTTGGATAAAGGAAGTTTTTCTGGTGGCGAGTTAACAATCTTAGTCAATTACATGTACAATATGGCGTTGCTAAGCCAAGACTAGACTCGACTTAAGCTAATAAATGAAAAATAACAAAAACATAAAATGAACATAGAATGAAACGGGATGGTAGTCCGTATGTTTTTTCTCTTTTTCCTTTTTTCTATTTTTTTTTTTCTTTTTCTTGATTTTTCGATTTTTTTTTTTTTTTTTTTTTTTTTTTTTTTTTTTTTTTGCATACACTCTTACCCTACCATCCGAAATAATACATCATAGGGGATGAGAATTCCCCTTACACTTGAATCTTTACATACTTTACATTAAACTAATCTAATGACTCGAATTAAGAAAATCAAAACACTTGGAGCACTTTTAAGATTAACGTACATATGGGGGTAATAAGTGATGTTCTTCCCCATTACTCCATAAAATAAGTACTTACCCATGAGTCCCAATCGTCCCAAAACAATATGTACAAGGATATGACTCGACTTAGCAACCATGTAATCAATTAGAAAGTTAACTTAGGGTTTAAACAAATAACAATAATGCACTAAAAATAAGCGCATACACGGAAGGCTAAGGCGATTTGGTTGTACATTTAAGTGGGGTGTAACAAATTCTTCCTTTAAGTAAGATGCTTAAAGTTAGAAACGAAAAGATAGGCTCGGAGGGGTGTACTAGGGTTTCGTGTACTCAAAATGAGTACAACGCTAAGGGTGTGGGAAAAATTAGTTGACTTAACTAGCCAAGTAATATGACTTAAATGGTCAAGTAATCATGATACGGGTTTAACACAAGGGTGATCCTAATGCCTCTTATCATGTAGTAAATCCTACCACACGAATGTAGTCTCACTAGCGGTCTCGGGATGCATCACTAACGCAAGTTCTAGAATCTAAATGCTACCGGTACACTCATAAGCACTAATAATGAATGCTTTTCCTATCAAATCTAAAGGCGAACCTCACAATTTTGGGTGGAAAATTTTTCTGAATATACGGTTATGTGCTAGTCATACAATCTCCTATCCATGAGACGCTTGCTATGGCTAAAGTTTCACTCCTAAATGTTGTAAAAAATTTTAAATTTGGCGCTAAAATTACACTAACAAGTATTTCTCGTAGTTTTATTACACATCTACCATCAAACAAAACAAACTCAAGCGAAAGTGCATATGTAAGGTATCATCTTTTTACCCTCCCCTTACACTTAAGATGAACATTGTCCCCAATGTTCAAGTAAAGAATGTAAAAGTGAAAAAGTAAAGAGAATGAAATCAAATACTCCCCTGATTCGCTCGGTATGGATTTTAAGTTGGCCAGGTTAAATCTTCTTCCAAGAAAACGAACAATCAAAGCTTCCCTTCCAGAATATAAATCATCTCCTTGTCAAACATAACCTGTAAAACCTGACAAAATAGACAAGACAACCTCGCGTAAAATCGGCGGCATCCTATATAAGTTCCTAAATCCTAGAAAACAAAGTAAGATATAATGCTTGTGGAATGAAGTTTGCAGATTTCCTGGAGATTATGAAACTTAATAATTCACAAAAACCATAAGACTCCGTTAGAAAAACAAAACCGGTAAAATTTCCAGATTTTTAACTCCTAACGCCGTCAAGAGTAAACCCCTGACGCCGTCAGAATGGACCTGCAGAAATTCTTATGTTAAGTTTCCGGAAAATTTCTGGAAAAACTTCGTCCTACTTCCTGGAAAATCCTGCAAAACCTCATTATGACTCAATACAAGCATTTGACTCTAACAAATACGAATATACATGTTCATTTAATATTGTGGAGAATCATGATCGGTTTGTTTCTTGAAAACATATTTGGGGTTTCCCTTTACACTTATCTTTTGCAAAAATACTTTTAGGTTGGAGTTAAGACTAGGCCAAACAACTTAGTAAAGTATTTCTACATTTTAATTGAGAAACATGATCAACCAACAATAAAAATAAAACATGCATACGGAAGCAAATAACAATCAAACAAATAAAATCACACAAAACATGGGTTGCCTCCCAAGAAGCGCTTTTCTTTATTTACGAGTCTTGTAGCTAGACTCAAAGTCATGGGCTATCACGTGATCTCATCATTGGTTCCACTCTCTAGGTTGTCTTCTAAACCAGTATCGCTTTGATAGTGCAAGTACTTCGGATCTTCGAATTCGAAAACATCTTGTCGATACTTAGAACCAAGCTTACTAACATTCTTAAAGAATCCACATGATAAATCAGAAATATTCCTACACCCTCTCCTAACATCTTCATCACACAAGATAAGTTGGGAGCTCATCATATCAAGCCCGCCACAATCTATTCCCTTAAGGTCTTTTCTCTTGTATGGCGTTTGGTATGAAATCCTCCTAATCCCATCATTGAAGGTCATGATTCTGTTCAATTCATCCACTATCAAATTAGTGATTTCACAAAAGGGTGCTTCAAAGACGACTTGTGATAATCTAGGGTCGACATAGTCCTCTATGTTATCCACAATCGTGAATTCCATAGGGAATGCCATATTTCCTACGAACACCTGGATTTCATGATCCTTACCAACCACTTTCTCTCCCTTGTAAATCATCCCCCATCTGCAGATATTGTTGTAATGGAATAGGGACATAACATTCTTAGGCATGAATACATTTATGTAAATGTTATCGAAATACTTATGACCGATCATACAGGGGATTTTGAGATTACTTGGATCACGCCATCTTATCTTCCTCAACTCTCCATCCTTTAACCCATATAGATTCCCCTCAAGGGAGGGACGATATTCGTATACCTCCTCACTATCCTTACGAAAAATTACCTTCCTAACACCATCGGTGAGTAATACACTACCATCTTTCTCATCAAGGATTGCTCTCGATTCATTGATAAATGGCATCCCAAGGACAGGGTTGGTTAACGTTTGATTGGTGAAAGGGTCCACGTCATCAACCACGGTGAGGTCAGTATTGTAAACAAGCTCCCCAATCCTAATTGATAAATTTTCTATTACTCTCTTGCACGCAACGTGCTCTGGGAAGGTTTTGTGGTATAGGGAGAGGGGGATTATGTTGACTGGGAAGCTAGGATCTATATGACTATCGATTAAGAGCTTTTCCTTAATGGTACAGGGGATCTTGAAAACTTTAGGGTTACTTTCCTTAGTATGATTGTTACCCACACTAATAACATCCTCCGTTTTTCCCTCGGGTTCTTCTATAATAGATTTACCCAAAATGGTTGGATCTTTCTCGTGCTCTTCCGATTTCTCTTTCCTTTCATCCGGTTTGTCTGATTCTTGCGCGGTGTATTGCTCGGGTGAGTCGGTAGGTTTTCTTGCCAAATCATGGTCAACCCTTGAGGTCTCATCTTTCGCTGTCTGACTGAATTTGTTAGGTTGTTGTTGGGTTGGGTTGGGTTGGGTGTTGAAGCAGATATCGTGGTGATGGTGTTTACGAAGTGGATTGGTCCAGGGGGTTGACAAGTTCTTTTCCGTTAGGATACAGATGTTTGAATAGCTTGCTAGGACTTTTTATTTTTACAGGGGAGGCTGGTGGACTCATAATGGTAGCAGATTTAACCTCATTAACGGGAATGGGCCTATTATCAATATGCTCTTTGATAGCAGTCAACAGATTACAAATCTTGTTGTTTACATCATCCTGCTGTTGTTTAAATTTGGCCTCGAGCGTAGCGAGCTGTAGTTCTTGAGAGAGAATGAATTTCTTTAAAGTATTTTCACAGCTTTGCCTAGGAATGCCTTGTGATGGAAAATGCTCAGACCAAGTGAGTGGTGAGGAGTCATTGAAGGATACGCTTCGCGTTTGGTACCCTCTAAAATCAGGTTTATCCTTCCATGCCTCATAGGCTTCGGCAGAAGTTCGAGGACCCTGACCTATGTGCGATGATGTGAATTCGTTATAAGCACGTTTTGGAAGTTCCATGCAGTTATGGGTCTCATGAGGGCCATTGCATAGTTTGCATGTAGAAGCGATTCTGCTTACTTGGCTTGAAGGTTTATGAGCTTCGTAGGATTTCATGAGAGACTTGACTCGACCTTCAAGTTCCATGATCCTACGGTCGGGAGTGCTAGAATTGTTTGAAGGCAAAGATATTGCCTTGACCGTTTCGTTCAAATCACGGGGATCATTCCAACTTTCGTTGTCATAGAGAGCAAGATCTTCTATGAGTTCCCATGATTGTTCCGCACTAAGATCACGTAGCTTACCACCGGCCGATTGGTCAATAGTTCGCCTCGTGGAGATGTCGATATGGTCATAGAAGATTTGGACTTGGAGCCAAAGATCTATGCCATGATGAGGGACTCTTTGGAGTAAGTCCTTGAAACGAGTCCATGCTTCATAAAGAGATTCATTTTGACGTTGTTGAAACATCAAGATGTCATTCCTAAGCTTAGTAGTTCTCCCCGGTGGGAAAAATTGAGCAAGGAAACGAGTGGTGAGATCATCCCATGTGGTGTGGATCCCGCGGGTAAACGCTCAAGCCATTGACTAGCTTGATCCCGTAGAGAGAATTGGAATAGGCGTAAACGGGTAGTCTCTCTAGTTTCAACACCTAGGTCTATGGAATCTACGATTTTGAGAAAGTCCTTAAGGTGTTGGTTTGGATCTTCGGAACGAAGTCCATGGAATGTACATCCGCTTTGCACCAACCGGATGGTGTCGGATCGCAAGGGGGTCACATTGGCTCCGGTGAACTCAATGGTGTTTTGGTAGCCTTGATGGCTAGGTCGGGAGTACTCTCCTAAGGTTCGGGGCCTAAGGGGTTCTAGTGGTGGGTTTTGTTGTGGTGGGATGACGGGTTCAAAGATGTTACCACCTTCCATGATGTCGGATGGTAAAGAGTTACGAACAAAGGCACGAAGAAATAAGATAGACTAAAGAAGACCTAAAAAATAAAAAGAAAATCTTACTAGAAAGGAATCTAGCAAGTAGACCTAATAAAAAAAAAATCCTAACCTAGACAATAACTATTCCCCAGGCTGCGGCGCCAAAAACTTGATGCGTGGGAATCGCAACAGGCTTTACCTCTCGAGGGATCTCGAGAAGCTTACAACCCCCACCAGGCAGTGTACCTGATCGTTGTAGTATAGTATAGTGACAAGTACCGGGGGATTGATCGTTCAGCTTGGGAATAGTGTCGCTAGGATTAGAAAGCCTAATTACTAGTTCTAAAGGTGAGGGATGATTATTTTTGTCTTTTTATGTTTTTTAGAAAGCAAGTAAAATCTCAGGTTTTGGAAGAGTAGGCGGAATTAGTTGCTATTCAACTAACCCAAAGCTAAGATGCAATCAAAATAAAATAATAAAAATGAAAATAAACTAATTTATACTAAGGTTGTGAGCAGTAATTGGAGAAATTGTGTTTACTTAGACTTCACTACTCCCTAGATATCTTTTACACGTTAATTACTTGTTATAATTGCATGGATGACGGATCGTATTCCTTAATACCATTCATGGGGTGGCATACATAACTCCTCAATTCTATGAGCTCTTATCTCCTCCTACACCATGACCCAGCACAACTATAGGGATTGTAAACAGTGGCTCATGCATTAAATACAAACCAATAAAGACCTAGTACACCTCGGTTCATGTTTCTTAAGACGTTCAAGCATGTTACCATTTGGAGATCTGCCAGTTTTCTTAAGCCTAACATATAAATCATTCATCCACAACAAGAATAAACAAGTAATCAACACATAATCAATATCTAGATTTCATTAGATCTAAGCAAACACAAGAGAGATCTCGCCTAGCATAATTGAATTGAGACCAGAACAAGATATAGACAACCAACACATAGACATATTGATTGAATTAGAAGAACACTTATCTCAATTACAATGCAAGGTGTCAAGGGTTTGGAACCCTTGAAAAACCTGTAAAAGAGGCACCAAATTCGTCTTTAGGGTTTCACCAAAACTTCTCCCCCCTTTTAATGTAAAAACTAGAAAACTATATATAGGAAAACTGGGCTGACGGCGTCAAGACAACCATGTGACGCCGTCACCTCGCCGCCAAATACTTCCTCGGACGGCCTTGATCTACTTATGACGGCCTATGTGACGCCGTCACCAACCACGGTATTTTATTCTTGGCACTTTGACGCCGTCAGGATGACTTTTGACGCCGTCATCAACTACGGTATTTTATTCTTGATGTCTGACGCCGTCAAGGCATTACTCTTGACGCCGTCACCTAGTGTTTCCAGCATGGAAAATTGATACTTTGCCGTTTTCTTCACTTTTATGCTCCAAAAATGTCCAAAATGGCTTCTTTTCCAGAATTCACTCTCCAAGTACCTAAAATCACAAAAGGAACGATTTAGGGAAATATTTGATCAAATAAAGTCGGATTCGGGCTTAAATGACCCCCTAAAAACGGATTATTTTTCGCCTCATCAACCCACCTTTGTTGTTAAAAGCCAAACCCCCCGGTAAGTTTGATATGCACATGCATCCGTCTAGGCTTTCCAAGAGAGACCTAGATGATATGATAGTAGAGTTTGGCATCCCGTTAGATCTTCATCCCGTACTTCCTCCCCCGGATCTCACCATGAACGAGTTGCCGGGAGATAAAATAGGTGTATATGTTCAGCATATGAGGTTAGGGGGTGTTAGGATACCTTTCTCAGCTTTCCTTTTGAGTGTTATAGACCATTTTAATGTACACTTTTCCCAGTTAGTTCCGTTGGGGGTAAATAGGGTGACGTTGTTTGAGGTCCGGTGTTATAGTTTGGAAGTTGTACCCACCGTCTCCCTGTTCCGAGTGTTTTACCGGTTGTGTAAGCAGGGACATTGGTTCTCGTTTGAACATCGGACATGTAAACACGCTAAGAAGTGTTTTAGGGAGATATTGACAAGTTTGAAACGGTGGAAAGACGTTTTCTTCCTGATCGATCGAAGAGCCATACCGAACGCAATGTCGTGGAGACATAGGGATTCACAGATATCCGATCGGTTTCCAACTGGTTACTCTCAACGGGATGCCAACAAGCTGGCCCTCCGACCCATAATACTTTGGAAACCTCCAACCAGTCTTCTTTGGGTGTATGGGCTTACCAACACCTTCCGGATATCAGGCTACAATCTGGTTATAAAGAATGCCGGAGGGGAGGGTAAGAAGGGGTTTTTACTATTTTGCTTGTTTCGTTTGAAAGGATTATGCCACTCCTGCTTGTTTTAATTGTGTACTTTCCTTTTACTGTAGTGATCACGATGTCTGAGTACCTAGAGCTTCCGGAACTTGAAGGGTCAGTGGTTAACAAAGGAGATCCGTTGCCGGAGGGACACGCACGTCCGAACAGAACTGCCCAGCCCCTGTCTCCTGAGGTTGTAATCCCTGAGAAGACATATGCTCAACTAACCGTTGAAGCAGCTAATTCCGATGTGGTGGCCGCTCGGGAGGATAAGGAAAGGAAGAAGCAGCAGAACCGTCCGATCAGCAAAAAGAGAGCTGCAGCTGGGCCGAGTGGACAGCCCAAAAGGAGGAGGAAACTGCAAGTTGATGAAGAGGTGCTTGAGTCCGAAGAGCACACTGTGGATGCCAATCCCCTCAATCAGGCTGAGCCGTCGGGTGGAGCAGAAAAAGATAATGAAGGTCGTGGTGAGGAAAATCCTCCGGTCGACAACGTTGAAGAGGAGCATCATTCTTTGGAAAAGTCAAAGACTCCACCTGCCGAAGGATTTCAGGAGCATTCTCATGGGACTCCTTCCGATGGTAAGAGGCACCTTTCTTGTCGTTTTCTCTGGTTTTACTTAAATGTTTACTTATACTTTTCTTTGTGCAGCCCATTCGGAGCATCAAGCTTCCAAATCTCATGTGGGATCCGAAGAGGCGCAACCCCTATCTGAAGGTATGTGTTATTTTATTTATTATTATTATTATTATTATTATTATTATTATTATTATTATTATTATTATTATTATTATTATTATTATTATTATTATAATTATTATTATTATTATTAATATTTTCGTTATGCTTTTCTTAGAAGCTCATTGCCTATGGTTTTGCTACTTTCAGGCCATACTGATTTGACCGGAGGGTACTTTATCCCTGGGTGGACTCTCAAGGATGATGTTCGTATAAACTCCTTCCGGGCATGCCGAGAGATGATGACACATCTCGCTACCCCCGCCGAAGAGGAAGCACTGGCTGATCTGAACAACAACCAGCTTGTCCGTCAAGCCTACATCAATTCTGGTTCCGGTGTGGTTCTTCAGGCAGAAGTATTGAAGAGATTTAGTCAGCTAAACCGAGATTAACGGGAGTTAGAGGCTACTCATGGGGAGTGTGGTTCTGTTTCTGCCAGGTTGAAAGCCGTTGAGGAGGAGAGGGATGCCCAAATTGCCAAGTTCGACACTTTGCTGAAGGAGTTCCGGGCGTTGGAGGACGATGAGGCAGCAGCCTCCATCCGGGAGAAGGGGTTGATTGATCAGCTGAAGGAGATGGAGAAAGAGAAAAATGAGGCAATCAGCCAATCCGCCTCTCAGTCTTCTAAGATCGAAGAACTTGAGAAAAAGTTGGGGGAGAAATCCCAGGAGGCCGAAAGGTTGACGAAAGAGAACAAGAACCTGGTTGCCCAGTTAGCCACTGGCGAGTTTGTCCGACACAACACTGTGAAGGAATTGATTCCGGCTACTTTCCGAAGGCTTTTCAAGATTGATGAATACAAGAAAAGTCTTGGAAGGGTTTACAGTTTGTCTTATTCCGGGGGGGTTCATAGACGGTGTCCGTGCTGAAAGGAAACCAGATGATGCGGAAAAGATTCTGCAGAAGATCAAGAAGCTTAACATGGAGGCCTCCAAACTTTGGAAGCCGGAATATCATAAACTTTTTGAAGCTGAATATCCGTATGTCCAGAAGCTTGCGGAGTCTTTCCGTCTTCCTCTTGGTGATCTGATGAATCTCCTTCCGGAGGAGCCTATTCCGAAGACAACCCCTACCCCTGCCGTTGTTGCTCCTACTGTTCAACAGGTTGAGAAGGATTGATTAGGGTTTACCCGGGGTGTCTGTACCTCTTTTTTGTGTCCTATTGGGATTATGTAATAAGTAGTTTCGTACATTTGGATTGTAGTTGTACAATTGGGTTGTGGTTGTTTATATTTTTGTTTATACATCAATCATTGCTCCGTTATTACTTATGTTTTTCATATTTGTACATGTGAGTTTATTGTTTTTGCATTATCCGTTTGCACTTAATTAGGACGGAGTTTTTTTGCACGATCCGTATAAGTAGTTTGGACGGAGTGTTTATCCGTATAAGTAGTTTTGACGGAGTGTTTTTGCACGATCCGTATAAGTAGTTAGGACGGAGTATTTTTGCACGATCCGTATAAGTAGTTTGGACGGAGTGTTTTTGCACGATCCGTATAAGTAGTTAGACGGAGTGTTTTTACACGATCCGTATAAGTAGTTTGGACGGAGTGTTTTTGCACGATCCGTATAAGTAGTTGGACGGAGTGTTTTTGCACGATCCGTATAAGTAGTTGGAAAGAGTGTTTTTGCACGATCCGTATAAGTAGTTGGACGGAGTGTTTTTGCACGATCCGTATAAGTAGTTGGACGGAGTGTTTTCGCACGATCCGTATAAGTAGTTTGGACGGAGTGTTTTTGCACGATCCGTATAAGTAGTTGGACGGAGTGTTTTTGCACGATCCGTATAAGTAGTTGGACGGAGTGTTTTCGCACGATCCGTATAAGTAGTTTGGACGGAGTGTTTTTGCACGATCCGTATAAGTAGTTGGACGGAGTGTTTTTGCACGATCCGTATAAGTAGTTTGGAACTTTTAGGAAAATTTGCTTCCCGTAACGTGGGGAAGACGTAGGTTGTCATTGATCTTCCAAACTTTTTACATGAAACAATTTCGTAAGTTAGTTGCATGCCAAGTTCGAAAAATTTCCTTGTCATCCATAGTAGCAAGCTTGTACGAACCATTCTGGTGTGCTTCAACTACCCTGTACGGTCCTTCCCAGTTTGGACCCAATTTCCCCTGGTTTTCGACTCGGCTAGCCTCGTTTCTTCTATAGACGAAGTCTCCCACCTTAAAAGCCATCGGCTTGACCCTTCGGTTATAATATTGTTCGACCTTTGCTTTGTACTTTGCTTCGCGGATTGCCGCCATTTCACGTCTTTCCTGCAATAGGTCTAAATTTAATCGTTGTTGCTCTTCGCTATCCTCCGGGTTATAGAGCATGGTCCGGTGAGTAGGCATTCCGATCTCCGCTGGTATTACTGCTTCGCTGCCATAGGTCAGGCTAAAAGGGGTTTCCCGTTACTGGTCTTCATCATTGTTCGGAAAGCCCATAAAAGATTTGGCAGCTCGTCTGCCCATCCAGCCCTTTCTCTTCCAAGCCTAGTCTTTATGCCGTGCATCAAGCTCTTGTTCGCTCTTTCAACTAATCCATTTGCCTGTGGGTGTGCCACAGCGGTGTTTATTTGCTTTATCTTTAATTTTTCACACCATCCCTTGAAAGGATCATCGACGAAGTTTGTTCCATTATCTGTAACTATGACCCCTGGCAAGCCAAACCGACATATTATATTCTCCCAAATGAACTTCTTCACATCCTTGCCAGTGGTTTTGACTAACGGCTTGGCTTCTATCCATTTCGTAAAGTAGTCCACTGCTATAATCACGTATTTTAATCTCCCAGGTGCTTCCGGAAATGGACCTAACATATCCATTCCCCATTGATAGAAGGGCCAAGGTGCCATTATGGAAGTCGGGGTGGTTTTGGGCAACTTTGGGACCGGAGCGTGAATCTGACAGGAATCACATTTCTGGATCTCTTCACTTGCGTCCTTATGCATTGTCGGCCAGTAGTACCCCTGTCTTATTAACTTGGCTACTACTGACTTGGGACCTGAGTGCATCCCACACATTCCCTCGTGAACCTCTCGAATAATGTAGTTTGCTTGTAGATGTGTGGGACCTCTACAAGCAAACTACATGCTTCATTAGGTCCGATTAGCACTAATCACGCGAGAACCGGCTAAGAGTGCTTCGTACTCTGCTTCATTATTAGTACTTGGGAAGTTGAGACGAAGTGCATACGTGTGTTCGACCAAATCAGGTCCGATTAGCACTAATCCCGCTCCGGATCCTTTTTTGCTGGACGCCCCATCTGTGTATAGAATCCAGTTACCCGGTTTTGAGACGTCCTGTACATCTTCCTCTTGGGATCCTCGTCTTGTCCCCTCCGGGTCGACAGAGATCTCCAAAATGAAGTCCGCGAGAACCTGTCCTTTAATTGCGTTTCTCGGAATATAATCTATATCATAAGCTCCTAGCTCAACCGAATACTTTGCCATTCGTCCGGACGCTTCGGCTTTGTTGAGAATTTGTTTTATCGGCTGGTCCGTTATGACCTTTATTGGGTGAGCTTCAAAATACCTTCTCAGTCTGCGAGACGCGTGTAGCAGAGATAGGGCCAATTTCTCTACCGGAGCATAATTTCTCTCGGCTTCGTGTAGTGTTCGGCTGACATAGTGAACAGGCAGTTGCCTATCCTCTTTCTCCGTCATCAGTACTGCACTAACGGCACCTTTGGCCGCAGCGAGGTATATGTACAGGACTTCCCCCTTCATGGGAGTCGATAATGACGGTAGGTCCAGTATTAACTTCTTGAGTGATTGAAAAGCAGCTTCGGCCTCCTCTGTCCATTTATACTCTTCTTTATTTTCTTTGGTTATGTTTTTTAACGTTTTGAAGAATGGGAGTGATCTCTCGGCCGACCGGGAGAGAAATCTATTTAGCGCGGCTAATCTTCCGCTCAGAGATTGCATTTCTTTCAAAGTCCTCGGGGACTGCATTTGTGAAATCGCCTTTGTTTTCTTGGGGTTTGCTCTAATACCTTCGGACGTTATCATGTATCCTAAGAACTTCCCTTCTTCTACACCAAATGAGCATTTCTTGGGATTCAATTTCATGTTGATTCTTCTTAAGTTATTAAAAGTTTCGGCAATATCTGCTAACATCTCTTTTTCCCCTTTGCTTTTAATCACCATGTCGTCCACGTAGGCTTCTAAGTTTCTTCCTATTTGTGTTCGGAAACCTGAATCAACTAGGCGTTGGTAGGTTGCCCCCCCCCCCCCCCCGTTTTTTAGTCCGAAAGGCATCTTCGTGTAGCAATAAGTTCCTTGTTCTGTGTAGAACGACGTCTTTTCTTCATCTTCCTCCGCCATCTGTACTTGATGGTACCCTTTGTATGCATCCAAGAAGCATTTGTATTTATATCCCACCACCGACTCTATATTCCAATCGATCTCAGGGAGAGGGTAATAATCCTTTGGACAGGAAGAATTTAAAATTTTGAAGTCAATGCACATGCGCCAACTTCCATCACATTTCTTGACTAACACCGGGTTGGAGATCCAAGTAGGGTATCTTACCGGCCTGACAATACCGGCTTTCAACCACTCCTCTACTTCCTTTAATATTGCTTGATTCTTTTCAGCCGAGAGGCTTCTCCTTTTTTGAGCAACCGGAGTGTCCGAAACATTCACGTTCAAGTGATGGTTTATTAACCGCCTAGGAACACCGGTCATGTCCGAAGGTTGCCACGCGAACACATCGTTGTTCCTTCTTAAAAGTTCGACAAGGTACTTTCGGCACTCCGCCGAGAACCCTTTTCCTATAGTGACCAGTTGTTCCGGATATGCCGGGTTCACAAGGACCTCTTCCGGTGGGATATCTTCTGCGGCTTTCTCCTCTGGCTCTGCTTTTCCTTGCGGGTTATCCCATTGGGTTTCTTCTAACTTTCGGCACTGCAGAACTACCGCTGAACGAGCCATTACGGTGGCCACCCCTCGTGGTGTGGGAAACTTGATCATGGAGTGGATAGTGGATGGAACGACTCTAAGCCCCTTTAAGCCCGTCCTTCCCAGTATAACATTGTAGGGTGAGGGGGATCGTACAACACAAAATTTCATTATGGTCTTTCGGAACAGACCATTATCACCGAATTTTATTTCTAGCTCTATTTTTCCCAACGGCCTGTTTGTTTCTCCGGAGAAACCAATTAACGAAGTGCTGGTTTCTTCTAACTTCTCCCTGATGGATGCATCTAGATTGCGGAAACAATGTTCGTACATTACGTTTACAGAAGACCCTTCGTCTACGTATATCCTTCGGACCAGATATCCTTCTATGACTCCTTCTATGATAAGTGGTTCTTCTGACAAATCGCCCGTTGATATGGATGGGAATACTATAGGTACTTTCATCCAATCTTCCTCATGCCCTCCATATTTTCTTTTCTGGACGATGGGTGAGTTCCGGATCATGTTAATCACCTTATTCTTTCCTCTGTCATCTTTTCTTGGGGTATCCTTACTTCCTCCGGCGTCTCTTTGCCTCTAGTCTCTGAGTAGGTGATCGAGCTTCCCGGATTTCAATGCCATTTCTAATTGTTTTTTGAGCTGGTGACAATCGTTCGTGAGGTGGCCCTTCTCGCCGTGGTATTCACAAAACCTATCCATGTTTTCTACTCTCGGTCTGCCGACCATCGGTGGAGGCTGAGGCAGATTCAACTGACGTTCGGTAGCCAGGATTTCTCGGGGGAGTTTGACCAGTGAACCTATATTCGTATGCTCGACATTGCTCCGAAATGGTTCCGAGCGCTGATAATTGCTTCGGCTATTTGTCTCAACCCGAATGGGGTTGGTTCGAGGAGAAACATAAGGTTGGAATACATCTCTTCGTCGTTGATCATTTCGGCGATCACCCATGAACTTGTTTCCGAAACCCCCTCTGACTATCCGATCTCCTTTGGGATTAGAGTAATTTCCTCGGCTTGTGTCCATTCCTTCTCCTTTGGGCAGTTCCGTATCCCGGAAGGCTTTTTCTGATCTTATGAAGTCATCCACTCGGGTGAACATCTCGATCACCGTTCGTGGCACCCTATCTGAGAATTTTTTAGCGAGAGCTGGGCATTTGTGCACACCCATAAAGGCCGAAATACGCATGATCTCGGGAACTCCACTGATATAGCTTGCTTCGTCCGTCCAACGTTCTTTGAAGTCCGGTAATGACTCATGTTCCCTTCGGACGATCTTGGTAATCTCCGTGGGGTCTATGGTACATTTCTTTCGTAATGAAAACCAAGTTGAAAATTGCTCCCTTAAACTGTTCCAACTATCTATACTGCCCGGCTCCAATCGTTCGAACCACCCTCCGGCCGCCCCATCCAAAGTTTGTTGGAACATGAGACACCAAGTTGGCATCGACCATTGTCCTTGGTTGGCGGCTCCGGTGAACCTTGTGAGGTGATCATTCGGATCCGTAGACCCATCATAAAACTTCATGTTCAAAGGCATCACGTAGTTTTCTCCCGCGAACTTGACTATTCGGCGGGTGAATGGAGATCTTAGCACTTCCTTAAAAGGTTTCTTCAGCTCATCATCAGCATCTGTTATTTTCTCTTTTCCTTTATCTTTGTGACTTTCATCTCCAAAATCCAGACGTATGGGTTGAACTACCCTTCCTCCCTTTGCATTATGTTCCTTAATAAGCTCCGTTAAAGATGCCATCTGGCTGAGGATCATCGCCTGGAGGTCGGATGAATCGTTCTCCGAATCACCGTGATTGTTCGTATTGTCGTTGTTGTTATCCCCACTTCCTCCGGCCTGGGGATCAGGCGTGTGAAAAGGGGGTGGTCCTGACATTCGGGTTCTTTAGGTAGAATGAATAACGGGTCCCACGGATGACGCCAATTTATTAAAGTAAAACCTTGTGAGTGGCCCCGTCGTTAGGTTTGTCACTCGGTCTTGTGGAATATCCTGCACAAGAATAGCACACGTTAGGCTCGCCTTGGGTTTTACCCCAAGACCAACCTCCGGTGTGAGGATGAGTATGTGGAGAGATGAAGGGTTGATAATAAATGCTCAAATTTAGGGATGGCAAAAAAACTCGAACCCGACGGGGAAACCCAAAACTCGAACTAATTGGGGCGGGACGGGGCATGTTAATTGGGTTACGGGGCGGGTTTGGGATTAAACGGAGATTTTAATCGGGTTTGGGGCGGGGAGCAAGGAATCGTCGCCCCGCCCCACCCGATTAATAAATATATACGCTCCTCTTGAATGACACAATCAATCTTCCTCTTCAATCTTCATATACGCTCCTATGAAGAATCACAATTTAATGTATACGCTCCTCTTCTCTTGATCTCTTTTAATCAATCATGAGGTATGTTTTCTCAAGCCTTCATCTTCTTTCATTTAATTTGTTTTCATGTGTAAACCCCCATCTTGATATATGTTTAGTAATTCATTTATCAATCTTCTTCATCAACAATTTCTGATTTCATGTCACCAATTTAGACAATGGACTTCGAAGAGATTTATGATACGAGCTCTTGCAATCTCAAGTGATTCTCTTGAAATATGGGACTTTTGTCTTTAGCTATCTCTCTGAACCAGGTAATGTTGATTTCTTTGTTATCGTGCTTATTAGTGTAGTTGTTTTAACTTGAAAGGAGAAAAACGAATTACACATGGTCATTTATCATTTTGTTTATCATCTTGGTCTATATTTATTTTTTCTTGAATTGCAAATTTATTTTGCGCCTAAGGTGTTTGATGAAATGACTGTGTGCTAATGGATGTCAACAAGTGTTATTGAACAGAATTTAATGGTTCAACATTTCAGTTTTGATTCACAGTTAAAACAAAGACCAAAGGGAACATGTTGTTTATATGGCTTTTTTTGTTTTGTTTTTTTTTTTTTTTTTTTTAATTTGAAAGGTAAATTTATATTCATTCACTTGGATCAAAAGGAACATGTTTTCCATATGACTTTTTTTCCCCAATTTGAAAGGTAAATAATAAAGCCCTTCTTCACTTGGAAATTTGGGATAGTTTGGAGTAGTATTTCTTTTCATTAATCATGTTGTTCATATGACTTATTTATTTATTTATGACTTTCTATGCAGATTTTGATTTAGGATTTATGATTTTGGCGGTAAAAATATATTCGGTTGAATTACGGGGTAAGTTAAATTATATTCATTCATGATAGTTATGTGATGCATAGTTGGTTTGGAGGTAATCCTTACTCATGTGAAGGATATCACTGTGCAAGATTTTACTTTTCCCTTATTACGTTTCTTTTTTATAAAATAACATGTTGCTGGAAATGTGCAGTCATGTAAAAAAAGGTATTTTTCATGAAATATGGAAACAAGAAACCATTATGCAAGTGGTAATAACGTGTTATACATTTTTTTTCAATATGGAAATATGGCCCATGGTTAGGAAATTTGTATTAGTTTACTATCATTACATAAGTGTTAATTACCTGTTATACATTTTTTTTCCATGTTTCATTTTTTTTTTCTTTTTTTTTTTTTTTTTTTTTTTTGTATTTTGATCTCACACCAGACCCATGTTTGACATACTCTACTACTAATATTAAAAGAGATTTTTTACACGCCTCCTTGATCAGGTTATAGATATTGTCATTAATATTTGTATGATGACGATAAGTTGCTTATCATGATGATCATTTGTGCCTCAATAATGTAATTTTTCACTTTAGCTCAACATGTTCTCATACTATCCTTCTACGTATGTATATTTTGCTTGACACATTATATTCATTTTAGGTAAATAAAGTAGACTTGATAGCTTTGGCATGTGGTGCAATGGTGAGTTAATGGTACGTTGGCATGTGGTACGTTGAACAACCTTTCGGTTTATATTCATAGCAGGTCGTTGGTCAAAACATTTACGTAAATCCTTATTGAACAACCTTTCGGTTTATTTGAAGTGCTCAGTGATTAGTTTTATTTGTTTGGTTAGATCAATTGGTCACATTTATGGATGGTAACTTCTTCAAAAAGATCTCAAATACATGTATGAAGTGAATCAACCAAAGTGATTATTTAATTCTTACTCTTATTTAACATTGAACTTGTGGTACCTTAACTTAGATTAATTTGGAACTGAATTTTCATCCATAACCAAAAAAGATCTGATGAGAACTTGAAACTACTAAAAATTAGGCATTTTCAAATATAAAGTTCTAATGTCAGACGACTCCAATGATTCAGATAGTGATTCCTATTTGTAGAGTGACGCATAACTGACTTCATTTGCTTTAAACAATGATCTTGCTTTAGTAGTTTGCCCACTAAATATAATGTAGTCGTTGAACTTGAAATTAAGAAAAAATATAAAAAGAAAAAAGAGCAAAAGCAACCATCAAGACGCTGAAAAGGGAGATGTTCAACCAGACGAGGTCAAAGAAAATGCACCAAAGAAAGCTTTAGATGACATGTGAAGGAATCTGAGGTAAATAATTTTACACTTACACTTCAAATAATAAAATCATCGTCACTCTTTTGAGCTAACTGTAACAGTCACTTAATCTGCCCATCAAAACACCACGTATACCTATATTTGGGAAATTTGATGCAAAACGTGTTTTTTGCTATATGTGTGTTACGTTTTTTATGCATTTTACACAACACCCATATAGGTTTTAACCATTTCCTTACTGGCTCGGGGACACTATACCAAATGTGCTGCAACTATGAGTATGCAAACAATAGTGTAAGTTGTTCAGGTAATTTCTACCAATTTTTGTTTGACAAATTGTTTGCATTTAGTTTATTGAATTGGTATAAGTATCGTAGGGGGTGTTTGGATGTGCATTTTAAATATAAATATGTGAGCTGAAATTAAAGAAATATATACATGTAATTCTTATCAAACTTGATGTAGGAGCTTTTCCACATCCACTTCCCTATTTCTTTTAAAATATATCTTTAAAATATATTTATATATTTTTTTCAGGAAGGAGATCTGCTTGGATAGATGCTGCAACATTACCCCTTGCAGATGTTGGTATTCCAATGCATTGGGTCATAATGGTTTGGGTAAAAAGGGTTAGTGAACGTTAGATTTGGCAGAAAGTACGGGTCAAAATGGTTTGGGTTACAACAACATTTTCGCATCTTAAAACGGGTTGGGTTTGGTTGATATGAAACCATCGTAGTATGATACATGAATGTCACCCATTGACTTTTAGGGGGTGTTTGGGGCTGATTCCAAACAGCAGCTTTAAAGGGGAGATTGGGTCATTCAAAAGGGTGTTTGGATTTGCTTAAAAACTGCAGTTTTTAAGACATTCCTTGAGCTTTAGACTGTATGCAACTAATTGAATGAATTGCCATACTGCATATGAGAGAAAGCATGCTACAGGCTCCTCTTCTAGCAACTTAGCCAAACAACATGTGAACGGGTCAATGCAGTTTTTTTCATGAAATTGCAAATATTATTACCAGTAAGAAAAATCAAAATCTCATCTTTGTATTTGGGTAAGATTGATTTGAAGGTGAATTGTGGGTAGTTTGATTAATATGGAGAGTTGAATTCAGTGTGAATGATTGTAATCTTGAAGTCCTTAGTGTGAAGAATGTTTGCCAACTGAATCATAGGGTTAATGTGGCCTTGAAAGGGTAACGGAAGAAGTACCAGCGATGGTTATTTAGCTTTGGTTCTGTGGACACTTTAATGTCCTCTCCTTCATGATTGTCCATGGAAATATTTGGTAGCTTTACCCATGTTTAAGTTACTTAAACGTACACCGACACATGTATATGTATATTCATAATGAGAGTTAAGGAGGTCCGCTGATGGTCCTAAACATTCATTACATTCGCTGTCATCAAATTTTGTATAAATAGACTAAATAATAATAACCCTTATAAGTTTAATCTTTAGTTGGTCAAATCCTAAATTGTTTAAATCTCATATTTATTGGACAAACATAGAAATCCCCGAAAATGAAGGATCTCGCGACGCACTTAGTACATCAAACCGTACATATCCATTGATCAACTCTTTAGCCTTGAGCTGTGTGATCCATTAGCGAGGTACAGGGAGCATCAAGTAAGAATTACATGTGTTTTACTGAGCATGCATGACACTATCATTTATAATATCAGTAACCATTAAGAACCCAATTGATACTGCGTGAGGACTTAGAGCTTTTGTGATTGTGAATGAGACATTGTATGCAATTCTCTAAAATAATGATTAACTATGGCATGGAACTGATGTAAGAATAGCAAGTTTACTTATTTTTATTAGTTACACATAAAGCTACAACACATCATATATGCACATAGGAGTAGTATCTCAGCATAAACATTAGTTGTGCACTTTGACTTATAAAGGTTTTAAGGAGCATGTATTAAGTTAATACACAAATCATAAACGGGTTGACACGACTAACCTGTTAATTAAACATGTTAAGGTTAATGTTGAATTTCTCGACACGAATACTTTTGTATTTCTTAAACTCTTAGGAGTTTACGGAATGAGCATGAACTACTCAAATGTTTACGTTGATTGCATACCGCATATTCAAAACTATATACATGTTGAATAAGATGATACATGCACCTTCATTATTTTAATAATTATAAACCAAATTATTTATCGATTCATTCAAATATTAACATTCTTATTCTCTTCATGAAATAATGACACCTATTCGCGATCGTTATAGTTTGTTTTTTATCCATGCGCAAAACTCCTTAATGATTAATTCCCTTAAAAATTACCGTGATTCAACGGGTCTTTAAAGAAATGGTTTACTTAAGTTGCGACAATGTCAATAAAAGTGAACGTTGTGTCCAAATAGATGAGTCCATTTTCTCGCCTCAGTCTATCAACAGATTGAAGTTCTCCGATGTTCCAAACCACTGACTTGATTTAAAAGTGGGAGTGCCGATTGCGAAATATAGACCAAGCAAATGCTTTATGTAACGGGACAAGACTGCAAGTTCTTAAATTAATACTAAATTCCATTCAAGCACAAATCATTAACAGGAAAAACTTTGGAAAACAAGTGATCATACCAAGGTTGCGAATTAATCCACCAGATAAGCGTTTGCCTCTTAATATTGTTAGGAAACAATATCCAATTTCAGTTTCATTTGCCATGACAATCAACAAAAGCCAAGGTCAATCGCTTTCAAAAGTTGGTTTGTACTTGCCGCGCCCTGTTTTCACACATGGACAAATGTACGTTGTTGTTTAACGAGTAAAATGCAAGAAAGGTTTGAAAGTTGTCGTTTGTGATCAAGACGGTAATCTCTCTAAAACTACAACAAATGTCGTGTACAAAGAAGTACTGCAAGGTCTATAATCAAACTACAAGAGGTATTCGTTTTTTATTCCTTCCAAATTTTGAATTATAATATAGTATCAATTAAAATGCCTTTACTTACATATTCTATGGAATTTTAGATGTCCATGGCATGGGCATTGGGTATTAAACCGAGTAACGCTCGCACCAATCATTTGCTACTCAAAACAATCAATTTTGGACACGCAAACGCATTGATGTTTATTACTTTAATTGTAACAAACTCAATTGCTTATTCAATTATTGACGGATTATCTCATTCTTTCTTTCATATATTAATCGAACATGTTTACGTTTTACTTTTCTTATCATCTCATTTTCTCTATCTTTCTAAAAAATTACCCGGTGTCAACGGGTCTATAAGCTAGTATACACATATACAAATATATATATACCTATATACGTAGTAGTATTTTGTTAGTATTTACGTAATAAAAAATATTACTCTAATATTTTTAGTTTTTTAATGTTTGTAACAATGCAAAATTGTGATTATAGAAACTCGTTTAGTGTCATATTTTTAAGTTTTAATTTTTGGCAGCTTAATTTATCATTATTTATGTATAATACTATTGTTGAAAGCTTAATAAGGATCGTTTGTAATTGATTATTAATAGGTTCGTTATTGCTAACAGTAGAAAAATAACAATAAATGTGAAATGGTGCGGCTTTGGACGAGAATTGCACCCAAAGAGGACACCCCGATAAGATCCCCGATTAATACGAGGCGGGTTTGGGGGACTATCACGCCCCAACAGGGCTCCCCGATTAGATCCCCGATGAGGATCGGGGCGGGTTGAGAGAGAACTTTGGTAATTAGGTTTGGGGATAGGGATGGCCGCCACGCCCCAAACCCGCCCCGTTGCCATCCCTACTCAAATTATTATTTCTAGGCGTCAAACCAATGTTATAGATTATTCAAGTATCAATTTATTTGTTCAAAAAAAAGAGTATCAATTTACTTCTATGTAATTTCCTATGGCAACATCTCAATAATGCCCTTGCTAGGGTGGAATCGAGTCGAGTTGAGCCCGAGCCTGCCAGAGCTCGAACTCGGCTCGTTTAAGTTTTAAAAGGCTCGAGCTCGAGCACGGCTCGTTTCGAGCCTTCAATTTTAATCTCGAGCTCGGCTCGTGGTATGTTATATAGGCTCAGGCTCGGCTCGTTTATACGATTTGGCAATGAAAAGTTAATGGTTGGCTCGAGCTCTGCTCGTAATATATATTTATTGAGCTCGTTAATAAGCTCGAGCTCGGCTCGTTTATATGTTTAATACTTAAAATATCATAATGTCGTTTAGGCTCGCGAGCCCAAACGAGCTTTGTATGTAAAGCTCAGGCTTGAGCTCGATTAATAAACGAGTTGCAACTTAGGCTCGAGCTCGTTTAGGCTCGGCTCGTTCGAGTTTTTTACCGATCCGATCCCGAGCTTTTCACGAGCGGCTCGGCTCATTTCCACCCTACCTATAGATAAATTAATGGTAACAAAAATGTAACTAACTTTTTTTTTTCCCTGTAGTAATTTTTTTTTTTCTTTCTATTATATACATGCATCATATTTTTGTGTTTTATTTATTGATATTTTTACTTTTTTTTTTCTATTATAAAGGAGAGTGCTAAAATAGTCATAAGATACACATAATAGACAAAATAAAAAAATGACTTATATAACATGAAAAATTAAAAATACTATAAAAAACAAATAATAATAATAATAATAATAATAATAATAATAATAATAATAATAATAATAATAATAATAATAAGTTAGTTACAATTTGTTGTCATTTTCTCGTAAACTAAACCATATGATGTTGATCAACACAAGAAAGGTTACACAATTGTTTCTACGTCTTTCCTTTTTTGCTATTCATAGCGCGTACATATTTATGAAATTTTACCCAAACTTTAATGTTACGTATTTTATCATATCAATACCATAAATAACATTTTTTTTTTTAAATTTTGTCTATAAATTCAAAGAGAAACCAAACCATGTAATAAGTTTCACTCCTTAAAAAACCCTATTCACTAATTTGCGTCCATTATCTCTAATTTGGTGTTCTAAGGTGCTCGTATAGTTTATCGTATTTCGTACGACTATTCACCATGGACGATTTGTGTTGTAAATGCACGAAATGGTGGTGCATCATCTGCGTTTTGATCGTAGTCGGTATGATCTTAGGAGTTATTGTTTTCCTTATATGGTTGAGTCATATGGATTTGAGCTAGTTCATTCCGTTCGGATTGGATTATGACCGTTTTAAGCGTTGTTTATCAAGTGGTTTAGTGTGTTCTTCATGATGTTTGAAGCATTTATAATATTCTAGTGATTTCAAGTATCGATTTTAATTATGTTTGGTATTATGGTTTGCTGATGTCGAAGATTTATCTTATTTGTTTTGTTAAATTTGATTATGGATTATTGTGATGTTTTTTTTAGGATTTTGATTATGGTTTAGTTTGTCTATCTAGTTATTTGATGAATGCTTAATAATTCATTGTATTCTTAGTTATCAAACTCTAACTAAACTAAGGTAACATTTTGGACTTTATACCGAATCTCGGTTAACCAATAATCATGTTGTCAATCGTAGAGACGATGTATAATTGCTTATTTCAGCACAAAATAAGCTAAACTTTCCTCAATGATGCTCATTACGAGCACACGATAAGTTCTTTGGGTGTGGTTAGTTTGATTGAAATTTACAAGGTTAACGAACAACGAGCTGTGAATATTACTTTCAACATAAACTTGTGCGCAAATATAATATGTATCGTATATCATGACAATGTATACAAACTTCAATGTTTTATGGATGTTTAAATACGTACCTTTGTTTGTATCTTTACATCTCATACTAAAAAGTGATTTAATAATACATTTCAGGGAATAAAAAGAAAAGCATGAGAGTGTGATAAATTACATAAAGTAATAAAGTCAATGACCTTTAAAATCTGATCAAATTGCACTCATCAATATCGGTCAAAAAACTGTTACCAATATCACTTTTATGAGGCTAGTAGCAGTTGAACAGAAAAACTCGGTCAACCAACAGAGTCGACTGATATTGAAATCGGTCGACCCCAATATCGGTCGAGCAACAAGAATTGAAACAATCGGTCTAAATCTCGACCGATTATTACACAAACACTTCAACGTGGTCGTGTCTGGTCATCGGAGAGAGAAAACTGATGTGGCAAGGGATGACCCGGGTCACGACTATGCATAGCATGAGACATTTCTAAATGTCTAACATGAATAATTTATTTTAGGGACGTCGAATATATTTTTGAAAGGATATTAACATGAATAATTTATTTTAGGGACGTCGAATACATTTTTGAAATGGATATGCAAACTGCAATTTGGCCAAAACCATAAAAGCGATTTTTCAACTTTACTGTAACGTGCATTGATTTTAATAAAAAGGAAGATAATTATGTTGATAAAATATGGAATGAATAGTTGATAAATCACAAAAATAAAGTGAAGTAAATGTTAGAAACGTAATTGAATACCAAACGGACTCAAAAATTCTAAAAGACGTCTCATCTCATCTCAATCACGTATCACAAAACGTGTTTATCCCATTTATCAATCTAGAATCATTTATTTTTATAGAAATTATTGACAAATATCATTTTAGAGGCACATATATCATTTTATATCTCTTATTATATTCCCTCTATATACTATAACAGGGGAAATAGAAATCTGTGCCGTCATAAAAAAATAATTTCCGGATTAAAGGACCTTTTAAATATTTACGTCCATTTTATATAACAAACTTTATTTGTCAAATATCTAACATATATGTAACGGTTTCTTGAATAAAAAAATACTGACAAAAAGATCTTTTGATAATGAACAAAACAAGCCCAATAATGATATACTTTTAACGTACGTACGATTTTATAAAAAAGGTTAAAGTTCAATATACATATAGTTTTTAAATAAAAAAACTTTCAAAATGCACCTTTAACCAATCAAAAAACTTTAAAAATTATCCTAGATTTTTTCCTCGATATACTATAACAGGGGAAATAGAAATATGTGCCGTCATAAAAAATAATTTCCGGATTAAAATATTTCATGACCAGCGTTATAGGGACGATTTCCAGGCAATAAACAAATGAAATAAAAAGTTACTTTCTAATAATATTAGTAAAAAATAAGAAAACTTACAAAACACACCCTGACCTTTTAAATATTTACGTCCATTTTATATAACAAACTTTATTTGTCAAATATCTAACATATATGTAACGGTTTCTTGAATAAAAAAATACTGGCAAAAAGGTCTTTTGATAACGAACAAAACAAGCCTAATATTGATATACTTTTAACATATGTACGATTTTACAAAAAAGGTTGAAGTTCAATATATATATAGTTTTTAAATAAAAGAACTTTCGAAATGCACCTTTAACCAATCAAATAACTTTAAAAATTATCCTAGATTTTTTGAAAACTATAAGAGTCAAAATTAGTCCCGCCGCAACACACTGATGCCTGACACAACATTCATTCCAAAAAAAACGTCGTACAACAACTACAAATATAGCTTGACACAACATTTATTCCAAACAAATATAATACGTGTCGGCAAAAACATAACACGGTCTCAAAACGAAAAGTCTCGCCCAAACATTATTCATAATTGATTATCGCAAAAAAATCTCAAAAATTCCCGCTGCAACGCAGCGGGCGCCTTCCCCTTGTTATATCTATATTACATTTCCCTCCGTACCGACGTTCGAGGAACTTAAAATAATGTTTTCCAGCCAATAACGATTCGGTAAGTTATTAAACAAATAATTTTTAATAAACAATAGCAGAAATAATAAAGAAACCAACCAATCGAATTAAACAAACCATAAAATATTCAGTTGCACAACAAGTAAAAAAATTATTTACAAATTGCACCCTCAACTTCTTACTATTTACAACTTTTTTATACAACAAACTTTATCTACCAAATATCTAATAGATATCTCGCGATTTTTTGAACAAAAAAAATACCGTCAAAACGGTCTCTCGATAACGTACAAAACAAGCCCAATATTGATATGCTTTTGACATACGTACGATTTTATAAAAAGTGTTTTAGTTTAATATATATATATATATATATATATATATATATATATATATATATATATATATATATATATATATATATATTTTTTATTTTATATATATATATATATATATATATATATATATATATATATATATATATATATATATATATATATAATAAAATAACTTTCAAAATGCACCCTTAACCTATCAAAAAAATTTAAAATTACCCAAAATTTCTTTAAAAACATAACGGTCAAAATTAGCTCGCCGCGACACACTGGTGCCCGACACAACATTCATTCCAAAAAAGATATCGTATGACAACTACAAATATAGCTTCACACAACCTTTGTTTCAAAGAAATACAACACGTGTCGGCAAAAAACATACGACAATCTTACAACGATAAACCCCACCCAAACATTATTCGTAAATAATTATCGCAAAAATTTATCAAAAATTCCCGCTGCAACGCAGCGGGTACCTTCCCACTTGTTCTCTACATATACTAAAGCCGTTGATGGCTTATGGATTCGTGCGAAATATTAAACTATTCGATTTTTATATTAAAAAATTGTAGCCCGTCCCTGTTAGCCCAATAAGGAACACTTTAGCCCGACTTTTTGTCTTTCTTTCTTTTCGCTAATAAAATAGTAAAATACTACTTTTGCTTGGGTAGCATTCGAATAAAAAAAATGAAAAATACGGACATGCATTCACTTTGACTCTATATATTATTGTTAGTCGTATGGTGTTTATCTATTAGTTAATAGTATGTTTATCTATTAGTGTTTGTGTCCATGTAACATTCTTCTTGTATGGGTATTTATATACCACAAGTTATGATTAATAGATATGATTCATTACTCCTACATGGTATCACAGCCAAAAATTCGATCCATATAAACCCTAACTTTTTTCTGTCGCTTCTACAACACTTTTCTGGTTCCTATTGATCGGTTAGTGACAGTTTAGCAACAGATCAGTGACAGAAAAAGTGTTGCTAATCACCTCAGTGACAGATTTTGCAACAGTTTTGTGACACTTTTCAAGTGTCGTCTGGACACTTAAAAAAAAAAAAAAAAAAAAAAAAAAAAAAAAAAAAAAAAAAAGTCGATCGTTGGCTTATGTTTGATAGCCAGTCGACAGTTGGTTTGCATCTCTAAAAGTCGATTGTTGGTTTTTGTTTGATAACCAGTCGACAAGTATTCTTTTGTTATTAACGTTCCTGCTTTTCGTTTTCATGTTAATGTTCCATTACAAACCCTAAACCTAAAACAACGTTTACTGCTTTTGTCTCTCAACAAACCACCTTTACTGTTTCATCAATTGGTAACCCTACATCTCTCTACTGTTTCATTCACAACTATAAACCAAACCCTATTTTTGGTCGACCATCATCATGACAGGATCACCTTCCCCACCACCCGTTATTCTTTTGTCTGACAAACTCATGACAATTAATAACATTCCCACCCTTGTTCCGGTCAAGTTGGATGTTGACGAGATGAATTATTCATCTTGGACTTATTTTCTCAAACATATTTGCAAAGGATATTCCATCTTGGATCACTTACTAGGCCAATCTTCCAATGATGCAACTTCAAGTGCTCCCGATGCCGAATGGTTAAAGATTGACACCATTGTACTTTCTTGGATTTTCATTACTTTGTCTCCTACGCTCCAACAACGACTTGTCAATGAAGATCCTCAAACTGCCAAGGAGGCATGGGACATGCTTGCTTTAATCTTCAATGACAATAAGCGTTCTCGCTCCATTGCATTGAAGGCCGAACTCCGTTCTATAAAACTTGGTGACCTAAGCATTGATGCTTATTTTCGGAAAATTGAAAACATGGCCACTATATTATCAAGTTTGGGTTCTCCTATTAGCAATGATGACATTGTTACTTTTGCTTTGGAAGGGTTGCCCGCGAAGTACGATAGTGTTTCCACTATCATTGCTCATCGTGAAGTTTTTCCGGATCTTAAAACGGTGCGGTCCATGCTTACAACGGAGGAGATGCGGTTAAAGACTCGTGGACTAGATACTCTTGTTGATTCTAGCTCTTCTTCACCGGTGGTTTTGTTGGCTAACTCGAATTCTAATATGCGCCATACTAATAACTCTAATGAAAAGGTATACAAACCTTGTTTTCTTTTTGCTCAAGGGTTTTGTCGCTTCGGTGTTCATTGTAAGTTTCTACATGATGGTATTCACAATAACCCGTCTAAACGACCCTCAACTGTCACCGCTCCTTCAAGTACCAATTTGTCTACTAATGACTTGGCAAATTTTCACACTCTTTTGGCTAAGTTGGGGATTCAGTGCAATGTCAATGGAGGGGATACAAAAGTTTCTAATGTTAACACACAAGTGCATAATTCAGTTGGTCCTCATCAGCCTTTAGCGTGTGTTATGGCTCCACCAGGTTTCGAAAAACAGGCCCAGTCCATGTCCACTTTTCAGCCCACTCCACACTTTAATACTTACGGGGGTCCACATATGGCTCACGTTGGTCAAGGTTCGGTTCCAGTGACTGGGTTCACACAGCAGCAGGGGGTTCATCCGGGTCAGGGGGGTCAATTACCTGTGTATGGGGGTTCACCTTCCTCGGTTCATCAGGGGGTTCCACAGGGTCATTGGCAGTTTGTCCCTGCTGGGTTCACACAGCAGCAGCAGGGTGGGTCATTTAATACGACAGGAGGTTCTTCTTTGGCAGGTTCACAGCAGGTCTCTACTCCCTTGATTGGTTCCCAGCAGGGGGGTGCACTACAGGGTCAAGAAACGGTTTTACCTCATGCTTTTACTACTGATACTCTTCATGATCCCAACTGGAATATGGATACAGGTGCGTCCTCTCATCTTAATGATTCGGTTAAGTCTCTTAGTGATGTTTTTAATTCGTGCATTTATCCATCTGTCGCGGTTGGTGACGGGCATTCTATTCCTGTTATCAACTCTGGCCATAGCATTTTACCTACTTCTACTCGTCCTCTTCATTTAAATAATGTTTTAATTACTCCTAATATTGTTAAGAATTTGATTTCTGTTCGTCAATTTGTTCGTGATAATTATTGTACCGTTGAGTTTGACCCTTTTGGTTTTTCTGTTAAGGAGTTTCAAACGCGTCGGGTGCTGCTCCGCTGTGATAGCACTGGAGATCTATATCCTGTCACTCAACCTTCAACCATTCCGCATGTTTTTTTAGCGAGTCAGTATAAGTGGCATCAACGTCTTGGACATCCAGGAAGTGAAGTGCTACGTCGTGTCCTTTCAAGTAGTTCCATTTCATGTAATAAAGAGAAGTCTCCCGTTCTTTGTCATGCTTGTCAGCTTGGCAAACACGTGAAACTTCCATTTGTTAGTTCTCATAGTTTGGTTAATTCGTCATTTGATATTGTACACTCGGACTTGTGGACTTCCCCAATTCCGAGTCTTTCTGGTTTCAAATATTATGTCTTGTTTTTGGATCATTATTCTCAGTTTGTTTGGGTTTATCCTTTAGTTAATAAATCTGATGTTTTGTCTAAATTTACTTTGTTTCGTAGCTTTGTTCGTACTCAATTTAAATGTGAAATTAAGTCTTTTCAGTGTGACCATGGTGGGGAATTTGATAACCAAGCCTTTCATAAACTTTTTTCCGATAATGGGATTCAATTTCGGTTCTCTTGTCCTCGTACTTCTCAACAAAACGGGAAATCCGAAAGGATGATTAGAACTATCAATAACCTTATCCGTACCTTGTTATTTCAAGCACATCTTCCTCCTAATTATTGGACTGAGGCTCTTAATATGGCTGTTTATCTTTTAAATATCTTACCATCACGTGCCATTGACAATGAAGTTCCCTTTACACGCCTTTTTGGTTTAAAACCTGACTATAGTCTTTTGCGTACCTTTGGGTGTCTTTGTTATCCTCACATTGATACTAATAACAAACTTGGTGCACGGGCCACACCTTCTCTTTTCTTAGGTCATGCCACCAATCATCGTGGTTATCGTTGTTTAGACTTGAACACCAATAAAATTATTCTTTCACGACATGTTACCTTTGATGAAACTGTTTTCCCGTTTGCCACCAAGACTTTCCCTATCACCACTCCCACTTCCAGTTCTTCTTATGAATTTTTGGATGACTCATCTAATGTCATTTCCAATATTCTAAGATTATCTCCCACCACTACACCTTTTGGATGACTCATCTAATGTCATTTCCAATATTCTAAGATTATCTCCCACCACTACACCCAATGTTCCTACACCTGATGCACCCATTGAGCCTCTTAGTCCATCTGCTATGCCTACACCAATCACACAAACACCACAAACACCAATACCACAAACGCCACAAACACCACCAACGCCTGTTGAGCCTCTAATTCCCCAGCCCACTGGTTCGATTCACCCCATGGTCACTCGTGCTCGTGTCGGGATTACTCGTCCCAATCCTCGTTATGCTGGTCATGTGTCTACGATTTCTCCTTTACCTCGGTCTCCTAGTGATGCGTTTCGTAATCCCAACTGGAAAAATGCTATGTGTGATGAGCATGATGCACTTATTAAAAATAAAACTTGGATTCTTGTACCAAAACCCCCAGATGCGAATGTTATCCGTAGTATGTGGCTGTTTCGTCACAAGTTTTTAGCAGATGGCACTCTTAGTCGATACAAGGCTCGTCTTGTGGCCAATGGTAGTAATCAGATAGAGGGTGTGGATGTTGATGAGACTTTTAGCCCGGTTGTTAAACCCGGTACTATTCGGACGGTTCTTAGTTTAGCTATTTCTCGACATTGGCCAGTACAGTTTATATGGGGATTTGGCCGGTACTATTGGATGTCAAGAATGCTTTTTTACATGGGGATTTGGCAGAAACAGTTTATATGTATCAGCCACCTGGGTTTCGTGATCCTGTTCATCCTGATTATGTATGTTTATTGCAGCGTTCACTGTATGGTCTTAAGCAGGCTCCTCGGGCCTGGTTTCAGCGCTTTGCAAATTACATCACTACTGTTGGTTTTTCTCCTAGCCGTTGTGACTCCTCGTTATTTATTTATAAACAGGGTGATGATACTGCATTTTTGTTACTCTATGTGGATGATATTGTGCTCACTGCTTCGTCTGATGGTTTATTACAGCAGATTATTACTTCTTTACATAAGGAGTTTGCTATGACAGATTTGGGTGCACTTAATTATTTCTTGGGTGTTTTAGTTACGCGCGACTCTTCAGGTATGTTTTTGTCACAGCGCAAGTATGCTATGGAGATATTGGAGCGTGCACATATGGTTGGTTGTAACCCTTCTCGGACCCCTGTTGACACGGAGTCTAAGTTGGGTGATGATGGGGATCCGGTTTCTGATCCTAAGTTATATCGGAGTCTAGCTGGTTCTTTGCAGTATCTTACCTTTACTAGACCTGATATTTCCTATGCAGTGCAGCAGGTGTGTCTTTTCATGCATGATCCTCGGGAGCCTCACTTCTCGGCTCTTAAGCGGATATTGAGGTATGTTCGGGGTACATTAGACTATGGTTTACAGTTGTTTTCTTCATCAACTTCTTCCTTGGTTGCTTATTCTGATGCTGATTGGGCTGGATGCCCTACTACTCGGAGATCGACTTCTGGCTATTGTGTTTTTATGGGCAACAATCTTCTCTCCTGGTCTTCTAAGCGTCAACCGACGCTTTCTCGTTCCAGTGCTGAGGCAGAGTATCGTGGGGTTGCCAATGCTGTTGCTGAGACTTGTTGGTTGCGGAATCTTTTACGTGAATTACACACACCTTTGTCTTCTGCTACGTTGGTCTACTGTGATAATGTTAGTGCTGTTTACTTATCTTCTAATCCAGTTCAGCATCAACGTACGAAGCATATAGAGATTGATATTCATTTTGTACGGGATTTGGTTGCTGCTGGTCAAGTTCGCGTGCTTCATGTACCGTCACGTTATCAGTATGCAGATATTTTTACCAAGGGGTTACCTTATGCATTGTTTCAGGAATTTAGGTCCAGTTTGAGTGTCCGGTGTCCTCCCGCTCCAACTGCGGGGGAGTGTTAGTCGTATGGTGTTTATCTATTAGTTAATAGTATGTTTATCTATTAGTGTTTGTGTCCATGTAACATTCTTCTTGTATGGGTATTTATATACCACAAGTTATGATTAATAGATATGATTCATTACTCCTACAATTATGGGAAATGATTTGCACACTCATACTTTTGATTGAGACACTCTATTGTGTGTATTACATACTTGTACAGTGCTTACAGTGTGATTTAATTGCTTGTACAATTGAGTGTCCGAATCAAATGTGTGAGTGTGGCCAATCACCTCCCATATATTATAGAGCCACATGTACTCAATCGAAGAGCTAAAAAAGTACAACAAATATTAGAATAAAAATCATTTGATGACCAAACTCTTTTTACATACCAAGGGACTAATCTCCACACTCCATCTTCCCTCCATCTTTATTTGATCTAATGGATGAGATTAATCCCAATATTGATATGTTTTTGACGCATGCACGGTTTTATATATACAGTTTTTAAATAAAAGAAACTTTTAAAATGCACCAGTAACCTATCAAATAACTTTAAAAATTATCCTAGATAATTTTAAAACTATAAGTGCAAAAAATATTTGCGAGCGAAATTGTTGCGCCGCCGCGAAGCGCGGGTCCATTACATCTTACTAAAGACGTTGATGCTTTACATTAAAAAAAAAAAATCTTTATGGGCTTTGCATTAGGCTGACTTTGAGCTGTTGCTATGCACTTCACTGGGCCCAACTACTCTTTATTTATAAAATTCACGTTCCACCACAAATTACCTTTTCTACATACAACAACTTAATAACAATGACAAATTATATATATAAAAAAAAAACTATGGATTTCTAAAGAGTTAAAAAATAAAAGCACCTAAAAAAAATTAACGTAAGAAGACTTTAATCGACCTAATACAGTATACCAAAATCTACCAAAAATAATGGCAACAATCAAAATTATTTAGCCTCCTTATAGTAATATCTATTTTTTGCCTACCATTATGATAACAAAAAATTGCTCGAAACCTACATTTTGAAACCATATTAAAAACTTAGATAACGTGTCGCAAAAAAATAAAATAAAAATAAATATCATGCAAACATCTAACAATATAGAAGACTATTACCCGGAATTAAAACCACCTAAAATAACCTAATTTAAGCGTATGATATTTTTATATAATCATATAAAAAAAAGCCGCCGCAACGCGGCGGGCATTACATTCCTTGTTGATAATGATTCTTTTAAAAGAGTCGTTATATATCTCGCAAAATTATCCCTAAAATAATTACCTTATATAAACTTTATAACATATTGACCCAATTTCTAAATAGAGATAATATATAACGTGCAATGATGGTATAACTTCTTGATTCAGACCGGAAATGTAGCTATTGATTGGCTTGAGCTATCTCTTAGTTATTCTGCACTTTTTTTTTTTTTTTTTTTTATTATTATTATTATTTTTTTTAACAATGGTTTCCGACCTTTTTGGCCGACTAAATCCGCAGGTTTGAACCCACCGCCACACAGACTCTTCAGGAGATTAGCGTGGCCACTTAAAGTTATTTGCACCTAGCATGAATTGAACTTGAGACCTCACACATTTTAGAGTGATAGTAACAAACCTTTTTACCATTAGTCCATCCTTAAGTGGTTTTATGATGATGTTTGTTTGTGATAGGATCTTAATTCCTTTTGCAAGGAAATGACTGCAAATGGTTGTCTAGATAATTTTGCAAAAAGGAAATGTAGTCATAGTGATTGAATATCCTAAGATGCTTGATGAAATAACTTCTATAATATTTGTAATAATAAACACAAGTGAGGTTAATATGGTAAATTCGAACTAAATTCTCTTTCTATTTTTAAAAATTAATTTGGGACAATCTGAAATGAAAATATAAAGGAGAGGGAGGGAGTATATGTTAGAAAATAAAGTGTACATAATTAAGTGCCCGTTTGGTTAGGGGTATTTACATGAGTTTTGGGATTAAAAGTTAAATCACTTGTTTGTTTCTAATTTTGATATTTGGGTTTAGGCTTGTATGCTAAATATAGAGGGTTCTACTAAAGGTGGCTTCATGGGTGGATTTATGACACATGTTGGGCCTGACTTTGTTTTCTTCTTATATTTCTTTGTCTTTTTTGCGATGTACCTTATAAAATACTACCTCCGTCCCAATTTAATTGTTCATATTTCTTTTTTGGTACGTCTCAAATTAATTGTCCAATACTAAAAATAGATATGGGAGTTTGGTCAAGTTTAATATATTACCCTTAGTTGAAATTAATATTACAAACTTTAAAGAAGTGTTAATTAATTGGTTAAGTGTAAATCTGTCATTTGGCAAAAAAGTAAGAGAGAAAAAGCTGTATTAATTATGTTTTTCTTAAACTGTGTATTTTTTGTCGGGGGACAATAATTTTGGGACGGATGGAGTAGTATTTATTTATTTTTCATACTTTATTAATAAAAGTAATATTTAATTTATTTTTTATTATATAGGGTTTTTAACCCTTATTATATACTCTATCCGTCTCAAAATATAACTCCATTTCTAATTTTTCAAAGTCTTTCTTTACCGACTTTGATTATAACTATATTTTTCTGTGTTATATAATACTTGATGAAAAGTATACCAATGAAAATGTATTTGAAAGACAAATCCATCTATATATTTTGCATCAACCATTATATAACAATGGGAAAAAAAAACAATCATGGTCAAAGTCGGAATAAAAAGACTTTAAAAAAGTCAAAATAAACTTATATTTTAAGACGGAAGGAGTAATATATTATTAAATATTATTTTTTCTCTCTTAATCCAAATCATAATTTACAACTTTACATAGCAATGTTAGAAAGGTAATAGAATCCCAAACGGACTCAAAAACTTTAATAGACATCTCACCAAATCACCAATCACAAAACGTCAAGGAATCAAATATCAATATCAATAATAGAACCATTCTATCTCATCTATAAATACATCCATCCGAAAACCTTTTATTCTTTTATAAGAAAACAAAGCGTGCAGTAACCGCTCCACTCACCATAACATAACATAACCATTACAACCACCATTCATTAACCCTACGCATCTCATTATATATATACAACATACAAATATCTTTAACACAACTTTTAAGAAAACAAAAACAAAACAAAATGTGTTGTGGTAAGCTATGCATGATGTGCATTTGTCTGGTCGCTATTGTCATTGCCATTGGTATGTTGTTTGGTTTCGGTGTTTTCGGCAAAGCGTTTCATAAAGTGCACAATGAGGTTTCCAAGGTTTCGGATCATACGGAGTTTTACGGATCGGGGAGGCCCTTTATTGCTCCTCCACCTTATTATTAATAAGCTTTGTTGTTTAATGTAGTTGTTTTTTGTTTGTTTCGTGTGATGTTTGCTACTATGATGTTTCAAGGATTTTGAGATATTATTAATGGATTTTTTTAGATCATGTTTATATATTTTTTGTAATTGTGTATGAATTGGCCAGGTACGGAAGATATAATGTAGACATAGACGGTCATACTTTTATCTCTTTATCCGAGGTTTGACTGACTGTTTTTAGACCTCGGCTTTATGTGTTTATTATGATGTTTCAAGGATTTTGAGATATTAAAATGGATTTTTTTTAAATCATGTTTATATATTTTTTTTGTTGTAATTGTGTATATCCAATTCTGGCGAGATATAATGTAGACAGGCATACTTTTATCTCTTTATCCGAGGTCTGAGAGACTGTTTTCAGACCTCGGCTTTATGTGTTTATATGAATTATCATGAATTGTTAGGGGGTGTTTGCTTAAGCTTATATAGCTGGCTTATGGCTTACGTGGTTTCGGCTTTATGTTTCGTAAGCTGACTTTGTGTGGCTTATTTTGAAACTTTTTATAAGCTTATCATGACATGATAAGCTCTTATATAAGCCGAAAAGTTTCAAAATAAGACACACAAAGTCAGCTTATGAAACATAAGCCAAAAACCACGTAAGCCATAAGCCAGCTATATAAGCTTAAACAAACACCCCTTTAGTTGTCGTGTAATTGTTAACATGTTAGTTTATGAAGAAAAGGGACACAGAAGATGCGTGACATAAAGTTAAGCTAACTTTTGTATTGGTAAAGTGTATGGCCTTTTGAGTTTAAAGGGTGTTTGGGTAGGCTTATTTAAACGGCTTTTATTTGAGCTTATTGCGACATTGCGTTATATCACAATACACTATAGCAACTTATTTGATGCAAATAAGCTGTTTTCACAAGACGTTGTGAAGTTGTTAAGCTCATAAGCTTATATAATGTAATAAGTTCAAGATATTTTAAATAAGTTGAGCCAAACGTCCTCTTAGCTCCCAATTGTAAGCAAATGTTGAAACCGAGCCTTCAATCTTTATCGATTGTCCGTTCAGTTGTTGTAGTACATCTTGGTGTGTTGTCAAAATTGCATCTATCAGAACTTTAGTCTTTATCAATTGTCCTTTACATCTTGGTGTGTTGTCAAAATTGCATCTTTGTGAACTTTATGACATTATAACGAACCTTCAATTGCAATCTAAGATCGAGAAAAACATATCGTAGATCTATTCAGAGATGGGGAGACATGAGCTCCCATGAAGCTTCTACTATCATGTAACAGTTTGAGCCCATAATTCCATAAATAATCAATGCATTGTTCTGCAAACAAAGTCAACTGAGAGATGAGATGTCCTAGCTCACGGTCACGTGCTTGTAGACACACAGGTGAAACATTTGCCCAAACCAAATTCAAACATCAAATGTCCCGAATGTTACACATTTGGAGAACTCCACGTGGTGCGAGTGTTCGTGCATTAGCATTATATAAACAGCTGAAACCACAGTTATAGAAAGGCTACTGGTTAGATTAAACAGAATTCAACTCAGACAAGTCAACAATGTTACCATATTCTCCTTAAAAATCCACCCATATTGGTCAGTTTCTGTGCTAATTAAGCTGTTAAAAACCAACAAAAGTCAACTCTTACAGTTACTTTGTGATCAGAAGGAATTGAAGCATGCATGTGTCCGAAACTGAAATAAAAATACTAACCTAGCATGGGTAAATTATGTGCTGACTACAAATTCGCAGTCAACTGATACTACTTTGTGATCATAAGTAATTTAGTTAAAAGAGATGAACATGAACTACTTTCAGAAACATCAACGAATTAGTTGCAATATATTGGGACGTGAATCATTTCAACACGGAAATTATCGTTCAATTCATACATATTATAAAAGTCATAGCTGATGGCCTCTATGACAAAACAACCAAACAGTCATCAGATTTAGTTTTTTTTTTTTTTTTTTTTTTTTTTTTTTTTTTTTTTTTTTATCATTCATAGTTCAGCTGCTACAACCACATGATGGTTTGGTTTTATCAAGGCTCAATTTTCAGCTGCACAGTTCAAACTCTTCAAAGAATATGCTCCCTTTAAGAAAAAGGTGCTCCATAATATTCTCTTTTTATACTATTAAGTGCTTATATATGCTTTAAACCGAAAACCAACTCTTTATCTTTCTCATTTGAAGGTTCATGACAGATGCAAAGCAAACTAAGGAGCAAGGAAAAAATGGTTCAGACCCATGATTCGACCACAGATACTAATAAGGTGAGCAAATTCTAGCACTTAATCTACCAAAACTACAAATGGTCTTTAAATTTCGAGTAATTCATGAATCAAGCTAAGCTCAGCAGTCAGCACTTTAGCCTTCTACTTGTTCAAATTATCATGGCACACAGCATGATACGCAAATGGGCCATGTATCTTTGGGTTAGTAATATTTCGACTTCTTGGTACTTTAGCTGTAAAAATAGTTTTTACAGTGTTCTGTCCAACTTTTTTGGGTCATTTTTTTAAGCAATTTTTTCTGTCACGACAGGACTAAAAAAAGGTTGACTTAATTGTAAATATAGTGAAATTGGTTGGTTAATCTGATTCAAAAACAGGATCATATCTGCAGGCATGGTCAACCATGTTGATCAACAAGCATAACTGCAATTTAAGTATATTCTTTTCATTCAACAAACTATTTGTACATGTTACATAAACGGATCAAAATTCGTCCGTGTAAATTTAGTTTAAACAATAGCAATAAATATGTACAAAACAAATCTTGAGGCACAGCCAGTTTCATAAATCAACAAATTCAACAAATAATCAACTTAACAATAATGTTACATATATGAATATATTACTGTTTTGAGCAAGTTACTCAAAAACCTTTCCACACCGAAAGAACTTCATTAAACACTTCACCAATAAGTTCCCTGTCTGCTGACTGTATAAACACATCAAATTGGTCTATTATGTCGTAAATCTTACCAAACTTCACAAGATACTGCATACAGCATATCTTCAGCTTCGGTAGATGATATAAAGAAGCGTTTTGTAGCCTCTCGAGCACATTAGTGGTGTCAATATCTTCTAATAAGCTTTCATGACACGCTTCTTTTAAGTCGGTGACATCATATTTATCAGCTGCTCTAAGAAGATCAAGTCTGTGAGTAAGAAAGTCTTGTTCATCGATGTTACCATAAATGTAGTTTAAAAATGATTGACATGCTTCAATAGACATGTCGGATATGTCTATGACAGACATTTCTTTTTCTTTTAAGTCATGTAAGAACATGCTTCTGAAGACGGGTGATCGAGCTGCAAGGACAGCTCGGTGGGCCCCAATGCTTCCGTCAGAAGCATTTATGCTGATATCCGTGTGAATACTTTCTGACAACATTCTTCCAAGGGATGAAAGTGCTGTTGCTCGTAGATCCTTTTGTGTAAACCTTTCAGTCCAAACCGAACACGACTCACCACCCTGTTAAATAAAATATTCATAGTTTATACAAACATGAAAAAACTATTATCAAGTACATGATATCGACCCATTACCCACCAGACTAAAACTGTTAGCTTGTCAACCGACACCAATATATCTATAGATGCTGAAGTCATAACTTTCAGTTCACCAACCATAAATTAATGATGTACTAGTTAAGAAGGTGTTTCGGATTGCTTTCTTAAATTTTTGTAACCCTTTTTTAGTGTTTAGATAAAACTGCGTAGATACTTCTTTTAGAGCATTATAAGCAGACTGGTACTACTTTTACGCAGATAAGCAGTTTGAAATTAACAATCCCAAACACTTCTTCATTATAGGTCCAAAGTAACATCCTTTAAAAAACAGGCAAACATCACATAAAAGCTTAAATTACCAAAGTGGTAAATGGTAGAATTACGTTTGTAGATGCGCTTTTAAGATCAAGAAACTCAAGATCGATAATGAATTTCCCTGTCAATGGAACTTCAAGCGCCCAAACAAAATCCTCACTGCTCTTAAGCTGTTTATCTCTAATTTCTGCAATCACATAGTATACACAACTTAAATGATGCTAGAAATATCCTTATCACGTTCATGTCGGTATAAGAATTTCTATAAAAGCCACACCAGTTCAAGTGAAAAAGAATTTATCAAAGTTATGCTGATGTTATTACTATATAGGGGATGTTTGAGATTGCTCATTTAACAGCTTAATAGCTTATCTGCTTAGAAGCTGCTATTCTGCGTATACTTATAAGCGTACAATCTTTTAACAAGCACTCCCAAACACCCCGTAACACATAAATGCTACTGGGTCACAAAAATGACCCATTTTAGCTCAAAAGCCAAACTCACTCTAGAGTACCTGGATGAGTCAAGGCCTTACGGCCTCCTAACGATGACACCACCCGAATGATGAATGAGGCAATTGGAGGGTTGTCCTTAGTCAAACCCGATATCTCAGGATACAGTTTAATCTGCAATGTACGGTTCTTCTCGATAACCAGCCGCCTTAATACATCACAAAAATACAAGAACTCAAGTCATTAACTTTGCTTCAAAGATATTGGAAGATGATTCATACACCACACACACTTTTTTCTTTTTTGTTCAGATTTTACTCATTATGTTCTCTCTTTTTTTTTTTTTTTTTTTTTTTTTACCTTTGGGTAAAAAAAAAATCACCAAACTACCCAGGGTCTTGTTTTGGGAGGTTTTTGGCTTTACCGCTTTAAAACAATTATGTCAAAAGCTCAAAAAGCAAGACGATCCATAGGAAATTCCGTAGCGTGTACATCACTTACTCGGCTTTTGAATAATTATTTTCACCACATCTTAACAACAACATACATCATCAAAAAATACTTTTTACCATCATGCTCTCAAACCATTTTTTACATGATTTTAGTAGTACAAAAAATATTAGTAAAAAAAACCAAAAATTTATGTTGTTTAACTAAAAAACATGATGTACAAAACACAAGCCCAAACAACCACTTTGTTACTTCCAAGAAAAAACATAGATTCTGTCAGTGAACCTTAAAGTACAGTAGTTACACAGTATACTATTTTTAGAAAGTTGTAAAAAGAATAAAAAAAACATGTCAACTAACCAGTTCCATTTACCGATCTTAAAAGGATCAGATTTACGATAAGTACAGGAAGCCAAATTCTCGATACGCCATTGAGCTAAACGTGAGGTTGTCTCAACACGATACGCGTTATCAGTCATCCTAGTAAAAGCAAGAGCCGACGTAATCTCATGGAAACAATCAAAGATTCCTTCCAACAACAACTCCCCGTGTTTTCCCAGGTTGTCGTCTAAGGCTCTTGTTCTTGTCCTTGTTCTTGTACCTCATATAAAAACATACACAACTTGCTAGCTATGTGTGCATGATGATCTTGCCTCCTATTATGAATCAAGTAAAGTATCAAATAAATATTAGAATCTAATAATATAAGTTTTTAATATTTTCTAGAGATGGTTTTGAGCACGCAAAGAATCTTTATGATATTTTTGATAAAAAAAAAAATAATGTTTTAGTAGAAAGAAGCCAATGGAGGAAAAGAAAAGAAAGACTAATGGGTGGTTAAATGTTGGTTGGTGTCGACAAGCTTTCACTTATACCATCATTTTAAAGTGATGAAAATTCCAATTTTGTCAAATTTTCTCATTAAGATTAGGACTACTAATTATAGCAATATAGCATTAATAAAAACTATCATCAAATGGCTCAGCAGTAAGATACTTGATAGACGGAGAAAAAGTCAGAAACTGTCACGGAAATAATCTGGTTAAAACACGTAATTTGAGATACTTATCGTTCTTAAGTAACCTGAATAATGAAAATTACATCGGTTTACTCGCTTTTACTTATAAATTAATAAAACAAAAATAAAAAAAAAATTTAAATCAATAGTTGTGTCTAGTAATTTATTATAATAAGTTTCAATTTGCAGCTCTATATCCCTCTTGAGCTTAATCTAGAGTTAAATTTCAGTTAATTTTGTCAAACATACCCGTATAAAACAAAAATAAAAAACGTCTAGTTGTTTGCAAAGTTTTTACATGAGATATTTTTTTATATATTATTTTTCTCACATAATATTTGTGGTTGTACCCTTAAATGATGTATATTACATAATCTTCGGGTCTTTTTAGAACTGCAAAACTTTTACTAGTTTTTGACTTAATAGCTTATTTTCTCAGAATCAAAAGCTAAAAATGAGAATTTCATATTTTTTGAAAATTGTTGAAAAAAAGTGCGACTAAACGCGTTTTCAGTTTTTTCATTTTCTTATGAAAAATTTATTGGAAAAATAGAGAATTTCTCTCCAACTAAACGCACCCTAAATATCTCAAGTAATCGTTGCCAAACGCAACCCAACCCAAGTGTGCGGATTTTGTTAATATGACATAGATTGGAGAATGGGACAGAACGGATGGCAACGAGCTGACTTGTTAAAGTTTCCAACTCCAAGTACCTTAAGATGTATATTAAGTATCCTTATTGAAAAGAAAGATGGATTTGATTCTTGGAAGCAAAGCATCTCCAAAATCTAATCCACCTTAGACAAAGGTTAAGTGGGTTGGTGAGTCTTTTGAAAAAAAATAAATAATTAAAATTGAAAATAATAGTGAGAGAGGCATTTGGATCTTTTTTTTTCAATAGAAATACTTGGTTTATAGATTTTTAGACAAACAAATTTATATGATTTTATAATCATAAATATCTTTTTATCGTTTTCAGTGTTCATTAAAAAAATTATCATTGTTGTCTTTATATAATCAATCAATGATTACATTCAACAATAGTTGTTTTTAAAATGTTACTTGTGATGATTTTATTAGAAACTGTTATTTTACTATCCATGTGTTAAAAATATTTAAATAGTGAATTGCGTATTTCTTTTTCTTTTTTTCTATTGGAATGTGCAAGTTTGGTTCTAGTTTTTGACCTTTATAACTTAGTAAATATATAGATACGGGTCGTCATGTAGTTTTCAGTAGCCTTAGACAATAAGAACAAAGAAACTTATTACTCTTGTAAATTAAAGAAAAATAACGTATAAACTTAAAGTATATGCCACTGAAGCAAACCTTATGTTTAATATCTAACATATTTATATAGGATTTCTACTGCTGAAGCAAACCTTTCAAAAAAAAATCTAACATATTTATATACAAAACTAAAAAAAATGTGGCTTTTTTAAGTGGAAGGCCGATGCTATGACATTACTTGACACCCCTTGAGCCCTCTTTGTATGCATATGTGCACCTATAATCATCCATACATGCACATAAAAATACACATACATACAAATGTGTGGATGTGTATATATACACATATAATACAATGAATGATTGAGATGGTCAGGTATTATTTGGTAGTCCCCTTTGGCTAATGAATGTAAGTAGAGTGCAAACAAATAAGTATAAGTTACTTGTTGAAATATTTAAACAAGAAAAAAAAATATGAATGTGGGGGGATGTGATGGAATCTTGAGTGTATAAAAAAATTGCAAGTTGGTTTTGGATGAATATTGTGCAAATGGACAAGAAAAGAATCTATTTGTTTGGGTCATCATCCCTCTCTATCTAACCTTTAACAATACCACAAGCAACTCCTACCAAAAAAAAAAAAAAAAAAAGTAACAAGGAGTGCACAATTGTTGTGATAGTAAAACTCAAATTGCATTTCGAAGAAAAAGTGTATTTTACAAAAAAATCAACTTCTTTAAGACCATCTACTTATATTTTGATTTTTTTGTAAATTGTTTTGATTCTAAATTCTCACACACTCATGGACTATATCATATTACCGGCCCACGACCAAACCAGTTATGCTCTTATGGGCTAGCTGGACAGTTATCTCTTGGCCCATTTCATTCTACAACAAAAGCACAAAACTACAAATGTATATTTCACATTCCAAGTAATATTATCTTTTGAATTATACTTTTTAATTATGTCTAAAATTTATTGTACGTTTCAAGACCTTCACGGTTATCGCTCTAGCAGGTGCCATAATACGCCAAGTAATCCCATAATATTGGGAGGTGATTTGCACACTCGCATATTTGATTAAGACATTCCAAAACATGCATTAAACAGTTGTACTGTATATATAAACTACTTTAACCGTTAATATATTGAGTGTCTCAATCAAATTTATGAGTGTGCCAATCACTTCTTCATAATATTGTTAGAGAACAAAAAAGAATTACGTTGTTCACTTCATGTTTTATAAACATATAAAACTAAAATGTTCAAAAGAGTTTTAACATTTCTATCATTTTTATCCGACCATAAGAAACAATGTAGCAAACCCATCCTTTACTTTACTCAATGGATGGAGCTTATTATCTTTCAATCAACAAAATGAGAAATGGGGGAGCGTCATGGGGAGGAATATCGAAAGGTGACCTATGAGACCGGGAGTTAAGTTTTTTCTTTCGCCTCAGCTTCGCGAGCTGAGCCCGCACGCTCTATGCTTTTCCCGGCCTTCCCTTCAAAGCCCATCTACCTACTCTAGCCGCCTTCTTTTGAGCCCGAAAAAAACAAAGGACTATATTTGATTCCCTTTTTAGGCAAAAAGTTGTGCTATTGCGGCTACACCTCCCACTTTCTCAGGTATACTACGAAGAATGGCATGGATCCGTAGGAAATACCATTCTGGTATAATATGAGGCAGGGTGTGCTAGCATCGGTTAGAAGGTATATAATTGTCAAACATTAGGATCGTCTCCAAAAGAAATCACTAAATAACTTGATAAAATGGCTATTAATGCTAATGCTATAGATGACCCAATAGTGAATAAATGTGTATCTCCTCTAAATGGAAACATATTCTTTTTGGAAACAATTACATTAGAGATAGCCACATGCATATATATAGACCAACTTTACAATTCAGTCGTCTGACAATTTGTGTATTGCGGACATATTGTGTATTAAGAACAAAACAAAAAGTGGATATAGTCAAATGGTAAAGTTTCTCTTTACCAAGAAGAAGACGCCAGTTCGATTACCGCCATATGCCAAAAATTAAGTCTGTGTGTTGTACTATATTTCAATAAATCCATGATGTTGATGAGAAGATTGATGTGCAATAGTTGTTATATGATTACAAACAAGTACTTTTATTACTAATTGCGTTTGGCATAATATCGCACGATACATCAAATAATCAAATATATTTCCTAACGATGTTTGTCGGGCCATTAATCACATATTAATCGAGTTTTAGACCCTTTCACAAGTGTCGATTCCACAAACACATGTTATGGATGTCGTAGGGTATCAAAAGCAACATGATTCGTACGACATTTACCAAATCATGGTGACTCATCATCCTTTGTAAACACGAAACTATAAGATATTTTGTGACATGTGTAAAGACTCTTTCATTTCCTTTAAGCATAGGTAACAATTAACATGAAATAACTTGATATTGACCCTTCGATATTTTAAGGAAAATGAAAGCTAAATATGCCACATATTTAGCTATTTATTAACTTTTACTATACATTTTAAAGCTATTTATTAACTCAAGATAATTATTTAACTTGAATTTATCATAAGATTAAATTTGGTCACTTGGTCTTTCTTTTACAATACGTGAACAATTTCCAAACTTTGCTAGCATTTGGCCTAATCCTTCTAATCGAAACTTGTTTTTACATAGAGGTGCAAGGCAAACGAGCAACAAGCTGCGTCACTAGCCCTTTTTGAATTGCAAAGCTAATTTTTTTTAAAAATTACGTTTGCAAATCTAGGTGACATAACATTGCTGTGCATAACTCGTTGGACTCTGTTGAGGAGCTACATAACCGCAGGTGCAAGAAAACCAAAAGTATCAAATATGAAAGGAATAAAATATGTTGCTTACCAATGCATGCTTTCTTATGTTTTGCCGCTTTGTACCAGGCGGCTTTCAAAGCAGCTTGTCCTACTGAAAAACCCCAGCTACTCAAACCTACAAGAGGAGAAACCCCTGTTAGATTCACACATGCATGTTTTCCTCCAACCCATCCAAATACCAAAACGTCTGCCGGTCTGAATGTTGATCTTCCATCCAACAGGCCAGTCATATATAAAAAGTTTGTTAACCAGTTAATTAATAAACTCGTTTAACTTGCAGCTATAACTAACAACATAAAGCTTACCACGAAAACTTGCAGCTAATACTAACAACTCACAAGGTATAATGTCACTGAATTATGTATGCAAGTAAATGGTAAAAGAATGCTTTTAAATGTGATAGTAATGGTGTTTAGATGGTCCAGGTTTCATGTGATAGTTGTGCTCTTGTGTGGGCCTGGACGAGTTATGCATAAGTGGAATGCTCCCTAGTTTTGAGTTATAACACCCCGTAAAAATTTTCATACGATTAACACATTACCATAACATAGATTAACCATTTTTACGGAGAACCAAAATTTTTTTTATGCATGACATATTATGTGAACCATTACGACATTGTGAATTATCTTTTGCTTAGAAACGTTGCATGCACACAAACCTAGATAGTCTAATTATCGCGAATATATATTTTTTTAAACGTTTATATTTTTTATAATATACGTTTCGTATATTTAAGGTACAATATTTATATATTCCCGAAGCCTACGAAAATTCCCGAGATCACTCACTAATATTATTTGATCGTAACCCGACTCTCAAAACACACCAGGTGGGCCCCGTTGACCAATTGGGCCACTTAATCCACTTAACAAACCAACCGGACCCTTTTATTTTTTTTTTCTTCTTTTCCTGATGGGCCGACTGAACAAGCCTAGCCCACCTCCTTATATATATATATTTTTTTTTGTTTTCTTTCTTTGTCCTGGTCGCGAACAGCCACAAACGCCCTCGTTTACTTACAAATTTGACACACAACCCTATCAAGTTTTTACACATCTCGATTCACAACCTAACAAATATTCACGAATGATAAATTTTATACAAGATCTCAATCGTTTACCACTTCAAATTTGATCAAAGTAAAACCTCCAATTCATGTGACCGAAAATGACAAAATCATGTACAAACATTCCTAGACACCACCCCATTTACCCAATCACTTCTAAACTAACATGAATACACTGTAGGATTTCAGGGATGCATAGTAAACATTCCTTTTGTTGCCAAGTCTCGATTGGACAAAGATTGAGGTGCCACCCCATGCAAACGAGCCAACACAAGCGTTTGTAAACTCCTTGTACTTATCTTCACTCTCAAAACTCACTATATAAACATCCCATGCATCCCAGTTCAACACACACCCTCAAACATACCATAATAAAATTTACGTGAAGATTAGAGTATCAAATTGGGACAAACAAAGTGCCTAGTTCTCGAAGGGTTAGAATCAAGTCCATGTACCAAGTTTAGCTCATCCTAGATCCTTAATGGGTTGAGAATCGAACCATATTGATCTCTTGTTCCAGCTCGACCCTCACATTCGACTATCCCACCCATTCGTGGTGAGGTAAGACCCTTTTCACTCCTTTTTCCATATAATAACTTTTGTTTTGCACAAACACATGACACTAATATTTCGTTAATATTGAACGCGACATATACGTTTTATTTAACATTTGAGATGATTAATACGCTAACAAACGAGAGCCACAAAGATTTGAATCTCAAAATAACGTTTACTTAACTTAATCAACACGTTAAATCGGTTGTTTGGGCACTTGAATCGTATTTTGCAAACACTTAGATTATTTTGGATCACTTTGAAATATTGCAAAACTGATTTATCACGTTTACTTTGGCTAATTATTTAGTAAACGAGATTAGTAAAGTATAGTTATTTTTGCACGTACAATATGTATACCATACCAACAATTAGATACAACAAGGATTCGACCATAATATCAACATATAAACCAAGTTTTGGCCACGTTTAGGAGTTCACTTGACTTATTCGAAATCTCAAAACACTTAGAATATTTTTCTAAGTCTTTAACAGTTTTCAGAAATGATTTTAACCATATACTTTGGCCTCGTATTTCTTTCTTTTGACATATAACATCACGATTTTAAAGCTTAACCTCATTATCCATACAACTAGCAACCAGGAAACATATTTGGTTCGACCTAACAAACTTGTTTAAACTAATTTCTAAAGCCCTTTTGGTTTGTACAAAATCTGTTTTCCTAAACTCTTAAAACTAATAAATTGGGCTTATTAGCCCAATAAGCAGTTTTTGAGCTTATAAGATAAGCTGGACCTATAAGCTCTTTTGTAACATTTTTATAACATAAAAATAAGCCCAAGACCAGGCCCAAACCCCTCGTAAGCCCATTGGATCATAAAACCTTAACGGGCCTTAAATTTAAGCTCGTTAAGCCCATTTAAGTAAAAATAAGAAAATTAAGCTAATAAGCTGTTGAAGTAAGTTGTTTTGAACCTTCTGAGCTTATTGAAATGATAAAAATAATAATATTGTTTATATGAATAAATATAGATTCGGGATAAAGAAACGAGATAAGTTTTATATACATACGTTATATATTCGTAATTATAATTAAACGATATAACGATACATTATTTATTTCTTTTAAACGATGCGTTTATTTCCGTTATAAAAACTAACTTTATATCAATCATCGATCATTTTACTTACAAGTTATATGTGTGTATAACTATATTTTTGAACTTCAAACATTTAAACAAACACGAGATTCGTTTAGAATTAAATGTCTAGTATTCGCGATAAAACCAGATTTAGACTATCAACTGAAACTTGCCTTATCTTTTAGGTTGTGTTGTGTGAAGCCGTTTCCTTGCTTTGTTGAGACTACGATACCACTGTACTACTAAGGTGATTTCATAGCCCACTCTTTAACTATTTTCCCGTGGGGGGGATACATGCTTAAAACTCGAACACAAGTCTTTTATACCGGGTATTGAAATACTGTCAGGCCAATGTTATTTGCTTAAGTTACTTTTGCCAAAAGTCCCTCGATCATGAACCTTAATCACTTGAAGGGTGAACGTAAATAAATGTGGATAGTACTATTAGTGATTGACAATCCTCGTTTGGTTGTTAGAGAAAACACCAGGCGCACTTTATTGTTCTTATTATAGGTTATTGGCAAATACCTATCTTGAGGGCCTACTACTTACCGTCATAACTTGAGATTATGATTGGCTGTTAATCGTTGAGTATCATGAGCTTAAGGCAATAACAGGAACATTGATTTAAACTTATTGATTGTATGTGATTACAATACATTCTTAACTTGTGATTCAAACTCTTAAACTCAAACCTATGAATATCACTCAACTTTATGTTGACTTTAGCATGTTTATCTCAGGTAACTAAACAAGACGGATCTGGATGGCACGGAGTGGGCAAAAGCATGACAAGAACCATAATAAACATGTTGACATATTTCAAATAAACTTGTTGTTTAAATTATGAAACATCTTGATGTTTCGAATAATTGGTATTTTAAATGAATTAAACTTTAAAGCGTCACTTTTGTGTCGTTTTCTATGATTGTGACAAAGATTCTCGAAGTAATACCCCGAAAGTCTTCCGCTGACATGTTAAGTCTTCCGCTGTTATTAACGACTTTTGGGGGTGTTACATGAGTGGTCATAAATTTTAAGACTTAGGATCAAATGAGAATAATTTTTAAAATGAGAAAGATGAGAAATAACAATAATTACACGTTAGAGATGCATCAACTTGAATTAGATGCATCCTTTATCTTTTACATGTGCTATAATATATTTTCTAGCAAAAACTTAGATGCTTATATATATATTATATGCATTTCATCAATTTAGACGAATCCTATGTATTTTTTGTTATCTGCGGGTCAAATTTGTTGTTAGTACTACTTTGCATCATTTTCACTTCAAAATCACTTTCGAACCTAATTGTGATGCATCTAAATCAAGTCGATACATCTCAAATATGTATTTATAGTTATTTCTCATCAAAGGTATAGTTTGGCTTGTTATGGTTTAGAATTTGTTTATGGCTTGTATGTTTGTCTTTTTGATCTCTTCCTCTTTTAATTAGCTTGTTTAATTGAGAAGAGATACTTGTATTGTAATCTTGTTTATTTTGTGATCTAATAAAATTGTTGCCTTTTTTAAAAAAAAATAACTAACAACTTACAGCTTACCACGAAAACTTGCAACTACCTTTAGTTTTGCCAAACACTACACGTAATTTTAAACCAACATGGGACGATGTTATCCTTAGTCGACCTACAATTCAATTTTTTTTACTTCATGGTACGTTACTACGTTAAATTTACATCTTTAATAGTGACACTCATACGAAGTGGTATTCAACATCATCATGTTAAAAATGCTAAAATGACAGGCCATTATCAGGTTTATAAAGCAGCGGCCCATTTTCTAACAGCCCATAAACCATGCTTGGCCCAGTTAAAAAACATGGACCAATTTAGTTCTAACAAGCCCAAAAGATTCCTTGACATAATTGGGTCTTTTTTTTTCAGCTTTATTATTATTATTATTATTATTATTATTATTATCATTTTGTCTTGAAAAAACACTGTTAGAGAGAACAAATGAACAAGTTAGAAAGGTTCATAATTTAAGTAATAAAGAGTTAGTATCAAATAATATTAATTTTTATCAAAGATCACCAACATCATTTTTTTTTTTTTAACATGGGTTTTTTATTCGACATTGCGAGTCGATTAATCCCACGGCGACTACCTTTTTGGATAGCCCGGAGTCGGCGCAGGTGAACCTCCGTTGCCACAAAAGGATTAATTTTCTCCCCGTTGGATTCGAACCCTTGACCTCCTCTTTGGAAGGCTAGTATTCTTACCGCGGGTCACCCCTTGTGGTTTCACCAACATCATTTTGTGAACACCATATTATGTTGACTGATACCTCCCTTTTTCGTACCACGGTAGAGACATGTTGCGAGCGACAACACATCAAATATTTGAGTGTCACTTTTTTTTGGTACCGTTTGAGGTCAAACAATGCTATATTGGTCACATTTTCACCTTAATCAAAGGCAACCACTTTATCTACTTTATGTTTCTTCAAACAATAATACTAGTTCCCAATAATTTTGCCTTTAGCCCTTGGCTCCATGCAAGTTTCTTAGTCACCAAGCATCACCCTTTTATCCGATCACAACCGTTCATTCTTTAAATGATCAACTCCAATAGCAACACACAACTCATTTTCCAAAACAAACAATACACTAATGACCAAAGAGCCTACTTTCAACTTTTGGTTTTCACTTTAACTTTAATACCACCTTCTTAAGACCTTTTTTTTTAATAATCCTTCATGGTGTTCAATGTTCATAGTCTCCTTCATTCCTTCATGTAGTGGTTTTTCTAGCCATAAAGATGAACTCACACCCCCTCACTCCGCCGCATGAGCCACCCGAATCACCATCACTATACTGTACCCCGGCGCACTCTAGAGCTGCCACTCCGTCCCCTCTAGCGCGTGTTTTTAAACCAATAAAATCATCAAAACAAGCCATGCAGATGACACCAACATATGCACATGCACAAGATACACCAACACAAACACCAAATTTTCCTTACCAAAACTACCCAAATACGCGCAATAGGCTTTTGTTGAGAAACCATCATAGAACTGACCCTGCCATTTGGTGTTGCGCGATTATATGTTTGATCTTTAGCATAGTTGTCATCTTATTTGGCATCACAACTTTGATCATTTTCCTTGTTGTCAAGCCAAGAAATCCGGTTTTTGACACTAATCACGCGAGCCTCAATGTCATATACTTTGACTCACCTGGCAACTACAATGGCGATTTCACTTTTATTGCGAATTTCTCCAACCCCAACAGGAAACTTAACGTGAAATTCGAGTATGCTCTTCTTGAACTCTTCTTTGATAACAACATGATAGCAAACCAAACGATAAGACCGTTTAGCCAAAGGGAGAAGGAGATGGGTACGGTTAGGATTCACTTCATATCACGCGTTGTTTACTTGCCATTAAGCCATGTTATGGAGCTAAAAAGACAGGTTATGAGCAACAAAGTTATGTATAGTGTTAGAGGAACGTTTAGAGTGCGAGTGAGCTTTGGTTTGATTCATTTTACTTATTGGTTGCATGGTCGATGTGAGTTGCAAATGAGTAGTCCACCAACGAGTGTGCTTATGGCAAGACGCTGCATCACCAAGAGATGAAGACACTTATTTTTACTATTCATCTCATTGCAACTTTTCGTTTCTTCAATAGCTTGAATTGAGATCTAAACTGACTCAATTCAGCTATATATGTGTGTATAGTTGACAATATGGCACTATATGTACCTATACAAAATCCCCGAAAAAAACTGTATAAAGCGCACTATTTGCTTAAGTTTTCACCATTTCAGTATGTATATTGGTTTCGTTTTTGCTAAAAGTACCAATGTACATTACAATTCTCACTTCATGTGTTAGTCATTAAGCTATTTTTTGTGCATCTAAGCCATTGAAAGATAGCTTTGTTTCACGTTTGAGTCATTTGCTAGCCAAAATTATCCCCTTATGACGCTGTTGTCCGTCAATAAACCGTTAAAGTTGCTAGCTTGAAACATACGACATGAGGATTTGGAGACAAAGAGAAGTTTGATGATCTTGAATCTCGACCGTTTAATAAAGAGGCGCCCGCGTGCTACCAAGTTGAAATTTGAAATGTGATGTAACTCGTTTAAATGGAGTTATCACGGGCGTAAAGAAGTGTGGACAACAAAATCTACTTCAGATAAAAGGTGGAGTTTGAACATGTTAGATAACAATATATGATGTACACGTTAAAGAAAACGATATAAAGATAAGATATAGAGTATCTTTACTCATTGTCAAAAGCAAGATATGTGAGGATGAAAGGAACATTAAAGTGTAAAGACAGATAGATATCCATTGGCATATGCTGCAGAAGATGTATCTTATTGGGATCTATTAACCAGACGGGCCTGGCCCACCCCTGTCCCTCTTGTCCCCTTGATGTTCCTCACTTTATTCCAGTACAGCACAACTTTTTGTCAGTTTCTGTTCCGTATTTTTGACAGTTTTAAGTGTTTGACATATTAAACTTTATATTTTCTGTTCTGCAGTTTCAGGTTTATAGCTTTTTAATATAAACAAAATTATAAAAAAAAAAAAAAAAAAAAAAAAAAATTAGGGGGGGTCCGGCTAACCATTTGAGGACGGTTCGGTTAACCACCCCCATCTTATTAGGCCTTTGGTGATCAAATCTACTAGTGACAAAGTTACAATATATGAAATATTCGTGGACGATTTTTTTATTTTTTTATTTTTTTTTAGAATGGCTAGATAGTAGTCAATAATTCGAGTCGTGCATTGATGTTCAAGCGAACAATATGTCTTCCTCGAACTTTCGCATTAAGGGAATTAACCCCACTCATTTTTTCCGCTTAGCCTAGGAGAAAAACTCCATTGGGCAGGACTCAAACCCGAGACCTCCAAAGGAAACAACCCCCACGCTTATAGCTGGTCCTCGGCTCTGCCCAAGATCACCGCCTTAAATAAGTCCGGCCGACCAATGAAACGCGCTGGTATAAAAAAGGCCCTAAAAGTTCGAGAGACAAATAAATCTCATGTAATTATAATCATTTCACATACCATGCAACGTACCAACAGGAGCCAAACATACGCAACTTAACTGGAAATTGGCTTGCAATATTAATTATTCAGTGAAACAATATCAAAATGTGATTTGTCTATTATGCTCTCGAAAATATAATGTTAAACAGACATTGACCAAGGGAAATAGGGTCAAGAGACCTTATTGATATAAAAACCTTGAAGAATAGAATCCAGGCGATGCAAAAACCGAGATATTTCCCAATGTGATGTTTTTTGATAAATTCAGAGACAAATGGTGTATTTTACTAAAAAAAAAAAAAAAAAAAAAAAGACTTGAAACACAACTAAAGGGACTTTTTTTTTAAGCTCTAACAATCAAACATGGAATTAGAGTTTGGATATGCTAAGAGCGGGAGGTACGGTTGTGCCAAACTCTTGCGCCAACCTATCAGCCCACCAAATTGAACGGCACACGATACCGAATATGGTGTCATTCTTGCTCGCGCCAAGCTATCCACGCCACGTCATTTTTTTTTCGACCGTTGCATTTGAATTTAATGGAATCAAAGGGACGTTTGGCAATGGATACATGACCGTTTGGAGTGGTTTTTGAACAAAAAAAATAAAAAATAACCCCTAAATTACCTATAAATAATACACTAACAAATCATATACACTTCAAATACATATTAACTATCTACTTTTTTCAATCTTTTTCTAACCAAAATGAATCCCAACTCACCATGGATTAACAACATGCTCAATGACCTGTCGAACCAAATGACGGGCGCGTCTTCAAATCCATACAATCAATCGCCTTACTTTCCTACCTTACCAACAAACCCATACATGAATCCCGAAGAACAAATGCTATTTAGTCAAAATGGAAAATGCAACAACATCAACAACTTACTCAACAACATCAACAACAACCAAGGCACCGCTTCACAACCAAATTCCGACCATGCATCCTTCCATCAACGAGACGAAGACGAAGACGAGGTCATCCCGAACCTGACGTTAAAGAAGACGAAGACGACGACGACGAAGGGGAAGGGGAAGACAAAGAAAACCACTGAAACGCAAGGTGGTACTCGAGCTCGTAACGTGTGGAACCAAGATGAGGAGTTAATTTTGGCGGAGTGTTACATTCAAATATCCGAGGATCCAAAAAGAGGTTCGGGTCAATCAAAGGAAACGTTTTGGTATAGAGTTCTTGACGTATACAATGTGGAAGCCGAAAAACACAATTGGACTATTCGTACCAAGAACACGTTGACGGGAAAGTGGACTCCAATGAATAACAAGCGTTATGATTGGGGAAAATGATAAAGATGTTATGAGGAGGGTGCATTGTTTGTATAAATCGCTGTCGGGTGTCGAGTTTAAACACATGAAAGCTTGGAACTTTTTGAAAGACAAGCACAAGTAGAAAAATCCCGAATCGACATTGGCAAGGCTAAATCGTCTTCGGGTTACGGAGGAGGAACCCGAGCATTTTGGACATGACGCGTTGCCACGACCTGATGGCATGCATCAAATTTCTAAGACTCAACGTTCGTCAAATTCGACCGCTAGTTCCGGTTCAAACTCGGCAATGTTTTAAAAAATGATGTAACAACAACTCGAGTTAGAGCGCAAGGCAAAGATGGATGTTATGGAACGAGAGTCACTTGCGAGAGTTACTTTGTATGAATCTCAAAAGATTGCTGAGGAGATGCGAGTGCTAAAAATGGATACAAGCAAGATGGATCCGGTCAACACGACGATCGTGAAAGCCCAAAAAGCACGAATACGAGCAAAAAATATCCAGCCGACGAGTACTAGGTTTCTATTTATATGTTTATGTACTAGGTTTTTATTTTTATGCAACTTTTTTTAAAATTAATGTAATGTGTGTTTGTTTTTTAATTTAATGAAGTTTATTTTAGTTATTATTTAGGTTTTATGTAAATGAAAAAAAAATGGTGAACGGCACCACATTTTCTGATGCCAACGGTAACGGCACAAAATGTGGTACGAAAGATTTTCTAGTGTCGCTCTGTGTTTTGCTGACGTGTCACCACTTTTTGAGAACGACACGACTACACCCACTGCTCTAAGGAATAGGATTCGATTATCATTTTTTGGATTATATATACTCGAAAATAATAAATACAGAAAGTAAATAAATATTAGTTTGGAAACATGCAGTATAAATTAAAACGAATCCATTCGGTTCTAAAAACCCTAGCTGCTAAAAATTCGATATTTAAAGCGATCGACGTAGAAGAATGTGCTTCTCAAGCCATCAACTTAAATAAATTCTTATCAACTAGTATAAATTGTATCAACCAACTATTGTTTAATCAACTTTTCATAGCTAGCTAGTATGGATTTTTATAGTCATGGTCTTATGCAAACCGATTATTTAATTTATGATTATGAACAGTTTTCTTTTAATTTATTTTTTCATAATATTAGTGTAACCATTCATTCGTCCTAGTTAGTTGAAGGTCTAGAAACTCCAACCAAATATGTGTTTGAGTAAGAGGGATGAAACCAAGGGTGCATATTTTTGTTTAATTTAAATCGATGGATCGGATGCATTTAAAATATACTTTTTTTCAAAAATTAACACTATATCAAAAAAATTAATGGGTCCTGTAAGCCGGTTCCGTCCCTAATGAGTAATCGGGTTATGCTTGTCAAAACCAACATAATTTACACATAACCCCAACATTGACACATTTACGTGAATGAGCTAGAGGTTAAATTTGATTAAAAAAAGTTAAGAGGCTAACTAAATGTGTTACACGGATTGTTTAAAAACGCCTAACATGATGTTTATCCATAGTTACAACGGATGTAAAGTTAAATTCCTAGTTGCTATTCTAACTTATATTCCAATAACATCAATGTAAATAATATTTTATAGTTTAAAAAAGCAGTAGAGCAGCAAGCACTCTTACATAGTTACATGTATATTATTTCATTACTACTTTTTTTTGTATAATTTCATATGTTCATATGCACACATGTATGCAGGTATTTCTAATGACTAAATGATAGATACTATGGCTAGAGCATGTGTTACCGATTGAAATTGGAACTTTAATGACTATTACAATATTGTACGTAACTCACCAAATATTATCATATTTAGTACTCGTATATAGATATACATAAACTATTACTAAGAGAGCTCGATATGGGGCGTTGTTTGCTCGCCGTTGTTACCAAAAACGGATGAACAACGCGTTGTAGCACACAGTCCGTCTCGCTATTCGCTCTCGCCATCCGGCTTTTAGCTAACAAACTCACAAACGCCGTTCGTTTACTTTCTTTTCAATTTATAAACGTTGCAAGATGTTTTAAATGGAAAAAAAATGGGACGAATAATGTGTTGTTGGGTTTTTTGCTGTGAGATTATTTTAGTGGTTAATTAGTATATTATTGATACCATGATAATGTGACGATATGTGCCAAACGAATAACGTGTTATTGGCCTCCACCACACCAAGCACTCTAAGTACGTAACACTTTAATTTGTTGATGAACCGTTGTATCATGTTCACCCTGTGTAAACTTATGATTTTCCTTTCTTTTGTTTAAAAAAATACTTTAATCTAAACTCTAATTTTAACTATTTTTAATTCATCAATGCTATACTCACACAAATTTTATAAATTTCACCATGTAAGTTTCACCAATCACATTGTGATATATTTCTTTTTTTTCACCATTCATATTTATTTTTTGTCATATATGCAAATGAAAGTTTTTTTATTTTTATTTTTTTTTTATTTTTTTTTAATTTGTATAAATGTAGCATTACCAACAACAAAATAAATAATAATAATAATAATAATAATAATAATAATAATAATAATAATAATAATAATAATAAATAAATAAATAAATAAATCCGGGTTTCTTTTTTTTAATCGTCTTGTTTGGAGAGATAGAATGCCATTTGTTTGTATCGTTTTGTTTGAGGTTTATATATATTGCTGCCTTTCCAACACACACACAAAAAAAATAATAAAATAAATAAAATCTGGACATTTCTGTATTTTCATTTTTATTTACAGTGCTAATTGTTATTTATTTATTTTTTATATTAATATATTTCTTATTAAGGTTATATTTTATATTCTTGCTTTGAGAGGTAATTTATTCTTCCATTAATTTGGATCTAAAAGGCTATTTGTTTGTTTAAAAATAAGTGGTTTGCTGCTTTTTTTGTGTTAGTCGTCGATGGAGGAAGGGACTAAAAGCATGCAGATCCACACACGTCAGTTAGATTTACCAGAGTTAAGACATTGTATACAATCACTCTTGCCACTCGAAGAAGCAGTCCGCACCAGTGTCTTGTCTAAGTCATGGCTACACGCTTTCTGTACTATACCTACCCTCAGGTTTACTAAATGTGCGTATGATGTTAACAAAATACAAGAAAAAAGGTACATGGAGTCGATTGATCACACTCTTTTACGATATCTCAACGAAAACATACCAATGAAACGTATTGATCTTCACATTGATACCAGGCACCCGAAAGTAGTTAATCCTGCTGTAAAATGGATTCAGTTAGCTTCAAAAAGTTGTCTTCAGTGAGCTTTCCCTCACAATCCATTATACACAAGATAATTATTCGTTTACAATTCCAGATGAGATATTCTCTTGTGTAAACCTAAATACTTTAAGTTTAAAAGCTGACGCTGAAGTCAGGATGCATGAAAATCCCATGATCAGATGTTTGTCACTACGAGTACTCGAGCTCGAGAATGTTCGCATAAGTGAAGTGGTGCTTAATAACCTACTTTCGACTTGTACACTACTTAATTGAGAAGACAAGTCAGGATTACAACTTGTGGACAATTAAGGTTAAAAACCTTATTTATCTTCAGGAACTGAAAATACAACTAGTCGGACAAAACAGCATTTTGGAAATTTATGATGTCCCGAGTGTTCGCTTATTTTTCTACCATCCAGAAGTGTTGCCTGTGCCATTCAAATGGGATTCATTAAGGAGTGTGAGAGAATTGTCTTTAGGTGCTGTGATAATGGACAAAGCATTTTCCAACATGATCAATTCAGAATTTCCTTTCCTCGAGGTTTTGACACTTAAAATGATGGATTGTACGTTAGAAACCTTGAATATTACTTGTGTTTCCTTGAAGAGATTGAGTCTATCATTGAGGAAAAAAGAGCAAATCAACATACGAGACATATGAGTGTATGCCTCAAAATTACTTTATTTCTGCTACAATGGCTCGAAAATACCTATTCTCTTGTTTCCAGCTACTTCTCCTGAATATATTAAGCTCGGCCTAATCTTGGGGACACGGGATGATCTTTCGTTCTTTCTTAACACAAGGGAAATACTCAATCTATCAAGCACGTTCGATATTGAAATCAATGATGAGATAATGCGTGATGAATTAGTGCGAGAGAACTTCAACATTGATGATCTCAGAAGAAGAACTGAGTTTCTGGCTAGGAACGTGCAACAGCTATCCTTCAAGACCAGCACAACATTTGCTGATCCATACTTACCAAAGCATTCATTAATTATCCAGGCACTTTTTTCGATTTTCTATCCCAATTATCTTAGGGCTTATCCTCCTCTATCGAGCACCAACGTAAAAAATATCATGTATAAGCTAATTGTAGAGGGGGAGCTGGATAAGAGTATTCTTGATCTGAAAGATGTTCAGATAAAAGATCCTCTCAACGGAGAATGGGAAACCCTAACAACGAATTACTTTAAGTCTTGTAGAAGTTGTCAAGACAATGGCGAGTACCTAAAGCTGTCAGATGAGTTTAAACTAAACTGGTGTTCTTAATAGAACGTGCTCTGATCATTCATTATCTTTGGCTCGATTGTTTGATTTACTGTTTCTTTAGCATATTATTCAAGCTAAGTTGGTCTAATAACCTTGATCTTATTTGGTACTCCATGATATTAATTTGAAGCGAACTTTCACGGGTTGTGGCATAGTTACAACCGTTTATGTGGCATATAGTTATTTTCTTTTTTATGTTTCATGTTACTACTTATTGAATAGACTAGAAAGGTACTCGCACAATGCGGCGATGAGTACCATGTGATTATATTTTGCGTTATTTGGTTACACGCTTAGTTGTCTTCATGCTTTATAAGTAAAGATATTAGAGATGGTTAAATCAATTTTAGTTTGAACAACCAATCACTTCCTAACTAACTTGCTTCCTAACAAATTAATTCAAGAAATTAAAAAAATCTGAATTTTAAGACTTTCTAATTATAGAATAATCCCAAATGTTTTATAATATAACTAGAAAGGTGCCCGCGCGATACGGGGGCGGATTTTTGGGGTGAAGAGGAGGGAGGTGGGGTGGTGGAAAGTGGTTGTTGGGGTGGTTGTTGAGGTGGTTATAAATTGTTGGGGGTGGTTGTTGAAGTGATTATAAATTGTGGGGGTGATTGTTAGAGGTGGTTGTTTCCATAATTAGTAAGTAAAAATCTGAATTTTTAAGCCTTTCTAATTATAGAATAGTCCCAAATACAATTATATAGTAGTATAGATATAGATATAGATATAGATATTTGATAAATAAGCAATTTGAGTGCGTCTAAATCATCAAATTATCTCCTCTTTTTTCAAACACAAAGTCAACTGTTTTCCAACACTAAGTCAACAACAAAAATAAAACTCAACATATGATATGTCAAACTGTTATTTTAATCATTTTGACCAAGTAATCAAGTCAAATTTCTCCGATAAGTGGTCAAATTGTGTCGCTATATATACCTAGTTCGACCTTCCCTTTACGAATCATTTATGAATCCCCTTGGTTATAAATTTTCCTTTCCCTTCCCCTTGTTATTATATTACTGGGATGCACTTATAGTACCACGAGCACTCTATATTATCCATCGTTGCCGACTTCATCATATTTGACCCAAGTATATCAAGATTTCTCAATTATTAGTTTGCAAAATAACTATTAGTATGAACCATAGAACTCATTTTCAACTACTAAGAAATACCATTAATTAACTAAATAATTAACACAAGGCACGAGGCAAAAACGCAAATGTTTCAACATGAGCGCTTCAACTAGGTTTATTAGCATGTCAAAATGATGAAACCTCTAGTCCTTATTCAGAATTTCCTTTTCGATAATCATCTAAGCCACTAAAAGATCACTTTGTATCACGTTTGAGTCATTTTGTCGCCAAATTGATCCCCTGATGACACTGTTGTCCATGATCAATAAATCGTTTAAAGAACTAAAATGACATTATATGGGGTCAACAGTTCCACATGATAGTTAAAGTTGCTCACTTGAAACATAGGATTTAGAGGCACACAGAACGTTTGATGATCTTGAATCTCAACGGTACGTTTAATTAATATAAGAGGCACCCGCATGTGTTGCCAAGTTGAAATTTGAAATGTGATCCAACTCGTTTAAATGGAGTTATCACAGCTGGCGTAAAGAAGTGTGAGAGAACACAATCTACTGTTATATATATTACGTATTGCTATTAGAGACAAATAAACAATGACATGAAAACATAAAAGTGTAGAAAACGATACCGTAATTATTTTGATAGTGTGACACAAAAAGTCAAGGAAATTGTTGAGGCGTGTGATGTTCACATTTTCCTTAAGACAGATTCGTCCTCTCCACGGTGCTTGAGAATCGTGAACGTCTATCTCCCAGGATACAACAACAACGGATAACTCCGTTAGCACAAACGGGTTATCAAGGCGAACCAAATCGTGCCTTCCCTCTATTACTAACCGGATATACAAGAAATATGATTGATAACAAAAAGGAGAGGAGTAGTGTATTTATTGGTGTCATGAAATGAGAGAAGAGCTCTCAATATATATGTGAGGAGGATGAAAGAAAAATGGTCCAATTAATTATCACAATCAATCCTACTAATGGCTCATGAACATATAATTAAATTGGTCGTTACATATAACTAAACATTAATCTTGCTCTAAAGCCCCATTAGTATATTTGATCACCATCAATTGTCATTATATTCAAACCCATTATTGACCATAATTTTTCCAACATCTACTTCAGATAAAAAAGGTAGAGTTTGAGCATGTTTAGATAACAATATATGATGTACACGTTAAAGAAAATGATATTGAGTATCTTTACACATTGCGAATTCAAAAGCAAGATATTTGAGGATTAAAGGAACATTAAAGTGTAAAGACAGATAGATATCCATTGGCATGCTGCAGAAGATGTATCTTATTAGACCTTTTGTGATCAAACCTACCAGATACAAAGTTACAATATAAAATGCTTGTCAAATTGGTTATAGATCTAGGGGAATGTTTATTTATATTCCATGATCGTTACGAGTTCAATCTAGCTAGTTGATAAACTTGTCAAGCAAGTAGCCAAGTACCTAAGTTCACTCCATTTTTAAGTTGAATATTAGCTCTCTTTGGGCAAATCAGGACAAGCTAGCCCGGCCGGTCCTTGGCTCTGCCCGAGATCACCACCTTAAATAAGTCCGGCCGATGAAACGCGCAGTATAAAAAAGGCACTAAAAGATCGAGAGACGAATAAATCTCATGTAATAATCATATCACATACCATGCATGCATGCAACCAACAAGAGCCAAAACACAACTTAATTACTGGAAATTGTCTTGCAATATTAATTCAGTGAAACAATATTATTAATAAATTAAAAAGACGATAATAAGGTACACAAACTAAAACATCAAGTAAACGTAGGGAAAAACAATACGAGTAAAATTAATCCATTAACATGCATGAAAACAAGGAATATTCACGTACTAGAACATGCATGATTAATGCATGCTTAAAAACGTATATGATAAAGAACAAATCAAACCACCATGCATAGCTAGGTGAAAACGGTCGATCAATTTCCAATCCCATCAGCAAGTCGAATCATGACGTAGATGACCACCCAAAGACCAACTCCAAAGACAACACCATAAAAGAACACACCCACCTAAATCCAGATTAAATCCCAGGTAGCTTGACTTAAAGCCATATCTCAATGTGTGAACGTGATAATATATGGCTAGAAATTCGTGTTTTTTTTTTTTTCCTCCTCCTCCTAGTGGACAAAAAGTTCTTTATATATACACGAGGTCGGTTTTTGACATAAGATAAACTCAATCGATCATATCTTATTAGATAGTAATTAATGGCCCATTTGTTTTGTAGATGGGTTTGGATACGGATTTGAATTTGAATTTTGATATAAATTTGGATTTGATACAAGAGAGAAAATATATATAAAAGTGAAATTTATTTTTGATGAGAGAGGGGAGCATAAAATATTGATTCTGGACAGTAAAACCCACCAATTTGACAACTTTTGAAACGTAAACATAAAAAAAACAGACGAAACCGAACAAACGGATGAAAACGTAAGAAAAAGAGACGAAAACGAAAAAAAATGGATAAAAACATAAAAAAACAGACGAAAACGTATTAAAACAGAACTTACGAACGTATTAAAAATAATTGCACCGTTCGTCCTTTTGGTTTGCGAAATGACTAGTATACCCTCATGGGACTTCAGGTGTAACAACACTTAACAAGCGTTAGTAGGGGAGGGACTAACGACGCCAAACGTTTGCCCGTTAAGGACGAACGGTGCAGTTTTTTTGGTCAATAGACTAACGATGCCAGTCAACGCAAACCACAAGGACGAACGGTGTAATTTACTCTTTTTTATTATTTCACCACACTTAGTGCATCACAGTATTGTACTGTGTGCTCTCTATGCATTATAATGTTGTACAAGATGGTGAAATAATCAAAAAATGTGGTGTGCGAATCACCCCCATTTTTGTTAGTATCTTTTGGTTTAAAGTTTATTAAATAAACTTATTCAAACAAGGTGTCTCTGTCTCATGGCGATTACAACAAGTTTTACTTTGGAATGTTGCATAATATTGCAAAGAATCCTTATTCTCTGTGGGCTAACATTTAAGCTAAACTAAAAGAAAACGATCTATCTAAACTAATAAAACACAGTTTTTAGCCTTCTATTGCAATTAATTTTTTCCTAAGATATCTTTGAGCTATTATTGTGACACCTGTCCACACAAGAGTTTTGAATTTGTCATTTGGATGGCTGTATGGTCAACCAGCTTTGACAGAAAGAATTGATACATTCTAAATCTTTTATATAATAAAAGAATTACATCATTTCGGAGTGTTTTTGCAAATCACTTCTTATTAAAAAAAAAACTAGACCAATAGGAGAGCTTGATTTTGCCACGTAGGCGAAATCGTGCAATATAATTGGTTAATAGAAAGTCAAAATTAAATTGATTTTGGTCAAACTTAATAAATTTGGTGAAGAAAATTGGTTAAGAAAAAAATGCTTAAAAATATAGGTGTCAAATTTATGAAAACAAAAACTTAAAAAAAGAGAAAGTAATTAATAAAACTTAGGTGGTTAAATTTTAAATAAAGTATATACAGCTAAGTGTAAAATTAAAAGTTTCCATGTTTTTTAATAACTTTAGAAAAAAAAAATAAAAAAATAAAAAAAAATAACTCCTTGCACTTTATACCCCCTATACTTTATAATATTAAATTTGTTTAAAATTACATGAGTATTAGTATTAGTTTTTAGACTTTAATCTATTAAAATTATAAAATTTGGTAAATATTTGAATTAGTTTTAATACACGTTAAATATTTTTTTAAACTAATGTTAGTTTTAGACTTCTCTAGAATATTTTTTTTAAACAAAGACGCGTGTTATTTTATTTGAAAGTTTAATTATGCTTACACGGGTTTGAATATTAAATACGGCTAAATGCAATTTGTTGTGTGTGTTTTTTAGAGGAGGATTAAGTATCAACAAATGATTGTCGTGGAAGGATTTTCTACGCCTGCTCAAGGTATGAATGTATAATTAAGTTGAGTTGCAGATTTAGATAATACATGAATGTATTTTAGTGTACCAAAGATGTGTTTTAGTGCCTATATGGAAAATTTTATGGTAGGAATTCTAGCAGGTGTCTTTTAATGAGTTAATGAAACTTAGCAGGTGTTTGTTGTCATTGATAACACTATGGGTGTCAACCAACGGTATAAAACCTTGATGATTTAGGCCAATTGTGAAAAAAGTTGCACTAAAGTGAAAGGTCGGTAAGGATTCAATCAATGTTAAAAGACTTGCGAATGTACTCTTTGTCATTTTTTTCATGCATTTATAATTTTCTTATACATGTAATAATAATTTCCTTATATAGTTCGGTCTCAGAGAAAAATTATTCTTATACATTATACATAAACATATTCTACCATTACATCTTTTTTTGTTTCTTTTTATGTAATAAAGAAGCTATAGTGTAAGCATCTATATTAATTTGGTAATTTTATGATCAAACATAAGAAGTAAATAGCACAAACTTTTTTTTTTAAAGAAATACCACAATTATAAAACACATCGTAAATTGATAGCACGAGTTTGCAAAACTAAAAGCATATATCACTAACATCTTATGCAAGTCAAGTATCATCATAAGATTTTGCTTGAATAATAAAATATTATTTTTAATCCAAAAGTATTCTCCTAAAATAATAGGTAGATTATAACATATATGTATGTGGTTTTTTTATTTTTAGTCCACCAAGAAAAATCATTTGAAACATGTTAAGTGATTCATTTCTTAATCGATAATAATATATAATCAAAAAGAAAATTTAAAAACCCTGTGCGTGCACAGGTATTATAACTAGTGAGATATGATATAACTTTGGCGAGCGTAATTCTTTCCTAAGATATCTTCAGCTATCATTAATTGCATGCATTTGAAACATATATTTTTCGTTTTTAATTTGACAACCTTCTAGGCATTCAAACAGCAAAGTCTATACATTGATTTACTTATTTTTTAAACCCATCTTTTTAAATTAAATATTTAAGATTTTGAAATATAAGGAAATCATTTTTCTTAAAACCATCAATTAAGTCAACCCTCTGACTTAGGAAACTCATATAATATTGTTAAGCAACTTCTAAAAAAATTAAAATTTTGTAAAATACATATATCAGTGTAGTAGTATTATTCACAACTAGATGAGTACCCGTGCATATCAACGAGATTTTATAGCGGTAGATAGTTTTCGTGATAATTTTTTTATGGGTTATAAACGAAAATAATAAAAGTTTGAGGATTTGAGGATTAAACATAATGTTTTGAAACCCGGTTCGACCCGGGTGTTTCAACCGCTAAACCGTTCCGGTCAAAAAACGGGTCAAGTTAAACCGGGTTAACCCGACGTGTTAGGTCAAAAAACGGGTCAAATTAAACCGGGTCAACCAGGCGAATCTAAAATAACATAATATTATTTTTGGTTTCTTTTCACATAGCTCCTAATCGATTGTTTTGGGTTTCTTCTTCTATAGTTCATGCACATCCATTTTTAGTGGTACACATATTACGAGGGTGTTTTTTCTAATTAATCAACCTTGGTTATTTAGCAAATGTATTTAAAAGGCTTAATTAATTATTTACAACTCATGCATTTAAATGGACCTTCTAACAAAATTTCAATTTTAGTTTGAAAAATTTGTTTGCTTCCCCTACAAGCTTTGCCTATAGTTAACTTTTTTACGTACTCTTTCATTCATTTTTTTTGGCAGGTTTATTCTTTCTTTGTTCATTAGCATCAATTTAATCAATTTATAAAGGTAATGCATACTAATATTTGATTATAATATATATATATATATATAAAGGTTATGAGCATCAAAGTCATGTATGTTTGGAGTATAGTATGGTAACATCCAAATTGACAAATTTTCATTAGCAAAGGAGTTTTTTGCTAAACTTTAAAGATTAAAACTTAAATCCGTTTAGTATTTTGACATAATCGATCTATTCCTTATATGTTATTGTTATGGTACTTTGTGATTTCGGTTAGTTTTTCTTTCTAATCATGCTCTTTTTAATGTATACGGTGTTTTTTTTATACTTTCTAAACCTTTTAATATGCTTTCGATCAACGATAGTTACATTTCTAATTGTTTTGGTTTATCTCATTTCTTGCTATTTTTTAGATGATTTTATGGGAAGATTTGGATATACAATCACACTTCTATTATTTGATCAACCATGTTTTGCTATCTAATTCATGTTTAATCACCTTTTGTTTAGTCTAATTTATATTTCTTTTTACTTGGTTCTTTTCATTCGGTCGTGATATAGAATTGGTTGTGCTCCACCCAAATATTAGTCCATGTATATTTAACAACTACTATAATTTTTCATATATACATATCATTCATGGTGGTATATCAGGTGTGCAACCTTAAATGTTATCAGGTAGTTATAATTTGTTGTTCATATTTTATATATGTAGGAAAATTATACAGAACATTAGATGTATAAAATATATATTAAAGGGGATCATCTACGTGTAGTTTGCAAGGTACATATGTATATGTTTGATATAACATACACTTTATGAAAATATAATAAAATATCATTTACAAGTTTGTGATCCATTGATAATGAAAAGGTATATATGTTATAGAGAAAAAGTTTGTTTAGACTTTGATGAAAACAATTTATTTACTCAGCTTTAGGAGTCATTAAGTGTCAGTTTCATGGTCACGATCGATATCATGAATTCATATAGTAGTATGTAATTTAGATGATGCCAAAATTCTTTATAATAAAAAATGTTGCAAAGTCGTTCTCTAGAATGTAGTCTAAAACAAAATAAACTAAATATTGAATTAATAGTCTGTGAAAACAACAATCCCCAAATACATGAATCGTGATCTGTAACTATCCTGGTATGGTATATATGTCCGATACTAATCTACTATCGATATTAGCAATATTTTTCACAATATATGCCCACATCAATTGTTTATTTTTAATTGTCACACACTAATGATTTAGCTTTGTTAACCAACATGGATATTTATTCTTAAATAATAAAACAAACTAAAAAATATATTATGTCTTAACCACAGACGGAAAAGCTAAAAGAAATCTTGATACAATGGTGACGAAAAAGAAACATGCAGTGACACCGTGACATGTTATTTAAGTGGAAGATAATTAAGTAATTTCGAATTTAAAAAGCTTTAAATTTAGAGAATGTTTCATTAAGTCGCTGTGTGTTTTGGAGCTAGATATTTGAACTTAAAGTTTGAAGTTGAAGCATGTGTTATCAAACAATGCTTTTTAATACAAAAACTAACAACTCTAAAAATCTTTAAAACATCCCCAACCTAACAGGCTCTTATTGGCTATGTTTGGCGCAGAGCTTTTTGAAGTTTTTTGAGGCAATGAGCGGTGAGCAATGAGCTTTTTGATTTTTATTGTTTATTTGGCAAAAGAGTGGTGAGCTTTGCTATTTTTAAGGAAAACTTATTTTTTCAATGCTTCTTTAAGAAGCTGTGAGCGGTGAGCTGTGGCTACAGCTCATAGCTACTACTCACAGCTCACTGCTACTGCTAACACAGCTACTTTTGCCAAAACATAGCCATAATTGTCAAAATAATGTTTTGTAGTTAATCGAACATGAAGTGGTATGAACGTCTGTAATCATTCTCAAGATTATTTCTTTAACTGAGGATAAAGTTGTAGACAGATGGTGTAAACGTATCATGGTATTACAATCTTTTACGATCTTCTCCTAAAATCATCTCCAAAACCCTAATCAATCCTAATATGTTTTACACATGAAACGAGAGCTAAAAAAATATATTATTTCAATAAGCTATGTAGAGCAGTCTTTGATTTTAAGATGTTGTAAAAGATTATATTTAAAAAATATATAATTTTCGTTTTCCAAATAAAGCTTTCGTTTTACTCTTATTTGACACTTTTGTTACTGTATCATAACTACGAATATTCGCGCAAATCGACGGTGCATAGCGACAAATAATCATATCTACAAACTTGTGGTCTCGGTGTAACTCATGATGCAACACTTACGAGTTCAATTTATAGTTATTTTTTTATAATTCATTTTCACGCAACACAAACTTTTGACGATAATTAAAATATGACAATATAGTAACCTCAACATCAACATTTGTTTTGTTATTCATTTTTCGTCAACATAACTATGAATTACCAGGAAGAGAGAAAAAAAAAAAAAAAAAAAAAAAAAAAAAAAGATTATGGAGAGTTGAGATTAGAATTTATTTTTTGAAAATTATTAAATATAAAAGTTTTCTCTTTTATTTGTATTTAAAAAAAACATAAATAAACCAAGCATGTGTTTAATAAGTGTTGAGAAACCGTGTTGTCATTTATAACAGTTGATAAACCGTAACAACACTTTGCTCACTATTAAAATTTGGATTTTGCTAACTAATGCTCACCAGGCAGACGTTAAAGTGTATTTAATGAACAAAAACTTTCTTTATTAACCAAAATTTACATTAAATACATATTAAATTAACTTGTAAATTATTATATTTGAACATGATTTTCACTTAAATAAATTAAAATATTCCTTTTATAAACACATTAATTCATGCCCACTGGGCAGAGGTTAGCAAAACCCTTAAAATTTAACTGTGTAAGTTGACTAAGTTTTCATTTATTAAGCGTGACATTTAAATGTTTATTAAAGTGACTGTGTCATTCTAAGTTTATTAAGAATCATTACGAGGTAATTAAAGTCTATATTGGATTGATTTATTGATTGCTGCCCAAAATAAAAATGAGTTCATTACGAATCAAAACAAAATACTTGTGAAGATTTTTGTTTTTTCGGTTATTTGGCTATTTTGTTGGATAAACCTCATCTGCTTCGTTAGTACCCAACTATCTATTTTAACTACAATTGTGCATAATAACGTGGTTTTTTCGAATGTCTACCTTCGTAATACGCAAGTTATCATATATTTTTGTGACATCTCTTTAAAATACCCGTGAATTTCACGGGTCTTTTAGCTAGTGTAAAGATAAGATATTGAGTATCTTTATTCATTACCAAAAGCAAGATACTTGAGGATTAAAGGAGCATTAAAGTTTAAAGACAGATATATCTCTATTGGCATGCCGCAGAAGATGTATCTTTGGACTTTTGAGATCAAACCTGCCAGATGCAAAACTGCAATATAAAATGCTTGTCAAATTGGTTATAGATCTAAGGGAATGTTTATTTATATTCCATGATCGTTACAAGTTCAATCTGGCTAGTTGATAAACTTGTCAAGCAAGTACCCAAGTTCACTCCAGTTTTAAGTTGAAAATTGTCCTCTTGAGGAAATCAGGTAAATCCCCAGCCGGGGATTGGGCTTGGTCGGAACAACCCGATGAGACCCATCACGGACCTTCTCGGCGCGAATGCAAATGGTCCTATTTCATCCTAAATTTCAGCTGGAAATCTAGTACAAAGCCCAGCCCGGATATAGCTTTTTCTTTCTTTAACTAAAGACAGGGCCAAAAAGAGTCGGCCGAACCCATTTCCTACCAATTTCTACTTTTGGAATCTTAGAGTTGCAGAAGATGTTGCTAGAACAGTATGCGCGAGATGTTAACAGAAAGCGCAAATGTAAAGCATGTTATTAATCCAACTGGAACCAGCAGAGGGCGACTTTTAGTTCAAACTAAAGCAAGAGAGATAACAATCATTGCAACTATGTCTTTCAAATTAAATAAATGTCATCCAATAATCATATCAGATAACTGGATAAAAAGGAAAAGTGTTTACAAACTAACAAGTTGCAGATAATCAAAGACAGCTTTTATTTGGTGGTTTCATAAAAAACAAGTCTTTAGTTTTTTCTACAATTCTACCAATATCCATTCACTCAAGTAAGAGCAAAGGTGTCGAAAGAATATATCTGTTGTGTTCTATAAATCACTTCCTATTTTAAATTATCAGAGTTCATAGGATGGCTTATTAAGAGTAAGGATCAAATAAGAAATAAAAGTAGAATGAGAAGTAATCACAGCCGCACATTTCAGATGCACCTACAAAATAAGATGCATCTCCCATGAAATTCTCCTTCATTTAAAATGTGTGCCTACAAACATTTCTCATTCTTCTTATTTTATTTTCTCTTCTTAGTGAATCCATTCCCGGCTAATTAAAAGGGTTAATTTTTAAACAGGTCCAATTAGTATTAACAAATTGTTTAAATCTTTATATGCTACTTATAAACAAACAATACTGATCAAGATTAAGCTTTAGATGACATTACACAGGTTATTCGTTCCTAAATAAGTTGAATGGGCACCTCTTTTAATGGTCTGATCTTTACTTATAATGATTTGGTACGAAAAAAAATCTCGACCATATAACATATCATATAGCCAGTTAGAATACCATATCATGTGTATATCAGTCCAACCCATCCATGACTCAGGACTCAACCAAGTCCATAAAGAAATACATGTAACAAGTCTCAACGGAAGCCAAAACTGAAAATAATTTCATGAACGACCACTCGATTCCTTCTTTTCTATGATCCCGGAATGACAGGGTTGGTTTTGGACATATTCATTCGTCATCTGTCCCAAAATACCTGTCTCCAAACTCTCCCATTCCTGGAAGCACACGATACTCATCATTCAACCCTGTTTCTATCTCTGATGTTACTATCTTTATCCTTGGAAAATGTTTGCAGACTGCATGCACTCCTTGTGGTGCCTGTTAATTGCGATAATATTTTCTTAATCAATGTGATTATTTGGTCAAAATGTTGACATTATAAACAGATTCTAGACTTACAGAGATCAGATTCAGGAATATAATATTGGCCTCTGGTACCCCTTTCTTCAAAAGTAACCGAATAGCCTGAACAGCTGAATTGCCTGAACAAATTACATGCATTTGTCAGCACAAACACGAATTCCTACAAGTGACTTAAGAGAAAAAATTTGAAACTAACCTGTTCCGAGTATAGGATCCAATAACAAGACGTGCCTATCAGATATGTCTTGTGGCAACTTTTCATATATCAACTGCACAATAGTTCAAGCGTATCAATAATGTGGTCTTGTTTTAGAGCGTATAATTTGAGCAGAGTTCAGAGTCTCAGACAAGATTTTTGTGAATAGAAGTTATAGGCCCCAAACCTGTTGGCCGTTGTCGCCCTCTCTATGAATTAGAATCTTTCCGATCTTGATACCTTTACAACATGCTCGCAAAGCATTTTCCATACTCTCACCACTGCAAACAAATTGACAAGTTACGATTTCTACCAAACAAATGAAGCAAAACACCATATACTGATACAAACAAATTAACATTATACTGTTAATCATAAAACAAGAATTGGCATAAGAAGCTGATCCAAATTCAATTACCTTCTAATAACTGAAACACCACATAATCTCTTACAAAAATCAACGCCTGTGTATACTGACCCTGCATTCACACAAACCAGAACATCAAAAAAGGGGAATGATCGGATACACAAAGATAAACCAACTTCAAAAGGATAAGACACTTTGGCCAAAACCAGTTAGTATCAACCACATAACTATAATAGCGCTAATAACTTGCTCTACAAAATCTGGATATTTCATTCAAATACATGTAGATGTAGAGCATCCATCGCTTACCATCACCATAATACTGCACTAATTTGCTAATGTTTTAGTGTAACTTTGATAACGCCACTTGCACAATTAGGTTGCCGTACTACTAAGAAAGACTATATGGCATGATGGTAAACAAATAAACATGCAGTAAATGCATTTAAACAACATCACTTTAGTCGCAAATAATTAACACAGCGACATAAGTAAGAGAAATGACAGCAGATTAATGAGCTGTCTAAGCAGCTCCAACTCAAACCGCAAGAAGAGGGAATTCAAAGATTAATGGGTGCAGAAGCTTACCAGTTGGAGTTACCACCTGCTTTTCTGTAAATGGTAGATGTCCCAAACCATGCTCGACAACCTGATATAACAATTTGACAGTTATGCTTACACTAACATAAAAGAAACAACATTCACGCCTCAGAAATAAAAACTCACCAAACGAATCAATCGATCCGCATAAAAGACAAAATCATGTTTTGTTGTTTGAGCATCACGTATAAGTGTATGCATGCCACGTATCTGCAAATAAAACAACCAAAGGATCTTATACAACACAAGGAATACCAAACATATTCAAAGAATATGATTCCGATAAGAAATAAACATAGAACTTAAAAGTGGTACCTGAAAAGTTGAGTGGATGACATATAAATTAGGATATATTTTACAAAGATCATGTTGACCAAGTTTTGTCCGAATATGTTGGACAATTAAATCAATAGCTACATGATTGTCTCCTCCACGAGGTATAATGATGTCAGCATACTTTTTTGTTGGAAGTATAAAGTCATCAAAAGCAGGCTTCACGAACTTTGAGTACTGCAGACAGAATAACTCTGTAACTAAAGAGGCCATATGAACAAAAGAATACAACTCTAAATAAAGAATCAGATGATGTTTCATAGATTTGTTGAGACCTCAAAACTGATGACCATTTCCGATTCCAAAAATTGGACTTTTTTCGGACCAGATGTTTATGATTTATTTCGCTTTTAAGCATTTTTATTATAAACCATCGATTTTGACATTAATTCTAGGAATTTTGGTTCTTGAAAGCAAGATGTAGACTCTAGCTTTTATCTCCTATAACTAAGAAAGAGGAGATATCTTCAAACTAACCTGATCAAGTACCATACCGATATCTCGTCCTTTTTCGCCTGTATCACGCCTTATTCTCCTTGCCAGGCGAACGTCAGCATCTGCACTGAAAATACAGTTGTAAATACTGATAGATGAGCTAACAAGTACAATTAAATTAGTATAATACTGATGTAAAAAAAAGTATCAGGGTTTATCTAGCAAGTTTAGGAATTTACATCATACATGAGACCCAAGTATTATTCCATAATAATGAATTAGACAGAAGCCTGAACTGGTAAGTGAAGAACACGAGGGGTAAAAGAACTCAGTTGCACAATCCTTGAATTTGAGTAGCATTAACTTGTGTCACATGGCATTCTATAGGGCACATATAACTTAAATGTCATGGCCAAACATTGGTATTATTTTCGAAATCAGCAGCCTATACATCACAAATACAAGTTCATGAAAAGGCTTTTATAGCATGTTTCATCCAATCTAATCATCTGAAGCTCCTTTTTTTGTCTGTGTATCTGATGTAACATCCTATCAGCTAGTGCCAGCATACTATAATTCGACTTAAATGCAAATCTATATATTAGTTACTAGTTCTGACAATAATATTACACGAAAAGAACCATATTCTGATTCAACCATATTAAAATACAAGCCAAAAGAGTACAAGATTCCTTCTAAGTTCAGACATTTTACTTTTTTCTACCAATTTAACGGCTATTTTGAGGAATAACATATACAATGACTATCCATCCTTGTGTGGACCAAACTGTTTCACAGATTATCCTAAACAACTAATACCAAAATTGTAAAGTTGTTGCTGAGAATAGAATATATTCCCTTGGACACTAAAAAAGGCTTAGAGGCAGAGATAATTGGCTGAGCAGAAGAGATAAATATACTAAACATTCATCAAATCTTATTAAGGAGTGTATATAACCTGTGTCGACAAAGATCTTCATATTCATCAGATCATGTATACGAGGATCATGAAAAATGAGTATGCCTTCCAATATTATGACATCTGAAGGATTCACCTGCAAATAGGTTTCATACCAATTGGTTGATGTTATAATCTATAGTAGATAAGAGTAATTCAAAGCCTTTCAACAGAAGAAAAACTTATGGGGGTGTATGAAGATACTATTATATGACTAATAGGATGACAAAGTACTTTTCAACGCAAAAAAATGTCACTTGCTAGAATATCAGATTTACAAGGTTGACTTTATCCCTATGTGGTATCTGTCAAAGGGATTAAATACTCACGTGATTCCTGTACCTAAACTTTAGTAGAGCTAGTTCAAGCATGCAGATTATATCATTAGTAGTACATATAATAATGTGACTACCAAAAGAATATCATATTCTATAACTTAGTATTTGCTGCTAAAGGTACATGAATCATTCATATGAGTGGAACTAGTTTCTTTACTTTCTTTATAAACAGAGCCAACAATGAAAAACTAAGATAACGGTTTGAAAAAGAACACGTCAAGAGAAAAGAACAACTGCACCCGATACACTTAATTTATAATGCTACAATATAAGCTTTTTACATGAGGGACAAACATTTAAACCTTTCAAAAGCTATGTTTCAAGAACTAACCCTTCGTGAGACGCTGTTTTTATAGCTTCTGAAGTCATATTTTGGAATATCTACTGCTTTCCCGTTCCTCAACATCTCCACAGTTGACAATAACTTCTCATTATCAAAAGCATCTGGAAAAGCAAATAGGGAAGCACCATAAGAAATATGAAATGTAAAAATTGGTCCTGAAAAATTGAAAAAAAGTTGGCAGAACAATTACGTCCACAAAAAGTAATTGTGGTTAACGCTAGATAACAAAATAAGGTTTACGATGAAACAGAGACTAAGGGTCTCCTCTTAAAATGATATCTTCTTACTTCAAGAATTAATAAGAAAATAGCGAGTTTAAGTAACAAGAAAACTCGCCAGGATGATCGAAGTTGTATTCATGAACCCTTGTAAGTTCTGCGGGAGTTAAACTATGATAGAATGAGTCCTGCAAAGCCACACATACATATAATCATTTAGAAAACCAGCCTTTGAGCGATCAGATATAGATGAAAGGATAGTCATATTTTAGACCAACAAGTGGGCTAACAAAATTAACAGTTATCAATAGTATATTATGCAAGGAGAAACGAGATGAATATCATCGGAACACGACCTTTCACATAGTGTGCATAAATTAATTTTTGATATTGTAGTAACGATTAAGAATGTTAGATACCATGTTGACAAGTACGACACGCTGATCATGAAGCTGCTCAATAATCATATCACAAACTGTTGTCTTCCCTGAAGCTGCGCCTCCAGCAACACCTGGTTGTTGATGGAAGTATTTATTAATGGAAACACATCATCATAAAAACTCAATGTATGTGAAAATTTAAAGCCCTTCAAATAACAAAGAAGACAATACACACATTGCATTTTACATGACTGTAGGAATAACTAACGTCTCATAACAAAGAAAATGGAAATATGCTTATTAATAACAGCTTTAGTAGTTGGATGGTTTTGAAGCAATTCAATAAATTTTAAGAGCAATAGACCTAGTACTCGGATAAAAAATATTGTTTAGCCTGGTTATAATGTTTTACATCATAAGAAAACGATAAGCCTTTGTGAAAGTTTGTGAACATATATTTGGTTTCACGAACTAATTATGAAGCAATCTACATTTAGAATAGCTGACTCTCAAGAGAAGGCTGGTGGAGATGCAAATGACATCCCAAACTCTACTTACAGCTAAAGTTTAGGGCGAGTACATCACAAAGAAGATGAATTTACAGCAAATAAAAATCTAATAGTGTGACATGTTGGTTCTAAGCAAACTATACAGGACCACGGGTTATTAAGTGCATTACAATCTGTTGTTGCAGCAATGCGTACCAATGATAAAAGGCTGCTTCTGCATGTTGTTTTCAGGCACGGAAGCTGTTGTTGGGTGAATCCCCCCATTCATGTGAAATCCAGAAAAATGTGCCCCAGATGAAGCCTCTATTAGATACTCTACTGGTTTAGACCCCATTTGCTGCAATTATAACCTGCAAATCAAATATCCAGGTTACTCACTTCAATTATAGATAAGCAACAACAGTGTATTATTATTTATCAGTTCAATTCACGTTAATATAATCTAAAGTAGTGTGATTGTTACACCATTCCATTTACTCCAAACCTTCCATGATTTCATCAATTATAGTCGTCTAACACGTTCATCGATTTTACTTACAGGTTTCAGTTTCCATAATGTAAAGGGGCAGAGCCAGATATTTAAAAAAATCTTGTCTCCGCCTTTAAACAAAATCATCAACTTATAATGCTAATGCCCGACTTTGTTGCGGGTGAAAACACAATAGGTATACATGGGCATTTGAATATATTAAATTCAGACATCATTCTAGGAATTTAGGTTAACGATCTCATTGAGATAGATCTCAATGCAGTTCAACCTTAACTAAGGCCTATAAGTGGCTATAAGTTCCTAGTAACATCTACTAGGAAAAAACTAAGAAAACTGCAGATCAGTTGGGTTTCAAAAAAACTGCAATTTCTTTAAAGTTAGCATATGATATGTAAGAGATCTTAAATCAATCAAGCAATAAAAATTTAACTATCATAATTATTAATCAACAGCAATAAAACCTTAATACTGAATATATAAAACATGCGAATCAGGCAGGGATGAAAACATAATGTGAATATACCTCTTTGTGATAGATTGTAATTCTTGTTTCGAGAATTGATTAAATTGCTTGTTTGTTTGTGTTTTTATTTCACTCAAATAAAATAAAATAAAATGAAATGAGATCCTGTTCGTACACTACACACACTGATTTTTTCAATTTATACCAGACACTACAAGAGAAGTGTGTATATAAAAATCATCGCGGTCACGGTGTATACTAGCGTTAATTTATGCGCGTAAGTTTTTTTATGCACGTGTGTAAAGAAATTTATTTGTTTAAATTGTAATTGATTATTTAATTTTTACTCCCCTCACTTGAAAAAAAATAATAATAATAATTAACAAACAAAAAATAATAAATTATAATATGTGTAATTAATATTATCTTTAATTAATAAAAAGTTATTTTTAGTTTTTTTACCTTTATACTTACTCCGTCTTAAAATTATTATTATGAGAGAAATCAGATAGTTTGATAAAAGTGATGTCACTTTAGTTTTCAACACTCAAAAAGAATATTTTCTTACTTTTATTTTTTAGTTTTTACTTAAAAAAGTAAGTTGACAATTAATATGAACAATAATTTTGAAACGATGGAGTAGTTAATATAGAAATAAAAAATACGGAGTAAGTAATTAATGCAAGTTTTGATTAGAAAATGTAAAGTTGAAAAATAGTTATAATTACTGTGTATAAATAAAAAATTTAACACTTTCTAAAAAATAAATATATTTGTCTAACAAAGTTGGATATTTTTTAAGTTTTAGAATTTTAATCAAATTTAGTTTTACAAATCATTTTTCAAAAAAATAATAATAATGGGGGCATGAAGTTGGGTAAAATTACGAAGGTGCACCTAACTACGATTTGGTAGACACGTCAATTTTACGTCAAAATTAATACGGTGCTTATCCCTGTGGGACCACCCCTCTGCATCTTTTTCCACAAAACAGTTGTGAACTTTTTCACTGTTTTATTACTTTTCAATAAAATATCGTCGACATCCTCTTTTCTTTTTTAAAGGTAAGTGTATCTCTTCTTTCTTTATAAATAGACACAAATACACCGTTTGTCTCTAAACTTTTTACGAAATATCATATGGTACTTTAACTTTTTTTTAGTCGTTAGGCGTTCAAACAGTGAGATTTTGAGGCCGAATACGTCCCTCAACCATAATTTACTATTTTGGTTTGTTTTTAGTGAAGCGCATAACGGTTATTTCATATATTTGAATTATTACTCATATAATTCTCCTACCCTGCTCTTCTTCTTCCTCTACTCTTATGAATATGAAATATTTAAGAATATTAACATATTGTGCTTTAAATTCTAAAAACTATGATCTATAACTTTTTAGTTTGTGATTCGAGAAAAATAAGATCAGATTGAATTAGATCTTAAGATCCTATTATGAAGATCTGCATCTTGTAAGATTTTAAATGTACTAAAATCCTATATAGGATCCGAATCTTTTTTGCTTGACAATTATGGTTTTGAGTTATTGTGAGGGTCCACTCACTTTTTTCTTTGTATCTCTCTAACCCTCTCTATTATATAAAAAAAAATATAATATATGAATTTAATTTTTTTCTCCTCTTTATTTTTTTTTAAACCAACACTAGTTTAAATTAGAATCTAAATTTAAATCCTAATGAAAAGTCTAATACCGAAACTTTCCTACAAACCAAACAGGCCCTAAATTTATAACTTTAAATAAATATATCGCATAAATATTTAAATATTCTTGTCGGAAATAAACCCATAATAGTTTAATTAAATGGCTAACGATTTATCATTTTAGGCCACGATTTAAATAATGAAAATATGTATTAAAAATTGTCTATCTTATGCTTTTTGAATCTAGCGAGTGCTTCAATCAATTAGTCGGTGTAACAGTCAAATACCGTGGGGCCTCCTTTCATGTTTTTCTTTTCTCGAGGTTATGAATAAATATATTAACCAATCATGATTTTTTATGGGTGTTGTTAACCCCACGGGGGTCTAGTGGGACTAGGCTGCATACCCTCCCTAGTGGGGCCCACCTGTGCAGCTTTTGTCCTCTCTATTTTTTTATTATTATTTTTTTTTTCTTTTCTTTTAGCTGTCCAAGTCTTATTTTTGTCCTAAGTCATATTTTTTTTTGTCAAAGCACAAAAGTGCATTTTTTGGTCCAAAATGATAAGTCCAAAGTGCAAACAACTGCAGGCTCGGATCATTGAATTCGTCATCGCCAAATCCTATTTTTTTTTTGTCATAGCACAAGTGCAGTTTTTTTTTTGGTCCAAAGTGCAAACAAACAAAGTGATCAAGTCCAAATGCAAACATTACACAACTGCAACACAAAACACAACTGCTTAAACATGAAATGTTAAATTCGTCATCGCCTTATAGGCTCGAAATTTTTAGAAGGCTCGGATTTGAATGTTGCGAAAGTGATAAAAATATCACTCCGCCATACATTCGGGTTTTAAAAACCATTCGTCATCGTCTTTGTTTTAAAAACCATTTTTTTCCTCAAAGTTACAAAGTGCAGTTATACACAAAGGTATGTCACAAGCTCAACAGCAAAGCTCAACAGCTCAACAGCTCAACAGCAAAGCTCAACTGCAAAGCTCAAATGCTCAACAGGAATGTCACAAGCTAAACACAACAAGGGCTCTCAAAACAGGAATGTCACAAGCGAAACAGTAAGGATTCCAGACTGCAAAGCTTAACAGCAGATTCCATACCCTTACTCAAGTATCACTAGAAAGTATCACAACACAACAAGGTTTTTCCGACAGTAGATTCCACACCCTTACTCAAGTATCACTAGAAAGTATCACAACACAACAAGGCTGTCAAAACAGGCATGTCACATGTTCAACAGTAAGATTCCACAATCTGCAGCTTTGCAAGATTATAAACAAAGCTCAATCAACAAAGCAAGTATCACAACAAACACAACAACCATTACAACAAGGCAACAAACACTACAAGCAGAGTATTCTTATCACTAAGGCAACAAACACTACAAGCAGAGTATCACAACACAAGAAGGCTGCTGAAATGTCTAGTTCACGATTTTACACACAAGAGGTAATAGGCTCAGATTATAAACTAGTTGCACATAAGCAAGTCTTATCATATGTGGCTGCAACATCAAATGTTGCAAAGTTTTTATTGCCGTCCATTTGGAAATGCCACGCCAAAATCATTTTTTTTTAAATCATCATTGCCATATTCATACCACTAGAGCCTGTGGACTGGGGGTAGGCCAGAGCAGGTATTCATGCCACTCTAAGGTGGCAGATCAAGGTGTTAACCTACCCACAGCCACAGGTATTCAGCATAAACTGCTTAAACATAAGCAGTAACCTACCCACAGAACCAGCACTATTATCACCACAGCTGTCTCACACACAATTAAGCACCACAGAACCATCACATAAGAACAGCCACAGGTATTCAGCATAAACTGCTTAAACATAAGCAGTAACCTACCCACAGAACCAGCACTATTATCACCACAGCTGTCTCACACACAATTAAGCACAACAGAACCATCACATAAGAACATAAGAACACAGAACCACCCTCCCATATAGGGAGGGTTGGGATAAATTATAGACCAGGGTGTGGTCAACACCACGCTTAGGGAGGGTATGGTTAAAAAATAGACCGGGGTATGGTCAACATGTGCCATTTTCAAATGCTAACATTGACCACAGAACCACCACCCCAGCACCACCACAGAACCACCACCCCAGCACCACCACATTACATAAACATCACGTATCTATTTTTTTTAGATCTAAACTTTTTTGTTACAGAACCACCCACCACTTTGATAAATTAACGTACGAATCTTTCAATTAACACACTTTATATGAAGTAATCAAGTCAGATTCAAAAACCCCCAAACCAATTTTACGAAACCCCAATTTAAAAAATTAGGGTTTCATTAAAAAATCAAGATTTTGATAAATTAACGTACGAATCTTTCAATTAACACACTTTATATGAAGTAATCAAGTCAGATTCAAAAACCCCCAAACCAATTTTACGAAACCCCAATTTAAAAAATTAGGGTTTCATTAAAAAATCAAGATTTTGATAAATTAACGTACGAATCTTTCAATTAACACACTTTATATGGAGTAATCAAGTCAGATTCAAAAACTCCCAAACCAATTTTACGAAACCCTAATTTAAAAAATTAGGGTTTCATTAAAAAACTCAAGATTTTGATAAGTTCACATAAACATCACGTACGAATCTAACAAAAACATCACATAAACATCACGTACCTAACAAAACCATCAGAAAAATATCACATAAACATCACGTACCTAACAAAACCATCACAGAACAATCTACCCAACAACATCACCACACACTCACAAACTCTCTCACAAATCACCAACAACATCACACAAATATTAGTGTGATTTTAGATCTAAAAATAGAGAGAGAAAAGAGAGCAGATAACATAGAGAGAGAGAGAGTTTGTGAGTGTGTTGTGTGGTGTGTGTGTGACTGCTGTGGTGATAATAGTGTGTGGGTGTGAGACAGTTGTCCACCACAAAACAAAACGCGTTTTTATTTAGTTTTTTTCTTTAAAAAAAAAAAAAGTGTATTAAAAAGTGTGAATAAAAAGTTATTTGTAAAAAAGTGTATTAAAAAGTGTGAATAAAAAGTTAGTTGTAAAAAAAATTGTGATAAAAAAATATTTTGTCATTAAAAAAAACATTTTGTTATACAAAAAAATATTTTGTCATTAAAAAAAACATTTTCTAATAGACTCCACGTACAATACCACACTGTTTAAATTGCCATTTTTGGAGATTGTCGGAGTAACATCAACAAATAAAACATTTTCGATGGCGTTTAGTTTTTTAAACAGTGAAAAAGGGCCTAATTTTAAATGGGTATTGCAACGTGTAAAGCTGGTGATAGAGGAAAGGTACTATCCACGTGTTATCGTCACCGACAGGGATTTAGCCTTGCTTGGGGCATGCAGAGCAGAATTCCCTGGTGTTCACAAAGTACTATGTCGATGGCATATTTCCCAAAATATACTTCAGCATTGCAGAGGTAGATGTGAGGACAGTGATGAGTACGACTCCATCAAACGCACATGGGATTGGATGGTTAAAGCTCAATCACGCGCCTTATTCGAGCAACATTATCGACGACTACAACAAAAATTGGTCAACAAACCGGGTACTTAATTATTAATTTAGTGTTTTTTATTATTTAACAAATATGCACCCGATTGACCTTGTATTAATTCATCGTTTTTCAGAGATTGCCCAGTATCTGGATAACTGGCTCCGAGAGTACGGGCACATGTTTGTCTCGTGTGTTACCGATGAATATCAAAGCTACGGCCAGTCAACAACGTGTAGAGTTGAGGCTCAACATGCATTGTTGAAATTATATTTGGGCACAGCACAATCCAACTTAAACATGTTGTTGATTTCGATTGATAAGATTCTTATTTCTCAAAAGAGCACGATACAAGAGACTTTTAACAGGAGCAAAAACGAGAAAATAAATAAATGTGATATACCAATATTTTCAGAGTTGTTGTATAACATTTCCAAACATGCTTTTACACTCATGCACAGAGAACTCCTTCAAACGAATTTCGCCGCAGAAGATTGTAACCATCAGTTGCGATCAATTTATGGGTTGCCGTGCTTTTGTCAAATGATGGGGTATCGAATTCATGGTAAGTATATTAAAGTCAATATTAATGAATGCTTTCACGGAATGCTTCCACGAAATGGTTTTACATAAGTCACTTTTGATAAATGCAGGTGTGCCAATTCCATTGGAAAGCATTGATATATTTTGGAGAACCCTGTCTGTACCGTGGCCCGTTGTCGGTAACCTTGTGCTTGATGATGATGATGATGATGATGATGATGATGATGATGATGAAAGAGAGTTTGAAAATGACGTTCGACAATTCAAGAGTGCTTTTGGCAAAGCGACGTCGTTTGTCAAGAAGAATATGTTGAACAAGTTAAGAGGGATATACCAACCTGAATCTGTGGACACACGTCATCCTGTTGTTCAGGAAAATACCCGTGGACGTCCGAGCGAAAAGAACAAAAAGTCCAAGGCTACAAAAGTTCCGGACTTAAATGAAGTACCGATCGTAGATCACCGAAGAAGTACGAACACAAGATCTACGAAAGTCCCGAAATTGCCGAAAGAGCCTCCAAGACACAGTTCGTACACGGGTACTAGTCCACGGCACAGATTATATGTTGGAGATACTGTGAGCAATGGTTTTATTCGGGAAATTCCACTGCTTTACCGTCCATACGTAATAAGTATACGTAATGTTGCGGGTGATGGGAATTGCGGGTTTCGGTGCGTTGCTCACTTTATTTTTCAAAACGAACATATATGGGCCGAAGCCAGACATAGGTTGTTGCAAGAGTTAGATTACCATAGGAGTACTTACACAGATATGTGGGGGGGACAAGACTTTAACTTTCTTTGGAATACGATAAACTGGTTCAACGGAGGTGCACATCAAGGTTACTGGATGGTGATGCCAATGACGGGTCTAGTTATCGCTTCAATGCTAAATCGACCGATTGTATTTCTATCCATGCGTGGTTATAACACATGTTTTCCGCTTTTTTCCGGGCCAAACAACACACAAGGAATCGACCCCCTTGTGATTGCCCGTGTGGGGGAGGACGCATGTGCTCATTACATTATACCGACGCTAGACCCAACTTTTACACTTTCGCGTAACCACCCACAATGGAGGTTTTTCCGACAGCCAATTGCAGAACAATGGATAAGTTTATATCAACATCGACTATCGACATTGTAAATGATTATTGATTTATGTTGTAAATAACTGTTTGTATTATATAGTAATTGATTAAATATTTATTTATATTAGTAAATAACATTATTGATTGATTATGAAAATTCTTTGGTCAGATGAGCCAAAGAAATCCTTTCTGGTGCCGATGTAATAAAGGATTTATTGTAGAACGGACATCCTGGCAAAACGGTAGTCGTGGGCGACTGTTTTATGCATGTCCTCTTTCAGTGGTAAATAATCATACGTTTGCTTAGTTATGTAAATAATTTGTTTGTTAAAAATACATTTCTTATTATTTCCTGAACATGTAACAGCCAGGTACAAAAGACTATGGGTGTCGATACTTCGCATGGAAAGATGTATTTGAAGCACAACACTTTAGTCAAGCCTCTTCTTCAACGCATTGCTCAAACTGCGTTGCTACAAAAAATGGGATCAAGTTGTTGAAGCAAAGAATAAAGGCGCTGGAAATGGAGTTAGAAATGGCAAGGAATCCTGAGGATCACACTTGTCAGTCAAGTGCCCGGCTCCATGATCTTTTAACCGAAATGAATAATCTTCATATGTCGTAGATATTGTTGTTTTTAAATAATATGTTAACGTTGACGTTTAATTTTATAATAATAGTTGTTGTTTTTAAATAATTTAAGTTTCGGTGTAAACACTGATCTTGTAGTAGTTTATAAATGCAAATGAGTCAACGTCATCTTTTTTTATAACGTCATATTTTTTTATAACGTCATATAGGCAATTATTAATTAACTATACACAACACAAAAACATTACAAACATTAGTTTATAAATGCAAATAAGTCAACGTCATCTTTTTTTATAACGTCATATTTTTTTATAACGTCATATAGGCAATTATTAATTAAGTATACACAAAAATGAGTCAACGTCATATTTTTTTATAACGTCATATTTTTTTATAACGTCATATAGGCAATTATTAATTAAGTATACACAAAAATGAGTCAACGTCATCTTTTTTTATAACGTCATATATGCAACTATTAATTAAGTATACACAATATTACTAACATTAGAAAAAAAATATACAAAACAAAAACATTACAAACTTAAAAAAAACAACTACAAGAAAAAAGTACAAAAAAAAACAAAAAAAAAAGTACAACAAAGTACTCCCTCCCATATAGACCAGGGTGTGGTTAAAAAATAGACCAGGGTGTGGTCAACATGGCCCTTTTTTTATTAGGGGCATACTAACAAGACCGGGTCTAGGGCAAACCCTCCCTAGCCCTATCCCTGTTTTGCAGCTTTTTTGTCCCTTTTTTGTCCCTTTTTTTTTTTTTTTTTTTTTTTAAGTTTTTAGTCCTTTTTTTTTTGGTTGTTTAGATATCAGATTGCACACAAGTGCACAGGTCCATGTCCAGTTTTTCACAAACAGTTTTTGCACAAGCAGTTTTTGCACAAGTCCAGGTCCAATTTTTGCACACAAGTAGATTGCAAAGGCTCGGATTTATATCATCATTGCCGATTTAGAAAACCATTTGCACAAGTGATAAAAAAATGTTAGGCTCGGATATGAAGGTTGCAAAGTGATAAAAATATCACTTTGCCATGCCATTCGGTTTTAAAAACCATTCGTCATCGCCTTTTTTTTCCAAGTGCAAACAAGCAGTTTTTGCACACAACCATGTCCAGGTCCAAGTCATTTTTCTTTCCCAAGTGCTATATCAGATTGCACAAAGTCATGCACAAAGGCTCAGATCTATATCAGATTGCACAAAGTCATGCACACAAGCAGATTGCACACAATCATGCACAAAGGCTCAGATTTATATCATCATTGCCATATCAGATTGCACACAAGTGAAACAGATTGCACCCAAGTGCACAGATTTGCCCCCAAGTGCACAGATTGCACACAAGTCGTCCAAGTCATTTTTCTTTCCCAAGTGCACACAAGTGAAACAGATTGCACCCAAACCAGGTGAAACACAAGTTTCACATTCCACACATGTTACACAATGCAAGTACTAAGATTCTGCAAGTACTAAGATTCACTGCAAGTTCTCACAAGAAAGCAAGTCTCACCACAAGGCTCACAAGAAAGCAAGTCTCACCATAAGAACAAACTTATATAAGTCACTTTTATTGAATTCAGAACTCCCCATTCCACTCGAATCAATTCCTATTTTCTGGAGAACACTGTCTGTTCCGTGGCCTGTTAACAATAGGCCACCGCCTGAAGATGATGATGATGATGATGATGATGCTTCGTTTCAAAATGACATTCGACAATTCACGGATATGGTTAGCAAAGCATCGCCATTTGTCAGAAAAAATATGATAACGAAGTTGAAAGAGATGACCCACCCTGAATCTGTTGGCACACAAGAACCTGCTGTCAAGAAAAATACTCGTGGACGTCCGAGTGCAAAGGACCAAAAGGGCAAGGCTTCACAAGTCCCGGACTTGAATGATTTCCCGGACTTGAATGAAGTACCAATTGTAGATCACCGAAGAAGCACCGCTACAAGATCTACGAAAGTCCCGAACTTCAACAAAGAACCTGCCCGACATAGTTCTTTCACGGGTCCTAGTGATCAACAAAAATTAAGACACAGGTTGTACGATGGAGATGCAGTAAGCGAAATGCTTGTGGGTATGCTTCCAGTCCTTTGGCATCCATACATAACCAGTATATATAATGTGGTGGGTGACGGAAATTGTGGGTTTCGGTGCGTTGCCCATGGTGTTTGGGAACAACAACATTATTGGCGCCAAGTTAGGCAAATGTTATTGCAACAGATGGACCTAAATTGGCAGGTTTACATGGGTTTGTGGGGGGAAGATGGTTTTAACGATCTTCGCCGTACAATAGACTGGTTCGGAGATGGAAATGCACCGCCTAATCGCTACATGGAAATGCCCAGCACGGGGTTGGTTATTGCAGAACTGATTAGACGACCCGTTGCATTTATATCTTTGCAGGGTTGGAATACGTCTTTTCCGCTTCTCAGTGGTCCAGATCCGTCACAAAGAACTGACCCCCTTGTGATAGCCCGTGTGGGGGACGAAGTAGGTCATTTCATTGTTTTGACGCTAGACGAACATTCTCCACTTCCGTATCTCCACCCACAATGGAGGAGGAACAGATCCGAAGCTGCATCCGAGTGGGAATCATTATATATGCATCGACTACCAAATTAGTAAATAATATATACATACAAAACATTGTAAATGATTAATGTTGTAAATGATTCATGTTGTAAATAATTATAAACATAGTGAATGATTCATGTTGTAAATAATTGATTAATGATTCATGTTGTAAATAATTATAAACATAGTGATTGATTACTGATTTATGTTGTAAATGATTGATTACTGTTTATATTTAAATTAATAATAACATTGTAAATGATACGTGTTTTATGTTGTAAATGATTGATTACTGATTTATGCAAATTCTTTTGTCAGGTGGGCCAAGAGAATCCTTTCTGGTGTCGATGTAATAGAGGATATATTATAGAACGGAAATCCACGAAAGAAGGTAGTCAGGGCCGACTGTATTATGCATGTCCTATTTCAGTGATAAATAATTATACGTTTGCTTAGGGGTTTTATATAATTAATTTGTGTGATAAAAATACATTTCTTATTATTTTCTTAACATGTAACAGCCAGGTACAACTGACTATGGGTGTCGATACTACAGTTGGAAAGATGTATTTGAAAGACGGTACTTTAGTCGAGCCTCATCTTCAACGCAATGCTCAAACTGCGTTGCTAAAGATAATGAGATCAAGCTGTTGAAGACAAGAATAAAGACGCTGGAGATGGAGTTAGAATTGGCAAGGAATCCTGAGGATCACGCTTGTCAGTCGGGTGCAAGGCTACATGATCTTTTAAATGATATGAATAATCTTCATATGTCGTAAATGTTGTTCGTAGATGTTGTTGTTTTTAAATAATGTGTTAACGTTGTTTGTTCGTGATGTTGTTGTTTTTTTAAATAATGTGTTAACGTTGTTGTTTAATTGAATGATAACATTTGTTGTTATAGTCGTTTAATGTGGTAACGTTTACCGTGAAACAATACAAATAAACACAAAAAAAAACATTACACAAACAAAATACAAACACAAAATATTACACAAACAAAATACAAACAAGAAAAACATTACACAAACTATACAAAAAAATAAAATAAAATAAAATAAAAAAAAGCACAAAACGACAAAATAGGGAAAAAACAAAAAAAAACCAAAAAGGACCAAGGACCACCCACTAGCATAGACCAGATGCATCTAAAAAAAGGACCCCGGTCTTTATAACCCCACCCTTTTTATTATTAGTCGATTCATTTGCTACCAATCATGACTTTACTTTTTCGAGGTTGTAAAAAAAAAAAAAAATAAATAAAAAATCTTAAAAAGCAGAAAGAAAAAAATTGTGGTCCAGAATATGGTCATTTCTAAAGACTTTTTCTAATTTTGGACACATACAATCGTTGAATTGCACGACTACAACCAATATTCGATACGTGTCACATATCAAATACAGTCGCATGGTCTGACGGTCGTTTTTGACTGTGCGACTTCAGCCAATACCTAACACGTCTCGAGTATTTGCTGAAGTCACGTAGTTGACATAACCAAAATTAAAAGAATGTTTTACAGATGATCATATTGTGGATAAAAAAAATAAATAAATAAAAAATAAACTTTTTAAAAATTCTCTCTAAAAAATACTCCATAAAACATTTCAAAAGATTGTAAACTCTCGTAACAGAGAGTACCGTATTCTTACCATACACATACGATTTTTCTTTCCTCTTCTGTTTTAACGGCAACTAACTATCTCATTATAAACATCGAAAATTGTCTCATATGAATTAAGCAAGATTTGAACATATCCATTTAATTAAAGTGCTTTTCATACAACAAAAATTAGGTATCATTCATCTTACTACCCACACAATTATATAACATGCGTCAAACATATACAAAATCTTTTAATTTGGCTCATTTAGTTGTTCACTTGTCAAATCATAAAACTAAAAGGATTAATATGAATAAATATTAGAGAAACTATCATTTTCATACACCTACACGTATATTTACATACAAATACGACGCAAACACATAAAGTTCTAATTTAAATGGTCATCACCACCATTTGTTGCCTTCTTTTTAGGTTCTGCGTCAACTTCAACTCCTTGTAACAAAATATCACACATGAAAATTTGAAAAGATTAAAAAAAAAAAAAAAAAAAAGAAAAAAAAAAAAAAGAAAAAAGTGACAACTCGTGGCCAAGGCTATTTGTACACCTAGTCTTGGGAGTTGGGACAACCATTTTTACTTAGTAGTAAGTTGTTCCATGAGTCTTACGCTGTGTTCTTCAGTTTGAGGGAAGGGAAACAGAAAAAGAAAAGGAAAGGGAAGAGAAACAGAAAAGAAAAGGAAAGGGAAGATCGAACACAGTGATGTGTTCTTGAGTTATGCTGTTAAATCAAATGAAAAGGAAAATAGCCAGGCTAAATTACAATCTTGCCCATTGTTTCCTGGGTCAATCTTTCAAAAGAAGGGGGTATTTAGTCTTTTCACCAACTACAATAATGCAGTGGTTCCCTTTCCGCCCAAATTTGGCCGGAAGATTATAGCCCAAAAAAATCCGCCCCTTTCCTCTCTAATTCCATTTCCTTTCATGAGTTTCCTTCCATAAAAAACTAGAGAACACAAAATATAGTAAGAATCCTTTCCTTTCTCCCCAAATTACAACTCAAGAACACAGCGTTAAAGAGATCATTTTTACACAGGTGAAGCCAAGCTCGAGCTTTACAAATAAGGCTTGAAACAAGTTGAACTCTACCCAATATAGTTAGGGCGTGTTTGTCTTTTAAAAAAAAAAAAAAAAAAAAAAATCTTACTAGCCCTTTTACTCCCTCTTACTCTTACCAGTAAGAGGTGGACAAACGTTTTGCTTGCTTGTTTTTTTGAGTTAGACCCAGTTAGACATATAACATCTTACCCAGTAAGAGGTGGTGGACTTGTCTTACTGCCTCTTACTCGATAAGAGATTGAAGACTCGTGTTAATATAATATATTTGATGGTTTATTAACTATTTTATATGTATGATAAAAAATCTTATTTCATATTTACACAAGTTACTTAAATAAATTACAGAAACGAGCACTTAAAATCATTCGAACAATTATACAAAAACAAAAGACATTATTTCGTTTAGATTTAGACGTTCTAGCCACCTCTTACTAGTAAGATGTGGTAGTCAGATTCAGACCTAAAAGATCTAAATAAAACAAACACACCCTTAGTACCCGATCAAAAAGTTGTTGGTTCAAATCTCATTAAAAATACAAAATGATACTGTATTGTTTATGGTTATGTGAGAATGCATATACTGATATACTGTGTGTAAATGTGTGAGTTTGTATTTCAAAAAGAAGTTTAATACTAGTAATATATTTGAACCAGTTTGTTAACAAGTGATCAATATTGGTTTGTAGTCTTGACGAAGACTTTTAATAGGATTGGTTTGTCGTCTTGACGAAGACTTTTGATATGATTGGTTTGTCTTTTCTTAAAATTAGATAGGTTTGAGATGTAATCTTTAAAGTGATTAGCCTAACGGATAAGGTGATTGACTATACTTAAAGATCATAAAAGATAGTAATTCCAATTGTCCAATCCATACTAACATAATTCGCTATAAAGGCCACGGATTGCGATTCAATTCGCGAACGGGGAAATTAACGATCAGAATCTCAAACCTTCTCGATCATTAAATTGTTATTTTTTAACATTGATACAAAAACTTTAGTATGTAAATGACTAAAGGTTATGACTTATGAAAATATCATCAGTGTCAAATTATATTTTTTAATTTTGGATGTTAGGAATTATTATTATTATTATTATTATTATTATTATTATTATATTTTTAATAACCATCACTTTTCATTGAAACAAAGGAAATTACATGAAATTAGAAGGGAGTCTAGACACAATCTGTGCTCCCACTCCTTTTTGAATGCACAAACTAATTCGATGAAAAATAAAAGCACCGCTCTTAACATTGTTAGAGTGGCTGCTGGCAATTGTCCCGACGCGCGAGAGTGTATTCAAAGCTTCTACATCAAGTCCCCCAAATGTGGAAAAAGCGAAAGGAACAAACTTGTATCCATTGTTTTCACACTTGGACGCATACTTCTTCCTTTTCTTTTCCACAGCATTACACAACGCAACCCCAGGAGCCCATGTCATTAATCCATTCCCAGCAAACGGAGAGACCCCAGTCACATCCAGACATGCGTCCTTACCTTGGAACCAGTTAAACAATAGCACATCTGCAGGCCGTAATTCTCTCCCTTCCTCCGAAAGAAATCCCATTGGAGCCTCTTTACGCACCATAATCCCTGCTTTGGAACATATATCAACAAGGACATCACGCACCAAATTATGCCTGAACTTAACACCCACTTCGCTAGCGCAGTGAATCGCGTGATCCCCCCATTGGTCCATACGGTGTACATTACAACTCGGGCATAAGCTGCCTTCAGAGAACATAGGGACCGCAAGCATGTAACATAACACCGATCGAAATTGGCGAGGATTCATCCGTTGTCCGAGACCGTCAATAGGGATGGCGTAGAGGAAGTCCTGCGCATGCGGGGCGCGGATACTACTAAGTATAGCCACCTGCCTTGGACTTAGTGAGTACTTGGAGACGAGGTCTTTCTCAATGACACCGAAATAACACTTTGCCAAGGTTTTCATCATTTGGGGGGCAGAAGTGCCCCCGGTGACAGTGAGGAAGTCAGTGTTACAAGTAGCGTTGAATACGTCCAAAGCATGCTGGAATGAAGGGCCATGTGTGACAATACCCGTATTGGTGAGTATCTTATCCTGTAAGTTGTTCGTTTGCATCTGAGAAGCGAGGAAAGCGTATTGGACGATATCCCCCGCCGAAAGGATGCCAAGCCCACCGAGCTTTATTGGAAGAGTGGCAAGCCTCCACTGCCAATCCCCAAACCCTGGCCCTGAGGCAGTAACAATCTTCTCCAAAGAGGCACGTAATGTCTGATCAAACTGAGCTTGGGCCTCTGATAAATGCAAGGGGGAACATGTTTTCAAAGCATACGATAGTTTCGAAACTCCTGCACAGTTACGCAAAAGGAGAAGCTCACATTGCGGATCGTTGAGTTTGTTAATTGCCTCGATTAAGTGTATGGTTTTGGAGACCCTTTTGGAAGCCAAATCCTGACAGAAACCTTCGTCCAAACTAACCGGACCACCAAGGAGTTTGACACCATTGATTGGGCGGGCAATATTTATAGGAAATACGCCCTCCACTCTACTCCTAGGGTCTTCGACAGGCTAGAAGAGTTCAGTCTTGTCAACATTTAGGAACAAACCACTAGCGGGGCCCTCTGTCCTAATGATATCAAGCGCCTTGGAGACCATGAGCGTATCTCCGACAATAGTACTATCATCGAGGTACCACGCCTGAAGGGCAAGTTCACATGACTGATTGATAGCATGAACCAAAAGGTGCAAAGCTAGGGCAAACAACAAAGGGCCCAACGGATCACCTTGTTGGACACCCTGACATGACCAAAGGATGGAGTCCTCATAATAGAGCCTGGCAGGGCGCGTATAACAGAACTCAACCCACGGTGCAATAGAAGGGCATCGCCCCCTAGCTTCCTGAAGCAAGACACTCCTGTCAACAAGATTAAAAGCATTCTTGAAATCCACTAAAAGCATCGAAAGTCCAACTTCACGCCCCTTAGACTCAATAAGCCTATTTACAGAGTGAAGGACAACCTCGCAACCCCCAGGGACTCCGACCCCAAATTGAAAATCCTGTAAGTAAGAGTTCATGGAGTCACCGACCGAAGAGGAGGCAACCTTTGACACAAGCCTGCGCCAAACAGTACCAACAGCAATAGGGCGTATACCACCGCCGGGCTTGACTAAGGGAGTCAAGGGGGCACTAGCAATATATTCCCCCAGCTGGCTAGGGCACTTTCCACTAAGGAACAGATTAACAACTCCAGTAATGGACCCAAGCAGGTCGTCAGCAATAGCGGACGCCGCCCCTCCTAAAATATCCATCAAATGTTGTGCCCGTAACCCATCACGCCCACAGGATGTCCCCTTGGGGAAGCTGCGGATCCTATTGAGTACCAAGTCCTTGTCGACTGAAAGGGCGTCCTCATCAAGTGGCAAAGAGGACGGGGTCGGCTGGGGGGCATAGGGGTGTTTGGCTTCAAGCTCCGATAGAGTGTCAGGTGTGGATGGGGCAATTCCAGAAGACGTGAGCACCTTAATAGCAGCAGTAAAATGCCCGTCCCCCAGTTTACGCTTGCACTGACTCAGGTTGACCCCGTTGCGATCCTTACGTTTCGTCCCCCCAACGAAAGATGAAGGCACTTCGGCTAACCGATCCATCACCAGACCAAGCCTGTCTGCGGGATCCCTCCATCTGAGGATGGCGCGAGAAATACAATCGAGCTGGCAGCGTTCTCTTTCACCGGAACGTCGTTGAGATCTGTTTGTTGGCACAAAGGCGGAGAGCACACAGGACGGCAAAATAAGGAGTTGCACCCATGCAGATAAGTCCCCCGGTCTCAATAGAACCATATCCAACGCTCCACGGAAAATCTTAGCAAATCCAAGTCGCGTCTTGGGGGGAATACATTTAACCGTACGTATTTTCTAGAGAAAACCCGATCCAGGAGATTGATGTCATAAGCGAGCTCACCAACGAGGGGGGGGGGGGGGGTACCCCGGAAGCATCTTCCACAAAACCCCTATCAATGGTGAGAGTACCAGATGACTCACCCACGACCCTCTCCTCGACCATATTCAAGACCGGCCTCATGGGTGGAGGAATACCGTAGATCGCTACATCGTCAAAACGGGGTGCCGGAACCATATCACTTATGACATGTTTGCAATTCTTACTGAAGGTGTGAGTGCAAAAACACTCCCCACAGAGCCAAATACCCGCTTGATGAAGTGCCTGGTCAAGATCAGAGAACAACGAGAAGTCCTCCGCAATACGCGTTTTGTGAGAAGCCTTCAATGCATCAGTCTTAAAATGGCGGGTGCCTAGGTGATCGATAAAATATTTCTTAGTGAACCCTTTCTCATTCCCGCCGCTACACCCTTCATGTCCTTGTAACGGGCATGATATCCGAAAAGTGCCAAGATTAGCCATGATAAGAATATAACGTTATTGTCGAATCACGTTAAATAAATATCAAGAGCCCCTTATATGCAAAATGAGAAGCCCAAAAGCCCAAAAAAGGAAACACTTTAGATGAGCAGCCCACCAGGAAATCAGAAAGTGGGCCCCACCTGGAAAAAATACACCGCCCTTTCTAAGATTGCTGCACGCAACAAAAACAAACCGCAACACCCCAATCGCAATCCAAAACTAATCGCAGAGGGGGGACCACCAACAAAGAAACCGCAAACAGCAAAAGTTCAAAATAAGGCAACACAAGGCGGGAAACGCAAACCGCAGCCACTACCACTCCCAACGAAGGCCTGCAACCTCAGCCGTTATACCCAAGACCCAAGACCAGGGACGCAAGCAACCCCAGAACCAGGGAGATCCACCAATGATGAACAAGGAGGCACGCGAGGGGCACACCACACACAAAACCACTGCAGACCCACAACCCAACGACACAACAACGAAAGAAAAGCAAACCGGAAAACACTACACCTACAGGGGGGGGGGACGATCCAACTGAGGGTTGAATCCCAGATGGTGGAGGGGATGAAGACGAAGAAGCCGGATCAAGGTGATCCCATCGCCAAAATCGCCCACAGTACTACACCCTTATTATTATTATTATTATTATTATTATTATTATTATTATTATTAAGAATATACTACGTATTAATTATTAGGTACATCATAGCGAAACGATCCCGAATGAACCTACCCCCATCGAACCGAATTTTAAGCACCTAGCGAACTTTGATCTCGATCCTTGATCGCATACCGGAACGATCCCCGTTCCGTGTGACTATGGTCCAATCACATATTTTTGCAAAGCAGTCAATCAGAAGCAGCTCAGCAATTCTAAATTGATTGTTTGATTTTTTTTATAAAATTGTTTTTGTGCATTTAAAAATTGGGTTTGTGGCCTATCATATTATTTGAGATTTTGAGTTACTCACGTTTGGGATATCAGTTTTAGTAGGGCTTTTTAGTTTTGGGCTATTAATATATGGTAACTACTGCTTGTGAATTGTGATTTTGTGAATGTGAATTTGTGATCTTTCGGTTGTCAATTTTAGCTGGGCTATTTAGGTTTGGGCTATTAAATTAGTGGGCAACTGGCAACTACTAACTTGTGATCTTTCAAGTGTCAATTAAGTTATGGTTAAAGATATTGAAGTGGTAATGATTTTTCTTAGTGGTATCTAACTCTATGGTCAATGACATGTAATAGTTGCTTACTTGTAAATGTGTTTCGTAGCTAGTTTTGCAACCGATTTAACCCATGATGCGGCCGAAAGTACTGTCTTTGAAGGTGGGCGAGATGGGCGACCGCCCAGACCCCAATTTCGAGGGATCAATAAGCGAATATGTGAAAAATATTCATATAAGCTTATGGATGCTCAAATACTAATATTATGACGAGGGTCATCCGAAGAATTTGAGTCCCTCAAATAGAAAATAGCATAATCACTATGATTGCTGAAAACTCAACCGTCACGTCCCGTTATTTAACACTTCATTTTATCATTCAATCATTTCTTTCATTTTTTTCACTCTATGTTTTTTATTTTTATTTTTTATTATATCTTTTCGTTTGACTTTGTAAACTAAGCCAATCGAAAATTATTAAACAAAAAATATCACAAGTTTAGGAGGGAGGGTGTAACACAATTTTCTATATCGTCAAAGCTAATTTTATATGTTAGTTAATCCAATAAGTTTTGCTACATTGTTAAAAGCTTTACTTTTTATTTGAAGAAAACTGACTACAAATATTTGATTATATATTTTGCATCAATAAATTTTGAAAAGACAATGGTACGATTTTCAGTTTGATCGAGTGTTGGATTTTGAAAAGATAAGCAATTTGATGATGGTTTCATGGTTTATGGGAGGTGATTCGCACACATTTTTTTTAATTATTTCATCATTTTGTACAACACTGTAATGCACAGAGAGTACAAAGTACAACACTGTGATGCACTGAGTATGATGAAATAATTAAAAAAAAATGATGTGCGAATCAACTCCCATGGTTTATTAACAAAAACACTACTAGTTCAATCAATATTATTTTAATTTCAAAAATAAAGAAAAGTAGTCCATGTAAAATCACAAAAACGGCCTTGTCGTTTACATGCTATTGCAAAACAATCCTTGCGTTAAATCTATGGACTATTCGTGTAACATAAATTTACATGAACAGTCTCAGAAAATTGCAAAAATCGTCTATACCATTACTTGTAATTACACAAACGGTCTATCGATTAGCCCAAAACCTTATTAAAATCTAACCTACCTAACTAGAGGTGAAAAAAAAAAAACGAAAACCGATTTGATCCCAAAAAAACAAGAAACCGGTTTAGAGAAAACCAAAGCACCAGTTTAGAAACCAGTTTGCATTGTTTGTTGTCAACCGGTTCTGAGTAAAACCGGTTTAAACCGAACCAGTTCTTGGTTAAACCGAACATTTTCTCTCCCGAAACCAGTTTTACATGACTATTTGACTAAAACCGAAACCGGTTCGGTTGTGCAAATCTCTATACCTAACCATAATCCATGTGAAAATAATAAAATCAGCTTCTAGAAATAAACGCCGCAAACATTCCTAATCACAAGTACAAGTTAACTGAAACCAAACACAAGGAAGGAAGGATCTAAGCACAATAATGTCGGATGTTGAGACGTTTGCATTCCAAGCAGAGATCAACCAGTAACAAGGAGATTTTTCTCCATGAGCTTATCAGTAACTCTTCCGATGTATGCCTCCTCTTCTTTTTTACTTCTTTTACTTTTTTACTGTTGTATGAATGAAGCGATTAGTAGGTTGTATGCATTATAATCCAGAAATTAATACACGTCTTTTTGACCCATTTACTCTTTAGCTATTTCTCTCTTACACATTTGTACCAGTAGAGATGAAAAAGGCTTAACTCAGTGAACTTCATCTCACTTTCTGTATTCTACCGAACCCTGAAACAGGATGACTTGACTCATCAGCTGGCCATGATTATCAGACACAATGAGAATCTAAGAAGGCAAGAATGTAATGGAGCTCCTGCGCACATAATCTCTGAATTCGCTCAGTTACTGCAGTTTCATATTGCTGCATATTTTGACAATGAGCTTCCGGGTCAGCCAAGGGTATACTTACGCCTCCAGCCATGTCAGATTATACACATATTGTACTATTGTTATATTCCATTCTTATTGAGTTATGGCTCTCCCACAGGCTACACAACGTTCAGGTCGTCCTATCAAATCCATATGCAGTAGGCTCAAGGCAAAAGAGGGTCGGATTAGAGGTAACCTGATGGGGAAGCGTGTTGACTTTTCGGCACGTACAGTCATCACTCCAGATCCAACTATTAACATTGATGAATTAGGAGTACCATGGAGTATTGCTCTTAATCTTACTTATCCTGAAACAGTCACTCCTTACAACAAAGAAAGGTATACGCACACATTGAAGATTATACTTTTATAGTTTTTCGTTTCAATTGATTATTGGTGCTGACTTCCATTTTTTGAATATTTTATTAGGTTGGAGGAGCTTGTTGCGAACGGTCCCCATCCTCCCCCTGGTAAAACTGGAGCAAAATATATTATCCGGGATGATGGTCAAAGGCTTGATCTTCGTTACTTAAAGGGTGATCATCATCTTGAGCTCGGATACAAGGCATGTTCATTGGTTATTTTTTGCTCCTAATTTGTTAATGTTGGTCACTTGTTATCCTTAATAATGTTTTCATTATAAAGGTGGAGCGACACTTGATTGATGGAGATTTGGTGCTCTTCAATCGACAACCAAGTCTGCATAAGATGTCCATCATGGGGCATAGGATTAGGATCATGCCTCACTCCACCTTCCGGTTGAATTTATCAGTCACATCACCATATAATGCTGATTTTGATGGAGATGAAATGAACATGCACGTACCTCAGTCTTGCGAAACTAGAGCAGAGATTCTAGAGCTGATGATGGTACCTAAATGCATTGTCTCGCCTCAAGCAAATCGTCCTGTTATGGGTATTGTGCAAGATACACTATTAGGCTGCCGTAAAATCACCAAGAGAGACACCTTTATCGAGAAGGTACTAATTACAAGCTTGTGAAAACTGATATTAAGGTGCACATCTGTTCCTTGTATCCTATGTGAGTTAATAACTGTTTCTACGTGTATGCAGGATGTTTTCATGAACATGTTGATGTGGTGGGAGGACTTTGATGGAAAAGTACCAACACCTGCCATTTTGAAACCTAGACCTCTATGGACAGGAAAACAAGTTTTCGGTCTCATTATTCCAAAGCAGATCAACCTCATTAGAACAGCAGCTTGGCATTCAGAGACTGAAACTGGATATTTAACGCCTGGTGACACTCAAGTACGAATAGAGAAGGGTGAGGTCATCACTGGTACTCTTTGTAAACGAACCCTTGGTGCATCTACTGGGAGTCTTATACACGTCATCTGGTTTGTTTTCTGGACTTTTCTATTAGGTAATTAGTCTGGAATACGCGTGTAATTAACTAATGGTTATAATAAAAATAATATCTTAGGAAGGAGGTTGGTCCAGATGCTGCTAGCAAGTTTCTCGGACATACCCAGTGGCTTATCAACTACTGGCTTTTACAACAAGGGTTCAGCATTGGTATTGGAGACACAATTGCGGATGCATCCACTATGGAAACAATCAATGAAACTATCTTCAGAGCTAAGAATGAGGTGAACGAGCTTATTAGGGCTGCTCAAGATAATCAATTGGAGGCAGAGCCTGGTCGAACGATGATGGAGTCATTTGAAAATAAAGTCAATCAGGTACCTCGATATACTCTTTGATGATTTATGTCACTTGTATTAGCCGAGTAAATATCTACAGTATTTAAAATGAGCAAATATATTTATTTGTAAGGCGATTAACATGCTCTTCTGTTTCAGGTTCTCAACAAGGCTCGTGATGATGCAGGAAGTAGCGCCCAAAAAAGCTTATCAGAAAGCAACAATCTTAAGGCGATAGTCACAGCTGGTTCAAAAGGAAGTTTCATCAATATATCACAGATGACTGCTTGTGTGGGACAGCAGAACGTGGAGGGTAAACGAATTCCATTTGGTTTTATGGATCGGACTCTTCCTCATTTCACAAAAGATGATTATGGACCCGAAAGTCGTGGATTTGTGGAAAACTCTTATCTTCGAGGGTTAACACCACAAGAGTTCTTTTTTCATGCCATGGGTGGTAGAGAAGGTTTGATTGATACCGCTGTGAAAACGTCTGAAACTGGTTACATTCAGAGGCGGTTGGTAAAAGCTATGGAAGATATCATGGTGAAGTATGATGGTACAGTCAGGAACTCTCTCGGGGATGTTATCCAGTTTCTATACGGGGAAGATGGTATGGATGCTGTTTGGATCGAGAGTCAGAAACTCGATTCTTTAAAAGTTAAGAAAGGGGAGTTTGATCGGATTTTTAAGTATGAGATCGATGAAGAGAACTGGAATCCAAACTATATGTCAACAGAACATGTCGAGGATATAAAAACTATTAGGGAAATTCGTAACGTCTTCAATGTTGAAGTACAACAACTCGAAGATGAGTTTGATTATTAATACTTTCTACAGTAACAAGGAGATTTTTCTCCGTGAGCTTATCAGTAACTCTTCCGATGTATGCCTTCTTTTTACCCTTTTACTGTTTTTTACTTTTTTAACCGTTTGTTTTTTATTATTCTGTATGAGGTTAATTTGATATGTTAGCTGTTAAATTAGTTTTTACCTTTTTACTCTATGATCTGTTGTTTATGTGACAACTGTTAAATTATCAGTTTGTTGTAAGTCCTCTTTTTCACTGTTTACTGTTTGACCTGTTGTTAGCATATGGATATGTTTAGGTGTGACCCAACGCAGTTTTTGCGAATTTTCTTAAGGGGTGTTTCTTTGGGCTTATATAGCCGGCTTATGGCTTATTTGGTTTTAGGCTTATGTTTTCATAAGCTCACGTTTTGTGACTTATTTTGCATTTTTTTTTTTTGATAATATGAGCTTATATTATGATGACATAATAAATGTATATAAGCCGAAAATTTTTAAAATAAGCCACAAAAAGTGAGCTTATGAAACATAAGCCTAAAACCAAATAAGCCATAAGCCAGCTATATAAGCCGAAACAAACACCCACTTAGTTGCATCAGGTTCAAAAATTTGTGTTATCGTTATTGGCTTAGGAGCAGAGTGTTTATCTTTTTGGGTGAAAGTTCACTTTTTACTGATGGTGAATGTTCGTTAACAACGATAAATAACGAGGGAAGGCTAATACAACTTTTGGGTTAAAGTTTTTTATATTTGATGAATTTAGGAGCAGAGTGTTGTTTATCTTTTACTACACTTTTAACTGATAGATTGATGATCTATTCATAAAGGTCCAATCTTTTACTTGTTAGCAACAGATTTACTGTTTGCGTGGGGATTTTCCAATTATCATGTCTATGGTTATGTACAAGATGTTATACATGAATTAATGTTTTAATTGTTTTATAGCTGATAAAGATTTTTGATCATGACATTAGCAAGTTGGATAATTGGTAGTATTGGTTTTTGAGTCATGCCATATCTTAGTTGCAATGCAGAATAGTAAGTGATAAGTTGTTTTGCATCATTTGTCAAGTGCAAACTGTATTAGTATTTGATTGACAAATTAAGATGAGGATGTTTGCTAGATAACGTCACCTAATCGTAGCGTCGTGCCTTTCAGCAAATAAGAACCTGTCGTATTAGCAGTTTGTTGAGGATGTTTGCTAGATAATGTCACTAACTGAATACAATGTATATCCTTTTAGGCTCTGGACAAGATTCGCTTTGAGAGCTTGACTGACAAGAGCAAGCTTGATGGACAGCCTGAGCTTTTCCCGACAAGACCAACAACACGTTGACCATCATCGACAGTGGAGTTGGAATGACCAAGGCTGGTGAGTTACAAATTCGCTACTTTATCGTTTATTAATAACTTAACATTACTTTGAAATATGTTACGACTCTACTTGTAATTTACAGATTTGGTGAACAATTTGGGTACCATTGCAAGATACGGAACCAAAGAGTTCATGGAAGCTATAGCAGCTGGTGCCGATGTCAGTATGATTAGTCAATTTGGTGTTGGGTTCTACTCTGCTTATTTGGTTGCTGACAAAGTTGTGGTCACCACCAAGCACAACGATGACGAGCAGTATGTATGGGAATCACAAGCCGGAGGGTCGTTCCGTTCACTGTCACTAGGGACACTTCTGATGAAAACCTTGGTCGGGGTACTAAGATGACACTCTACCTAAAGGAGGACCAGCTCGAGTACCTTGAGGAGCGTAGGCTTAAGGATTTGATCAAGAAGCACTCTGAGTTCATCAGTTATCCAATCTCTCTATGGGTCGAGAAAAGTATTGAGAAAGAAATTTCTGATGATGAAGACGAGGAGGAGAAAAAAGAAGAGGAAGGTAAAGTCGAGGAGGTTGATGAAGAGAAGGAGAAGGAAGAGAAGAAAAAGAAGAAGATCGAGGAAGTGACTAACGAATGGTCGTTGGTCAACCAACAAAAACCTATTTGGATGAGGAAACCCGAAGAGATTACTAAAGAAGAATATGCTGCTTTATACAAGAGTTTGACTAATGATTGGGAGGATCATTTGAGCGTGAAGCATTTTCCTGTTGAGGGTCAGCTTGAATTCAAGGCCGTTCTTTTCGTTCCCAAGAGAGCTCCCTTTGACCTCTTTGATACAAAAAAGAAGAAGCCCAACAACATCAAGCTTTATGTCCGTCGTGTGTTTATCATGGATAACTGTGAAGAACTCATTCCCGAATACTTGAGTTTTGTAAAGGGTATTGTTGATTCAGAGGATCTTCCTCTTAACATCTCTCGTGAGATGCTGCAACAAAACAAAATCCTCAAAGTGATCCGTAAGAATTTGGTCAAGAAGTGCATTGAGATGTTCCAAGAAATTGCTGAGAACAAGGAAGATTACAACAAGTTCTATGAGGCCTTCTCCAAGAACCTCAAGCTCGGTATCCATGAAGATTCCCAAAACAAGACCAAGCTTGCTGAGTTGCTTCGATACCATTCAACCAAGAGTGGTGACGAGATGACCAGCTTGAAGGACTATGTCACCAGAATGAAGGAGGGTCAACAGGACATTTACTACATCACTGGTGAAAGCAAGAAAGCTGTTGAGAACTCGCCCTTCCTTGAGAAGCTAAAGAAGAGAGGGTATGAAGTCTTGTACATGGTTGACGCCATTGATGAGTATGCAGTTGGGCAGTTGAAAGAATTTGAGGGCAAGAAGCTTGTATCTGCTACCAAGGAAGGTCTAAAACTCGATGAGAGTGAAGACGAGAAGAAAAAGAAGGAAGCTTTGAAGGAAAAATTCAAGGGTCTTTGCAAGGTGATTAAGGATGTTCTTGGTGACACGGTGGAAAAGGTGATTGTTTCAGACAGTGTGGTTGACTCGCCCTGCTGTTTGGTTACTGGTGAATACGGGTGGACTGCCAACGTGGAAAGAATTATGAAGGCACAAGTTTTAAGAGACTCGAGCATGGCTGGCTATATGTCTAGCAAGAAGACTATGGAGATCAACCCTGAGAACTCGATTATGGAGGAACTTAGGAAGAGGGCTGATGCAGATAAGAATGACAAGTCTGTGAAAGACTTGGTGATGCTGCTGTTCGAGACTGCATTGCTCACATCTGGATTCAGTTTGGATGAGCCGAACACATTTGGAAACAGGATTCACAGAATGTTGAAGCTTGGTTTGAGCATTGATGAAGATGCTGGTGATGGCGATGTCGACATGCCTGTTCTTGAGGAAGCTGATGTTGATACAGAGAGCAAGATGGAGGAAGTCGATTAAGCGCAGGGCTCTTGGTTCTTTTGCTTGATGTCTTATTTTTTTTGATGAGTTAGCAAATGCAGTATCTGGTTTTAGTAGGTTTTATTTATCAAATGTGTCTTGAGTATGTCGAATTGCTTCCGTTGTACTTTTTGGTGCCTAATCTTCTTGTTAATTTTATATGCATACAATCAGTCCTTGGTACTTATTAATTTACATGTTTACATAATGCAATGTAATGTGCACCGGTAATAGATGTGCAGAAATGGTTTGTCTTAAAAGTGATTATGGACTGTGAGTTTGAAGTGTGTGTTACTATGGAGCTTTGTCTCAGCCTACTTTGTTATAGGAACAGTAGAAATATTGGGCTGACATGGTCAAAGTCTTGTAACAGATGTTGGCATCTGTATCTGTATATGTATATGTACTGTATCTTTAATGACCGGGTTTTCAAAATTCTGACTTAACAAAAAATTTTCATTTATCAAAGCTTACTCAGCGGAAGACTTATAATTAAAACAAGTTTAATTAGTTCAAAGCGGTTACAACATAAAACCAGGTGTTACGTTCCTCAAAAGATTATTTACGACAAGTGTTACTATGTAACCTGCGATCTAGCTTTCTGTACCCAAGTCTTGTGAGTAATTTCTAACACGACGGATGAAGCCTTTTTGTGTGAATTATCTTGTACCAAGTCTAGTGAGTAATGAAAGATGGACTACTTCACTTCCATAAGTTTGTCTTTTTTCTTGGTGTATGTCTTAAAAGGGTGTTTCGGCTACTTCTGAACATTCTTTGCATAAAGTGTAAAAATTTGAAACAAGTTAACATTGTGTTTGGTTGAATTGAATTAATGGAATAGACATTGTGATAGAATGGGTGTTTATTTTTTTAGATTTAATAATGAGAATGAACCATACTATAAACAAAGTGATCTATTTATGTAAATCAAATACTTTTTATACTTCTATAACTTTGTGTATCCACCGTAGGTTGTGTTCCTATTTATAAAATTATCTTTCATGTTGTCAGCCATAGTTGAAATGAGGATAAAAAAAAAGTCAAATTTAAAAAGTATTTAAACATAGCTGAAGTAAGTTTAAAAACATCCTTTTCAAAAAAAGATGAATCTAAAGCTTCTGGTTATTAGCATTTTTTTCAGGTGCAAGATTTGATCACTAGACTTATTGAATGAGGACTAAAACCAGAAAATCCAGACATCGCCATGTTTTACTTTAACTTTTTATATCATTTAACTATCATTTTGGAACCATATAACAAGTAGAATGACAAATCCTTAACTATCATTTAACAAATAGGATAATACCGATGAACTTGAGACATTTTTTAAAAGTGGAGTAACTAACTTTTAACTGCTAGCCCTTTTCTTTCATAAACATTTTTTACTGTCTCTAGTTGAATTTAAAAGAGAGTAATACGAGTACTCTCTAGTCTCTATTTTACTTCCCCTTTCTTTAGTTTCATTAACCAACACATATGTAGCCAATGACATTAAACGGATCTTGAAACATGTTAAACAATCAAGCCAATAATGCAACCATGTTACTAATAAGAAATTAAGAATAATGTATCGTACTAATCACATTGAAATCCAACTCTTTGATAATTAAAAAGACAAAAAGTTTATTTTAGAACTCATATAGTAGGATTTCAGCCAATCATGCTATTTTTCAATAATAAACAACATCAAAACACTGCAAACCAACTATATAATACAAATCTCAAACTTACATACAAAATACACATCACAATATATTAACTAGAATTATACCCGTACGTTATATCGGGGCAGTTTTATATCAAATACTTTATCATATACATAGCACACGAATAAAGACATGATTGTCCAAAAACTTTAAAACGTCATTCTAACATTAAAAAAAAAAAAATGGTCACTTGAAAATACCTAAAAAACGTATAAAGAACGATCTTTCACAATAATTAAAAAAGGTAAATAAAACATTAAAACAAATCATTTTAAAAAGGGAAAAAATCACAAAATAGTAACCAACTTTCATTAGTGTTTCATTAAAGCCACTCTCCAAACACATACAAACACAAGTGAATTTGCTGGAAACTTAGCGTGGAGATATCCATCTCTTATTTGGTATCATTTTAGTCACTTGGCAAGAATGGCCCCTAAAGTACTATAAGAATTTGGTCATGGTACTAGAACAAGTTGGTTCTAGTGCCAGTTTGAGGTTTTGGCAAGATTAGCCCCTCTAGTCCTATAACAATTTCTAGTACCAGTTTGAGGAATTGGCAAGATTAGCCCCTCTAGTCCTATAACAATTCAGTGTTGGTACTAGAACAAGTTGGTTCTAGTGTCAGCTTGAGGTTTTGCCAAGAATAGCCCCTCTAGTCTTATAACAATTCAGTGTTGGTACTAGAACAAGTTGGTTCTGGTACCAGTTTGAGGAATTGGCAAGATTAGTCCCTGCATGCTAGAACAAGGTGGTTTTAGTATTATTTTGTGATTATGTCAACTTAGGTCCCTCTAGTCTCTTTTCTTTCTACTTTAGCCACATTAACTTTATAACTCATTGAACACTTATCAACTATAGTCACTTAAGTATATTTTTCTTATATTTGTGACACATCATATTTTCTATAACCACTTATGCAATGCTTTGACTAATAGTTTGACTATCGGGTTTGACTACAATTCAACTTTCATTGACTAAACAATCATATCGAGTGTCCCGACTCATAAAAGTCTTAGTCAAACTATTCAAATGACATTTTCATTATTTAATACTTAAAACTTAGTTTTGGGTGTAACAGTGCAGACTTAAGAAACAGGCTGACTAGCATACTTTGAGCTACTAAATAAGCTAACAAAACTTTAAGGTAGACTAAGCAAACTTTAAGGGGCTAAAATTGTCAGAATTGAAAGATTAAAACAAGTTACTACTACTACTACTTAAAAGAAAGAAAAGAAAATTTCTGCAAGCTCATTAACTCCACTCACCTACCATATCGACGGCCCAAATCAATTCGTGAAATCCGTGCATAGTTCTTCAAATCTGTAAGTAATTTCATGATCTATAAGCAAATATAAGAAAGGGTTTTAGTTTGTTTAAAGATCCAACGGCTAGAAATCGTGTTTTTACATTTAGGGTTTAAGTCGAATTAGGGCAAATCGTTTGAAAGTGTTTGTGGTTAATGTCTATGGTGGGATATGTTGTTTATCATGCCCTAAACATGTTTCAATAACTGAATCGTACTCAGAAACATCATTTCATTGATTTTCGATTTAGGGTTCATGCGTTCAAATTATATTTTGTATTTGTGAGTTTAAGCTTAGCTATGTATATATAGTTTACTGGTTATGTTAACAACTTATTTCACTTTTGAATTCTTTTATCATAGTGTTACCATGTGAGATATGAAGTGAATGATGAATCACATAAGCGATATCGTGATTCGAATGATTGTGATTTTTGGTGGTGATTTGGGTTTCTGGAAGGGAAGTAATTTTTCGAGGAGAAAATTACTTTTACCTTTCCAAAAATGTTTACAGTTTTACAACCACCACTTTTATTTGCAGCGATACACATCTGGAAATATCTTTTTTGAATGTGATAAGGATTTACTATGACTTTTTTTTTATTTACTTATATGAACGGCCTAATTCTTATTATAAGTTCTCTCTTAGTGCATTTTGGTTGTCAAAATAAGTTTAGAATTGCTTTGTGGTTCTGTTGGTTGGCAATATATTATAGTATATACTTTAGAATGTTTTGTGTGTCTGTTTACGTTTCGCTAAGTTTCTGGTGGAATTCAAAGTTTGGTAAAGGGTAATTGTTTACTTTATCTGATTTTGTTATATAAACTCTATATGTTTGTTATTTAAGTAGTATTTGTTTTGTGTAGATTGTCTAGTGACAGAATTTTCGATTTTTTAAAGCGTTTTATACTAAGTTGCTAATATGTTTATATTTGATTTAAAAAATTAGTTTATTTTGTTTATGTGGTTTCCTGATTCGCGGTTTATGTTTTCTATTTTAGGTTACCATGGTCTCCACCCGAAGTAACAAGAGTTTGAGCCCCAACAGCCCCAACAAGAATTTAAGCCCAAAAAAAGACATTCGCAAGAAAAAACAAGTAAAAAATGCAGCGACTGAGGTGTTATTGGAGGAGTCAATAAAAAATTGCCATCCTTGCCAAAGGAAAGCCATTGTAGAGCTGACATGCGAATCATGTACTCTAAGCTTTTGCCACCGACACCTCGTAAATCGTTACGAGCTTACTCCTCCCGATGCCATCACCAAACAATGGCCGTGCCCCCGGTGCAATGGCATTTGTGATTGCTACAATTGCACCAAATTTTATAAAAAAAGTGCCTTGGGTAGTGTTGAGGTTAGTTCAAACGCAAGTCTTTTCCTTTTTTTATATGAAATTTAAAAACCACCACCATACGGTACATGAACCCGGCAAGACTTATAGTGTTGGGTTTTCTCGGGTCTAGAAAGGGGTTAGTTTGACCCGAACTTGATAACCCGATATTGTTATCGGGTAGGGTTAGGGTTGAATTATTTATCTTATCGAAAATGTGATATAATTTGTTTTTAATAAAATTTTAAAAGCCAATGAGCATAATAATGTTTACATGGGACTCTTGGTTTGTTGCACTGATGTTGTCTTTTTCTTGCAACCAAATGGACTTGAAAGCAAAAGTTGTCACTAATTAAAAGAAAGGTTCACTGAAACTTTTGTACTGCTGTTGTATTTACATAATCTTTAGGTTAATTTGGATTAAGGTATGTATTTGTGCATTTATATTCTGCTATTGTTCAAACTCTTTGTAGTAACTGTTGGATTCAAAAGTATTTTGTAGTAATTTATTGTAGTGTCTTTAAAATATGTTATTGCTTACCGGAAGTTTTTGTTAACATGTAATTTGGACAAATGATGCTTATGAAAGTTGATTTATGTAATAATTTAAGTAGTTTCGTATTCTATAACAAGTATAGTTTGTAATATATAAGTATTTTTCTATTTTATAACAAATATATAAGTTGCCTACTAGTTAATTTATGTAAAGGCAAGCTCATCCTATATATAACCCGATAACCTGAATCACCCGACCCGACATAACTCAACCCAACCCGAATATCACCCCAACCCAATAATCCGATTTCTTATTGGGTCAGGTTGCGGGTTAGTTTTTAAAGAAAAACCCGAACCAACCAGACCCGATAACACCCCTATCTTATTGTATGATGATTGTAGGCTTTTTAGCAATGGTGTAATGAGTATATTATATTTTCAGAGAAGAAATATGAGTAAGGTAAAGGACGAATTGGTGGAGTTAAGTAAACAGTTGGTGGATCTTCAAAGAGAAAAAGATGAACTGCTAAGGACAGCTGCTGAAGCTTCACAAAAGCAGACCCAGGTAGCTTAAATACCTTAAATAAAAGCAATTTTAAAGCTTCATACATTCACACCAACAACAATAAAAGTAATTATCTAAAGCTAAAAAGAATTACACATGCGTTTAAATGGTGTTTGGGAAATTGGGTGTGCTTTTATCGAATCGAACCTAAACAAAGTCTGTAGTAAACAGGTTTTGTACAGTAACTGATATCTTTTGTATACATTATTAGGATGCGCTAGAATTCAAGCAAGAAAATGCTCGTTTAAGGGAAGAGCTTCAAAGGGTTCAAAAAGAGGTATTGTTGAGCTAAACCTACACTGTTGATATTTCAGTAGGTTTGTTTAGTTAACGGGGGTCTGATTTTTAGGTTGAAACAAAGGCTGAGATGTTCATGATGTTGCAAAATCATAACAATTCTTTGCAACAATACATTGATAGTTTGGTAAAGCTCAACTCTCAACTTCAAATTCAAGCCAATCAAAAATCAGCAACTGATTCTGCTATAGTAAGTTTTTTGTGCTTGTTTTGACAAATATTCAAGCACACTAGTCATTTTTTTTTAATTGATAGAATCTGCTACTAGGGCTTAAATATAGCTATATGTTGTTGTAACAGGATTCAAAACATGAGGCTTTAGAGACTTGTTCCTCGCACATGGATGACCAAATATCAGGGCAGAATGAGTTGGAAGCTGTTAATAAAAAACTTAAGGTACATTTTTATTAACCCTTTGCTAATACAGTTTCATTTGATTCGACTGTGAATAATATTTCATTTCTTTTATTTGTAGGATACTTGTTGCTCTCAATTTGAGGAAATATCATGCCTACAGAATCAGTTGGCTGCTGCTAAACAAGAACTCAAGGTACACTTTAGTTAACATGCTTTATAATCATTATTCAAACTCTGTTGCTAACAAATTGCCGTATTCTAAATATTATTTCTGTTATTTGTAGGATACGTGTAGCTCTCAGTGCGAGGAAATATCAACCCTACAAAATCAGTTGGCTGCGGCTAGACAGCAACTTCAGGTACACTTTAGTTAACATGCTTTATAATCATTATTCAAACTCTGTTGCTAACAAATTGCCGTATTCTAAATATTATTTCTGTTATTTGTAGGATACGTGTAGCTCTCAGTGCGAGGAAATATCAACCCTACAAAATCAGTTGGCTGCGGCTAGACAGCAACTTCAGGTACACTTTATTTAACATGCTTTATAATCATTATTCAAACTCTGTTGCTAACAAATTGCCGTATTCTAAAAAAATAAATAGATGGCTGAAAATGAAGTGGCCGATGGTCTAAGATTGAGAAAGAAGATGCATAACACTATAATGGTGCTCAAAGGAAACCTAAGGGTTTTCTGTCGAGTAAAGCCTTTACTTGGTGATGATGGTGTTGGAGTAAAACCCACAGTATCATATCCTACTTCAACTGGTTTTGTGGGAAAGAGGATTGAATTAATTCATAGTGGTAAGTCTTGTTTAAATTTCCATTTTTAGCTTCATTTGCTTGTTAACTGCTTATTTGCTTATTCTGAGTGCTTATCTGCTTAAATCTGCTCTAAATCTGCTGATTACTTGTTTTTATTACTATTACATGCATGTTTGTAGATTAAATCTCATTTGCTCATAGTTTTTGCTTATAAGTCATAAAAACCAAAAAAATACGGAGTAGCATAATATGGTATAGCTTATCTGTAGTTCTTATATTCTGTTTAATTTTGTTTTTTGCAGCTTTTTAAACTTAGTTAAACATCTGTCATTTCAAATCATAGCTTATTTTGGTCTTCTTCACTTTAAAACCAAAGCAGCCCACTTTAAGGGGGAGTTTGGCATAGTAGTTTTTTTTTTTTAAAGCTAAAAGTTGTTTTGACCATTTCCTGAATTTCAATTAGCTCTTAAACGATCTTAGTTATGATTTAGAAGCAAGTTTAAATAATTTCAATTAGTTTAAAAGCTTTTTAGTTAGTTTTCTAAAAATTTTAGGATATAACTGTTTTAATGATTAGAATTAGTTAAATCTAGTTAAAGTCTACATTTAGGTGTTATTTTTACTCAAAAAAATGGTTTAGTAGACATAATTCAACTTCTGATGTAAAGTTTTTAAGGTAGAAAGTAATTTAGACCCATTTTCACATCAGCATAGCCTTGGCTATGCTGACTCAGCATACCTTTTCTAAACCTTGTTTCTAGCTTATCTACGTTTCCAAAATCTGAAAAAAGTGCTTTTTAGTAATCTTTTGTTGCTTATCTTTCGCAGTTTTAGGTTTTTAAACTCTAGTTAAATCATTAACTTGCTTAAAAATATGCTTAAATATGCCTAGTTGGGCTGTTTTTCATGTCTGCATATCATAAAGTGTTCAAACTGCCTATATATCAGATTGATTTTCCAGCTTATTACTTGTCCAAACTTCTTAAAAAATGCTTTTATAAATTCTTTGTTTGCTAGTATTCATTTGTTTTTGGTTTATTAGGTTTGGCTTATCCGTTAGTTAGCTTAATTATTAGATCAAAGTAGGCTTAGAGGCTGTTTGGTTCTAAGGTCTTACAGGTTTGCTTATTTTGCTTTTGGTGCTTTCTGGCTTATTAGGGACTATTTTTAGATTAAGCTCAGCTTATCTTAGTTGCTTTAATTCCCCTTTTAGCTTATTTAGCCTAAGTATCAGCTTATTGCTTATATTTCAGCCTTTTAAATGTAACACCAACTACTATTTTAAAATCTGCAGACAAAAAATATCCTTTTACTTTTGACAAGGTTTTTAACGAGCATGCTACTCAAGAGGATGTCTTCATTGAAATATCTGAGCTTGTTCAAAGCAGCCTTGACGGATACCAGGTATGGCTTTTATTCTAAAATTCAGGTTTAATAACCTTGTTTTTATGTAATGGTAATCATTTCCATATGTACTTTTGTGCAGGTTTGCATCTTCGCCTATGGCCAAACAGGGTCAGGGAAAACATATTCAATGATGGGCAGCCTAGAAGATCCTCACCAAAGGGGTTTGATCCCTCGCTCTCTGGATAAGGTTTTCCAAACTAGCCAAGCCCTTGCAGCCCGTGGATGGAGATACACAATGCAGGTTATATTTATACCAAGCTTCTTAGGAGTATTGGCTCGAGCACAAGAGTTGATTATTTTTTTTTTTTTCCAGGTCTCAATATTCGAGATTTACAATAAGAAGATAAAAGATCTGATATCAGGAGTACAAGGGAAGCAACATAAATATGAGATCATTCATGACACAATCAGAAAAACAACATATGTTTCGGGTCTTAATGTTCATCCTGTGGCGACTACAAAGGAAGCTTTAAATCTTCTTAAAGAGGCTACAAAGAAAAGGTAGATATATTACTTTTTCAAATTTCTCTAAGTATTATTAAAGTTTTGATCATGATATTGTATTTTTGTTTTGTTCCAGATCTGTTAGCAGAACAGACTTGAATGAAAATTCTTCAAGAAGTCACTTTGTTTTCACGATTAGAATGGATGGGAGAAATGAGGTAACTTTCTTTCTTTTCTTATTTTTTTATTCTTTTTATTTTATTTTATTTATTTATTTTTTTGAAAAAGTAAATATATTTATCACCCAAAATGAAGAATATAATCCAAACACTCCTAACATTTGGCATTTTGATCAAAACTAAGAGCATCTGTTATGCAAAGGTTTATACATAGCTTTTTACTATTTAGAAAAGCTTTTGGAAGACTTTTACCATTGCAACAAAAGCTTTACACATAGCTTTTTTGAGAATGACTTGCCACACACCAACCGGTTGATAGAAAATTAGCAAGTTATTTTCATTAATTGTATTCTTTTTGAGTCTTCATTTTATACCCCTCGAGACGAAGGTTTCTTTTATATTCTCTTGGCTTCTCAATCCAGTAAAGTAGATATAGATGTTTTGTTTCATATCAATCCAGCAACTGCATATTTTGTCCGTGTTGACTGCATATTCTGTCCATGTTGAACACCTTGTAGTGCAATATTGTTAAAATGTTGAATCAAGTATCATATCATATTAACCAACTGTATACTTAAGGATAGTTTTTAGAAAATGTTTATGAAAAGCTTTTGAAAAACTTTGTTGCATTGGAGAGGTTTTATGGAAATGACTTTTTCAAAGGCAAGATTTATTGAAATATTAATGAGATATTAATATTTATGTGGTAAAAAGTCATTAAAGACTTTTACCATAACAGATGCTTAATAACCTACTTCTAGTCATTACTACTGCTCACATTGATATTGGCATTTTTCTTGACATTATTCCATATCTAAAACTCATTTCTTTTTCTTAATAGACGACTGATGAACAAGTTCAAGGTGTCTTGAACCTTGTTGACCTCGCTGGTTCAGAGGATCCCTCCAAAAGTGGGGCCACTGGTGAAACACTAGAGGAGGCCAAGGTTTGAAACACTCTTTTATTGGCTGCTGCTTTATATTTAATTATCATGTCTAATTTTTATTATTCTTATTACTTTTTGTCTTTCTTTCAGGAGATCAATTTAAGTTTAGGTACTTTGAAAAGTGTGCTCCAGGCAATTGCTAACAAAGCAAAGCACATTCCGCTAAGAGACAGTACACTGACAGACGTTTTAACAGTACGTTAAGTGTAATTATACATTTTTTTTTTCAAAATTTTACTTGATATAAAGGTAGGTAGGTAGTTTCATCTTGCACAGCGCACTATTCCTACCAACATGCACTGCCCTCCAAATCCACTTACCCTTCTCAACAGGAAACCAACAATTTGGCCACTTGTCACCTAAAACATTGTCTAACAAAGCACCCTATTCAATTACCTTCCCAAGGCCTATTGAAAGACTGCTAGGATATTCAAAGTGAAAGACTGCTGGGTTTATCCGGTTATATGCTAATCTCATTCCACAATTTTGCTTCATTTATTCAAATACCGCTAAACATGAACTTAATTTCCAACATGACGTTTGTATTTCCTTGAGCCTAATATTTAACCAAAAAACAAGCACCTTAAAGTAAATTACAAGTAGGCTTTTGGCCTGAATTTTTTGGTCAGCAGTTATATTGTTTTTGCCACATGTAGCATCAGATAAAAAAATAGGGAAAAGCAACTATGCTACTGATGCAAATACATTACTATTTGCAGGATTCATTGATTGGAGAAAGTAAAACTTTGATATGTGTTAGTAACTTTAAATTGTCCAATGCTATTTGCAGGATTCATTGATAGGACAGAGTAAAACTTTGATGTTACTGAACATCTCCCCTGGTCCTAATTCCAGTGGTGAATCCCTGCGTTCTCTGAAATTTGCTCACAATGCTCAATCGTGTGAGATTGGAAGCCCACGTCGCGTTCGATTTGTGGATAAAAGTGGTTCCAGATCTTTGTGTACCGTTCAAAAGAGTGCGCCCAGATCGTCCTCGTTGCGTGGTGGAATCTTGGTTCAAAAGTCAGTACCAATAAAGTGGAAAGATCAAGGGAAAAAAGACAGAACCAACAAGTCAGTACCAATAAAGTGGAAAGATCAAGGGAAAAAAGACAGAACCAACAAGGTGAACAAGGATGTGAATGCTAAGAAAGACATAGGTATAATCCTTCAATCTGTACAACACCGATGTGAACAAGGATGTCAAAAGTCAGTACCAATAAAGTGGAAAGATCAAGGGAAAAAAGCCAGAACCAACAAGGTGAACAAGGATGTGAATGCTAAGAAAGACATAGGTATAATCCTTCAATCTGCCACATGAGTTGGTTTGTTTCTGTTCGTGTGCCAGCATAAGTGTTTAAGCAGGTCAATTTCTTTTGAAATTTTGGTACTGTGTGGCAGGTTCACAGTCAACTGTTAGTTTGGTATTGAGTGTCAGTACAACAGATAGTTAACATGATGGGATTGTGTGGGTTTGGTTATTTTTAATACCTGGTCTTGTCATTTTGTTGTCCAATATATATGGATATGTCTGCATCCATTTTCCTTCCTGGGGGTCATTTCTATATTGTTATATTGGATTGGAAAGTGGCATGAGTGCATGACCTCATGGGTACTAAATAATTTTAGTAGTTGTTCGGTGATGTACTTATCTTGTAAGCCATATGGGTTTTTTCTTTTTCGTTGGGTCTGCTTTTTATAATCGGCTTGATTATGAATGTTGGATGCCTTTGTTTCTATGGTTTTGTTTTGTTGTGTTATATATTGCCGCCTTTTAAAAAAAATTTGTATCTTTGCAGCTTAGTTTATGATAGCAAGTAGCATTTACATACACATCTTCTCAAAAATTTATTCGATTTCCATTAATTCCATCTGGTTGACCCCAATACCATAAAGCTTACTTTTGTTGTAATTTACCCGTAACCCGGAAACCTCTTCAAAACACCTTAGAATACACATAAGAGACTTAGCATTCTCTTTATTCCATTCACCGAAGAACAGAGTGTCATCTGCGTATTGTAAGTGGGATACAATGACATTCTCACCTACTTTAACCCCTCTAAATATACCGTTCTCCACCGCTTCGCTAACAATTGCATTTAAACCTTCCGCCGCTAAAATGAATAGGAAAGGTGATAATGGATCACCTTGTCTAACCCCCCTTTCTAAACCGCATTCTTCCGTTGGTGAACCATTCACAAGAATAGACATACACGACGACCGGAGACACGTCTCTACCCATTTACACACCCCATTCTATTCATTATACTTAATAAGAAACTCCAATTAATGTTATCGTACGCCTTTTCAAAATCTACTTTTAAAATAAGACCCTTTTTCCTTGTTTTCTTGAGGAACTCCATCGTCTCATTTGCTATTAGAACTCCATCAAGGATATATCTTCCTTTTATAAACGCATTTTGGACTTCTCCCACCACATTGCCCACTACCCTCTTAACCCGCTCCACTAACAATTTTGTAATGATTTTATAATAGCAACCAATAAGACTGATGGGTCGAAAGTCCCAAGCCCAATGGGATCCGACACCTTAGGAATAATAGTGACAAAAGATGAATTACACCCCCTTGAAATCTCCATTCTTTCCCAAAACCACATTACAGCTCTCATCACATCCGACTTTATCACATCCCAAAATTTTCTAATAAACTTGAAATTAAAACTGTCGGGCCCTGGTGCATTAATCCCCCCCCCCCCCCCCCCCCCCCGGATTGCATCCCACACTTCTTTCTCATTGAACTCCTTCTCCAAAAGCCTCGCTTCCTCCATCGATATCTTTTCTAACCTATCACAACAAAAGATCGGACGAATTCCCCTCCCTTCAGAAAATAAAGATTTATAATGTCTAACCATCTCGGATTTTATTAACTTAGGTTCGTCACTCCACACCCCATTAATGATAAGCCCTCTTAAATTACATTTGTTGTTCCTCCTCTTAACATACGAGTGAAGAAACTTTGAGTTCTCATCTCCTTCGACGTCCCACCGTATTCTTGCTTTTTGTCGGAGCATGTTGCTGTACTAAATTACATTTGTTGTTCCTCCTCTTAACATACGAGTGAAGAAACTTTGAGTTCTCATCTCCTTCGACGTCCCACCGTATTCTTGCTTTTTGTCGGAGCATGTTGCTGTACTCGTTCTCCTTTTCCTCCCACCGTTTTCGTGTCTCCAACCACGCGTTTCGCTCCACCTCGTTCAACACTCTCTTTTCCGCTTCTAGTTCCCATTGCATAGACACAAATTTACAACAAAGATATTTATGGCTTTTTATAAAAGGTTTTGTTGACCGTAGATTATATGAACATTACAATAGTCTTACCATCAAGTTATTTATAGGTGCGTGAACTTGTTTAACTTTTTCAACAGGGCACTATTATAAATTTAGTTCAAGTTATTTGGTAACATTATTGTATATACTTTCTCTAAGAAATGTGTGTTTATAACTTTATATACCCGTCGGTGATGCAGCGGTGTAATCGACCATGGGAGGGGTGATGGTAGGTGTGATGGAGGTGATTGTAGCCGATAAATTTATGAGATTGTGAGAAGAGGGTAGTAATGAATTTTAGATACAGTGATGGTGTATAAATTGTTACGAAACATGTAAAATAGACTTGACATTGGTCTACCAATTCTTTTGACGGTGTATATTACTAAACTATGCTCAATTTTGTAGCTGATAAATTTATGAGATTGTGAGAAGAGAGTCGGATCAGATAGACTCAAGTAAAAAAAAGCCAATAAACTATGCTCAAATTTGTATTTCTTTTACTGAGTAATGCTATATCCACATAATTTATACAAAAGAATTTCCACAAAATGGAGATGTGACAATATGATTTGTCATGAAACAAAGAGTTAGTGGAGGAACAATGTACTAATTGATCCATTTGTCATGCCACATCATTATGTGAAAGTTTTTTTGTAAAAATTTTGTGAGTCTAGCAATTCTCTTCTTTTACTAGTGAGTAGGCCCAATTTAGTAGGTTGTCGAAATGTAGAAAACCTGTTGGTGCAATTCGTATCCCACATCGTTGGGTAAGAGAGAGAAATTTGAGTATATATTGATAAAGGTTTCCAACTTATTTCAAGTTGTTAAGCTGTTGTTTGGTGTATAAGTAAGTAAATATGGGCACCAGGTATTTTGTTTATGGCAAAAGTTCAGGCAAAAGTTCAATATATCTCATACATCCGATATATATATATATTTTTTTATCAATAATAATAGAAATAAACTTTCACAATTTTTTTTAAAAATTAAATATCTCACAAATCGTTAATAATTAAATTATCTTTTTATAGATATTAGTTCTATATACTTTCGACGAACTTTTTTTATTTTTCAAAATTTCCGCCAAGAAAATTCACACGTGATTTGTGAAAATCACATGTGATTTGTAAAAATCACATGTGATTTTTCGGACGAGAATGTTGAAAAAAAAAGTTCGTCGAAAACATAAAGAAGTGCATATCTATAAATAGATAATTTAATTATCGTAATAACATAAACGAGTAAAACATACCCGAAGCGGAAACGGATGTCGACATGATATAGAAACACTTGAACACGACTAGTATCTCTCCCCTGACCCACTTAAGTGTAGAGAGCTTGATGGATAACTAATAATTCTACTTTTTGTGTTTTGGGTAGAAAGAGGATTAGACATATATATATATATATATATATATATATATATATATATATATATATATATATATATATATATATATATATATATATATATATATATATATATATATATATATACGCTTAATAGTTAGTATGTCCATCAATACTGACAAATAAAACGGTCAAGATTTGATCATTATTATATGAATTATTTGATTACACGTTAAATGTAACTTACAATTCAATATAGAATGATAATGAGACATCTCACATTCTTACATATTTTGCCCAATTTTTGACGCAAATAACTATGATACAAAACATAAATGTAATATCTTCATTCGTATATTTCATACAAACATAAACCTGATAAATACCTTTCTCAGAAAGTCCAAACATCAAAAGTCACAAGTTCACAAATAATACTTTATGTGTTGGGGAAAATGTAAGACACAATCAGAGAAGAAAGAAATCAATGATTCTACAGATCATTGCTTGTTATTCATGAGTGTGATAAAAGGCCTCTTAAATAGGCTACATATGTAACGGAAATAAAATGGACTCAACTAACTAGACCCATATAAAACTGGAAGACTAGTTAATAACCAGGAACTAACAATTGACTGGAATATTTCCAACTTATTTATGGTTGACTAAGACCCACGTAAAGTTTGAATGAGTATTCCAACATTATGTTACATTATCATGACCAAATAACTATCATCATGGACGGAACTCGATCGTATTTGGTCATGATTCCGTTCGTCACAATCATCCATACAACTACAAGTTGCAAGTCGTCTAACCACTATTTTGATATTCTATTATATGTCCAATAGAATGCTCTCAATCAAAATATCTTAGGAATAGATTTGTTGGTGTTTCAAGTTTTTTTCCCAAACACTTAGGGTGAGTTTAGTTGAGGGAAAACACCATTGTTTTTCACAAAATATTTTGTGGAAAACAAGGAAAACAGAAATCGCGTTCAAATTAGTGTTTTCTAATAAAATTCTCTACAAAACACAAAATTCCTATTTCCAACTTTAATACACAAAACTACAAAACACTTTTTTTTTTCCCCTTATTTTCCATTAAAATACCCCAAATCCGTTTTCATTAGTTGCTTTACGTTTTCGACTGATTTTTTACGTTTTCGTCTATTTTTTTACGTTTTCGTCAGATTTTTTACGTTTTCGTCCGTTTTTTTATGTCTTCGTCCGTTTTTTTAAGTTTTCATCAGGTTTTTTACGTTTTCTTCCGATTTTTTTCGTTTTCGTCCGTTTTTTTACGTTTTCATCAGATTTTTTATGTTCTGTCCGATTTTTTACGTTTTCGTCCGTTTTTTTACGTTTTCGTCAGATTTTTTACGTTTACGTCCGATTTTTTAAGTTTTTACCCGATTTTTTTACGTTTTCGTCCGATTTTTTACGTCTTTATCCGTTTTTTTATGTTTTTGTCAGATTTTTTACGTTTACGTCCGATTTTTACATTTTTACCTGATTTTTTACGTTTTCGTCCGATTTTTTACATTTTGTTCAGATTTTTTTACGTTTTCATCAGATTTTTAACATTTTCGTCCAATTCTTTACGTTTTCGTCTGTTTTTTTACGTTTTCGTTCATTTTTTTACGTTTTCGTCAGATTTTTTACGTTTTCGTCTGTTTTTTACGTTTTCGTCCGTTTTTTTATGTTCTCGTCAGGTTTTTAAAGTTTTTGTACGATTTTTTTTGTTTTCGTCCGTTTTTTTTACGTTTTCGTCGGATTTTTTAAGTTTTCGTCTGATTTTTTACATTTTCGTCTGTTTTTTTACATTTTCGTCGGATTTTTTTACGTTTTTCTCCGTTTTTTTTCGTTTTAGTCAGGTTTTTTTAAGTTTTCATCTGATTTTTTTCGTTTTCGTCTATTTTTTTACGTTTTGTCAGATTTTTTTACGTTTTCGCCAGACTTTTTACATTTTCGTCCGTTTTTTTTACGTTTTCGTCAGATTTTTTACATTTTCGTCAGACTTTTTACGTTATCGTTCGTTTTTTTAAGTTTTCATCAAATTTTTTACGTTATCGTCAGATTTTTATGTTTTCGTCAGATTTTTTACTTTTTCATCTGATTTTTTAAGTTTTCGTTTGTTTTTTATGTTTTTGTCAGATTTTTTACGTTGTCGTCAGCTTTTTTATGTTTTTTCTTTTAATAATTTTATGTTTTTTTTACGTTTTCGCATGATTTTTTACGTTTTTGTCATTTTTAACGTTTTCGTACGTTTCCTTACATTGTCGTCCATTTTCGTTTTTTTACGTTTTCGTGGGGTGTTTTACATATTCATCCGTTTTCGCTCATTTTTTTTTTATGTTTTCTTACGTTTTTATCCGTTCTTTTATGTTTTTTTACGTTTTCGTCGATTTTTGCGTTTACTTATGTTTATTTACATTTACGTCTATTTTTTTACGTTTTCATTAGACGAAACCTAAAAAAACATAAATCAAAGATGAAAACGTAAATGAAAGATGAAAACATAAAAATCAGTCGAAGACGGATGTAAACGTAAAAAATCGGAAGAAAACGTAAAAAATCAAAAGAAAACATAAAAATCGGAAGAAATCATAAAAAATGGACTAATGCATAAAAAAACTGACAAAGACGTAAAAAAACAGATGGAAACATACAAAATCAAACAAAAAAGTAAAAAAAACGGACGAAAACGTAAGAAAATAGACGAAAACGTAAAAAATTTGACAAAAACGTATAAAAACGGATGAAAACATAAAAAATCAGACGAAAACGTAAAAAATCTGGCGAAAACGTAAAAAAACGGAAGAAAACGTAAAAAATAGGACGAAAACGTAAAAAATAGGACGAAAACGTAAAAAAACTGACGAAAACGTAAAGAAACGGACGAAAACATAAAAAGTCGAAAGAAAACGTAAAAAAACTGACGAAAACGTAAATAAACGGACGAAAACATAAAAAATCGGATGAAAATGTAAAAAAATAGACAAAAACGTAAAAAGACTGAAGAAAATGTAAAAAAACTGACGAAACTGTAAAAAATCTAACAAAAACGTAAAAAAAAATTGACGAAAACGTAAAAAAGCAAACGAAAACCCAAAAAATCGGACGAAAACGTAAAAAAAGGGACGAAAACGTAAAAAATTAGACGAAAACGTAAAAAAACAGATGAAAGTGTAAAAAAACAGACGAAAACATTAAAAAAAAAAGAAAGAAAGAAAGAAAAAAAAAATGGATAAAACGTAAAGTATCGGACAAAAACGTTATTTGATATTATATTTTACTTTCTTAATTTCTTTATTTTCTCGTATTAGATTTTTTTTAGTTATTTTATAATTTAGTTGGTTTAATTTATAATATTTGTTTTTGTGTTTTGAAAATGTTTTTATTATATTACTAAGGTGAATAGTGAATTGAGATATAAAACAAAAACACTTAAACATGTTTTCTAGTTTTGGAAAATGGAAAACACAAACACATGTTTCTCAGACTAAACGCGTTTTCTAAATTTTCCATTATTTTGTGGAAATCAAACTCTCTTCCTTTTTCTACAAAACAAGAAATAGGAAATGAAAGAAAATGTTTTAACGCCACCTTAATAATTGTGATTCCTCCAATGTAGTAGTCTGTTGTACAAACTGATTGACGCAATGGCTTATATTTTAAAGGAATCACATAACGGTGCAGTTTAACTTTCTTTTTTTTTTTTTCTTTTTTTCTTTTTTTTTTTTAACTAAGCCTAATAATATAGCTTCTCAAAAATGTCCTTGCTAGTTTATTTTAATAAATCCACCGTTAAAAAAAAAAAAAAAAAAAAAAAAAAAAGGTTTTTAGATTAGATCTATAGAGATATAAAACTTAAGTTGTGTTCATAATATTAAAAACACGTATATTTTAATTATTATGTTCACACATTGTGTTATGTAATACTAAAGGACGAATTAAGAAGTTTAAAAACATATATAATTGAAGGAACGTAGTTGGTGTGATGATTCATATATAATTGTCAAGGGCAATTGGACAAACTCGGTGTTTGTTATATGGTTAATATCTATGGCCCCCAAGATAATGAAGCTAAAAGAAATTTATGGGCTAAATTGTTGGAGTTCAGGCGAAGTCATCAAGGCAGATTCATATTGTTTGGAGACATGAACCCAGTTAGAGACGAGAATGAAAGATCTGGTACTATTTTCTCGAGGGGAGACGCATTATTATTTAACTCATTTATTTTGGATGCAAGTTTACTTGACTTACCGTTAGGTGGTCATTTATTCACGTGGACGAATAGAGCAGGAACAAAATTAAGCAAATTAGACCGTTTCTTGATCTCAGAAGATGTGTTAGATGTTACGGCAGATATTCGGGTTACGGTTCTTGACAAACCATGGTCGGATCATAACCCAATCCTGTTGCATTGTTTAAAGACGGATTTTGGACCTTCTCCTTTTAAGTTATTTCATTCATGGTTTCTTCTAGACGGTTTTGACGAATTTATTAAAACAGAATTGGAGAACCTTTCTCATAATGAAGGAGTTTCTTCAAAGGGGTTGCATATTAAATTGAAGGAGATGAAGCAGAAAATTAAACAGTGGAACCTTCATTATAATCAAAGTCAAGGTCAACGTAAACAGGAGATGATTAGGAGATTGAAACATGTAGATGATCTAATTGATTCTGGCCAGGCTTTGAATGAAGAGTGTGAGTAGCGTATTAATTTGATGCGAGAGTTTGATTCTATGGAAAAGATGGAGGCTATGGATTTAGCTCAAAAGGCTCGCATTAAATGGGACGTAGAAGGTGATGAAAATACCAATTTTTTTCATGGCCTTGTTAAACAGAAAAGGCGTTCACGTACAGATGATTGGTATTATGCATGAGGGGGATTGGATCATGGGTCCCCAACAAATAAAGTTGGCGTTTTTGAATTTCTACAAGGAGAAGTTTAAAGCCTAAGAAACACCTGTTTCTTTCACTCCATTAAATGTTAATGCTACTCTTTCAGTTGAGGATAGTTTGATGCTAGAAGATTCGGTTACTATGGAAGAAATTCGGGTTGCGGCGTGGGATTGTGGAAGTGAGAAAGCTCCTGGTCCCGACGGTTTTTCTTTTTTATTTGTGAAGAGATATTGGGAGCTTCTAAAAGATGATATCCTAGAGTTCGTATCTCAGTTAAGGAATGGGAGCTTCTTAACCCCGGCTCAGTTAAGGAATTGGGAGCTTCTAAAAGACGACATTCAAGACTAGTGAAGGAATGGGAGAGCGTTTTTTAGTAACGGAAGATGGATGGATCATTTTAACCCCGGCTCGATAGACGATATCATTACTCACAAGGGCCACCATAACTTCAGCAAAGATCTAGAATTCATTTGGCAAGCGGCATCTTGGTGGTATACTTTTTATGGCGTGCCAGAAAGAAAAGGGTGTTTGAAAATTGAGTGACAAAACCTATCTTATGATGAGCTCCAAGTTAGTGACTACATTTTGAGTAGATTGGTGCTTGAGTCCTTATAATGCTTGCAAGAGCTAAAATGGTTCCACAGCTCATGTGATCGTGTTTTGTGTCGCTAAGAATGCTTCAAAGCTAAGTTGGTGTTCCTTTGTTTGAAAAAGTTTTAACTATCTACAACGAAACATGCTACATTTTAGTGTTACGCAGACTAGTCGCTTTTCATGCTACTTTGTTCAACTGTTAGTCGGTTTGACAATCTTATAACAGCTTGAATCTCATAATCTTTTGAAGTTGACAAACAGGTTTTTTGGACCCTGAATTTTACTAGATCTTCCAGCAGAAAGATGTGTTTCAGATGGTCCAGTCTCTTCATGTACCACAGGACGAGCATCTGCAACACAAATTTGATCATATTTTAAATTAATGTATATGTAAGTGCTAGGTTACAAAGAACAATGTTTTCATGACTTAGATGTTCAAAACACGGTACAATGATTAAAGCGCGGCATAAGGAGAAGTATGTTGGGATATGAACTTATATAATCTGTGTTTCAACTCACCAGTTTCACTGAAAACAAAACATGTCGCAATAGTCTCCACGTATTCGCCAATCTGTAAATTCCATGATCCCGAAACATATAACTATATAAGTACAAATCTGAGCGGTTGTTTCAGTGGCAAAAACTGTGGTAACAAATACATATGAGCTAAGAACACAGCTGAAGTGAACATAAGTGAAATTTTGTTACCAGTGTTATATTGTCATCAATAATTAGAGTCGGGTTTAATGTGTCCAAACCCTGCAATTTCAATAAACGAGTAATCAAAACAAAAGTGTCATATTTGCAAGATACCGAAAGAGTAACTTTTTCATTTTATTGTACATATATACAGTGAGAACATATTGCTCGAGTTTACCCTCTTGGTAATGAAACAAGAAACTTAAGAATGTTGACAACAAATAAACTAACGATAATAACAAGTTATTAAGTTTAGAAACTAACAACGATTTTGCCTAATACTTGTGAACCCCATCTACATAGGTAAACCTGAAGCTCACATATTAAACAAAGTCTACCGAAGATGGCTCAGTGGTAAGGCACCTAATATCCTCACAAGAGGTCTAGGGTTCAAATCTCACTACACATTTGGGGTGGCAGAAAAAGGGTCGGAAATGTCACATGTGTTAGGCCGCGTACATCTAAGTCAAAGACTTGCCCTTCCCAAACCTCATCCATTTACCAAATTACATGATCATATCAAAGAAATCATAAACATAAAAAATCACTTAAAAATGAGAATATAAAACACTTCAGTTTAAATGGAATCTGGTTGAAGCATTAAATCAAACAGTGTAAACTTAGATTAAACAGAAAGGGAAACAGAATCTGAATTCATTCGGTTTTGGCATTAGTCAAAATAACTTGAATTACATAATTTATATTTTTCTTTCATTTAATAATATAACAACCCGCATTTTCAAAAACCAATAAACCACTACCATCATTTTAATTTACACACAATATTAGTCACATTTTTAGGCATCTAAATCATTTCTCTATATATTTATGTGTGAATTCGGTTTTCGGTTAGGCTTTCATTTTGCCAAAATCATATCCAAACTAAAATCGAATATTCAATTCGATTCGATTACAAATTCTGTTTGTTTCGATTCAGTTTTAGTTTCCGATTCCTCTAAGTATTACCCGATTTGTAAACAACCTTAATAATTACTCTTCTATCCCAAAATAAATGTCCTGTTTTAACTTTTGAAGTTCTTCTATTTCAATTTTGATATATATATATATATATATATATATATATATATATATATATATATATATATATATATATATATATTGATGACGTATAGTCTATAAATGGGCCACAAGCCCAAATGATAGACATTACTTACACCTAAGCCCACTACGAATGGGCTACCATGACAAATGGTATGGGCCGTAGTATTAATACTTTGGGCTCATGAAGCACAAAGGCCCAATTCAACCCACTAGGGTATGCGATAAGGATTATCTATTCAAGCAATAGATATCCTTACCTCGGATAAGCACCACGCGTGCGAAGAGTAAGGAGCAAGAAACACGGTTTCTTAGCCCTATATATAGAATCATACGATTCTCATTCAAGGTACGATTTACATAATCCCTAACTCTTCAACTAAACCCTAAATCGATTACTTACTCTCACGCCGGAGTCTAATCGGGGGAGACAATCCCTCGATAAGCCTAACGGTGTTGTTTTATTTTCTTAGTGCGCAGGTTACGAAGAACTAAGAAGCTAATTGATATAAGAGCAAAAGCCCAATAACCCGATACGCCCAACTTTTGTATCAACAAGTGGCGCCATCCGTGGGACCCTACTAAGAACTAGAATGACGAAACATAAGAATTCGAGCCAGCGGACACCGTAGCCAGAAAAACGTGACCATCTGAGGAAGAATCAACAAGATCCAACCTTCAGACAAGTCGCTGGGACAACTAGCACACCTGGTCACCACGAGGCAGGGACAACCCAACCTCCCCCAGCGGTAGAACTACCCAGGATTACTTTAGAGGTCCCCAGCGTTGAGGAACTCCAACGCACCCTCTTCACCACTCCTCATCAGGCTACACCCACAGTGAACAACACTGTGCCGCCAGGCGCTCCTGAACGGAACAGGGCGCCTAACACTGAGGAAGAAATTCTTGCAATAACTGAGGACGCACCGGATCTGACTTTGGGGAACTTTGTATCCCAAAATTATGAAACATTAACTGCCCTCATGCAAGAAGAAGCAACAAGAAGAGCAAACACAGACCTACAAGCCCGACTTAATTTTGGTCCAGAGCGCGAACCATCACCACCACGTCACCCACGAGGAAGACGTACAGAACGTACCTCTGTCCATGATAGGTTAGGTGCGGTACCTGACTCACAAAATTCTGGAGACAGCGGTAGGCGCACCAATGTCCATTCCAGACTTGGCAGTCGGGGGATACACGATCGATTAGGGCCTCAACATTCGCCAAGCCAAGGATCTTCCAAACCTGAAAGTAGGCGGATACAAGATAGATTGGGGAGGAGGAGATCCCCAAGCAGAGATCCCTCAGGCTCTTCTTCTGAAAGAAGCCGGCGCAAGCGCCGAAAACGAGACTACTCTTCTTCCAGCGATTCCTCGGACAACGAGGACAAAGAAACAGGACATTGGAAGTCAAGAGGAAGACGTCGCGAGGAGGAGAACGAAGATATGTCCCTCCCATGGCGACGTCAGAAAATTGACGCGTTTACGCGACGCATCAGCGATTACTCAGACCACAAACGCAGGCGCATGCCCGCTAACGTAAAAACGTATGATGGAACAGGTGATCCTGACGATCACCTAAAAATTTTCGAGTCAGCCGCAACAATCGAAAATTGGCCACATGTTTAATTCCACGTTAGTAGGAAACGCGCGCACATGGTTTAGCAAACTCCCACGTAGGAGCATCGGTGGATTTGAGGAATTACGGAAAGCATTCCGCCACAACTTCACCCAGCGAAAGAAATGCGCTAAAAACCCTGTGGAGCTAGCAAGAGTGAAACAGCGCCAAGGGGAATCCACCAGCGCTTTTATGGAACGTTTCAAGGATGAGTGCATACAAGTCAAAGCATGTCCTGAAATTCTAAAAATTTCAGGGTTCATGAATGGGATCAATAACCCAGAACTCATCCGGAAGCTTAATGACAAAGTTCCACAATCCTTTGACGAGTTAACAAAGCGCACTAGATCCTTTATACAAGGAGAAGAAGCTGCTGCGGATAGCAAAAAAGGATATTCAAACTATAGGCAACAAGAACAGCCGCGGAGACAATCCAATGATCAGAACAACAACCGCAGCAGGAACTATCGCAGTGGAAGAGACAACGACAAATATACTCCTCTCACTAAAACTCCGAGAGAAATATTTGTAACAGAAGGTGCGAACTTCCCAAAACCACCACCAATGCGCACAACAGAAGCAAAGCGCCTAGGTAGTGGATACTGCGAGTACCACGGCCAAAAAGGCCATTCAACTAACGAGTGTGTTCAACTAAAACAACTAATTGAAAAATTAGTTAGAGAAGGCAGGATGGACCACCTCGTGAAAAACATTAAGGAGGGAAAGGATAAGCAGAGAAACGGGGGCAAGAAAGAACCCCCAAAAGAAAAAGCTGATACTATCTACATGATACAATCATGGCAACGCAAGATAAAGCAAAAGGTCAGCCAGAAATTCTCCCCAGAAAAAGAGATATCCTTCCCTACCATAGCCGCGGACAACGCAGTCGTGGAACCTCTAACCATTGAGATACATACGGGGGGACACGACATCCACCGCATGTACATTGATGGTGGAGCATCCGCGGACATCCTGTACGATCACTGTTTCAAAAGGCTGCGACCTGAAATCCAAAGTCAGTTGATACCATCCACAACGTCATTAACAGGATTCACAGGAGAAAAGATTTGGCCCATGGGGCAGTTACGCTTATTGGTGGTTGTAGGAGATGAACAACACTCAACCGCGACATGGATAAATTTCATGGTAATAAAGTCTCCTTCACCATACAATGGTATAATTGGAAGACCGGGAATATCATCCATGCGCGCGGTACCATCCACAGCGCACGGAATGCTTAAATTCCCAGTGGAAGGAGGGGTGGTCACTCTCTATAATACAACAGTACCACCAAGAGAATGCATCGCAGTAACAACTGAAGCGAAAACTATTCCAGAACAGCGCACGGAAAAAACGCCAAATTTAAAAGTCGCTATTCACCCAGATTATCCGGAACAACAAGTTTCGATTGGAGGATCTTTATCTGACAAAGGTAAAGCAGCCGTATGCGCACTCTTGCAAAAGAACCTAGATATCTTTGCATGGGAACCAAAGCATATGACGGGAGTACTGCGCTCTATCACAGAGCATAAGTTACAAATCCGACAAGGATACCCTCCAATACGACAAAAGAAGCGCGGCCAGGCCCCAGATCGTGCAAAGGCTATTTTGGAAGAAATACACAAGCTAGTAGATGCAGGAATCATGCGCGAAGTATATTATCATGACTGGCTTTCTAACCCAGTTATGGTAAAGAAGAGCGATGGCAGTTGGAGGATGTGCGTAGACTTCACCGACCTTAACAAAGCATGTCCGCAAGACTGCTACCCACTGCCAGAGATAGACTGGAAGGTCGAATCCTTGTGCGGATACCCCTTCAAATGCTTCCTGGATGCATATAAAGGGTATCACCAGATCCAGATGGCAGTGGAAGACGAAGAAAAAACAGCTTTCCACACCAGTCAAGGGGTATACTGCTACACAAAAATGCCCTTTGGTCTGAAAAACGCTGGCGCGACATACCAGCGACTGGTGGATACAGCCTTCGGAAAACAAGTAGGCCGCAACTTGGAAGTCTATGTTGACGACCTTGTCATCAAAAGCCATACAGAGGATGAATTGGTGCGCGACATCGAGGAAACATTCCGAACGTTGGGGAGGATAAACATGAAATTGAATCCCAAGAAGTGCACCTTTGGCGCAACTGAAGGCATGTTCCTCGGATACTTGATAGAACCCGATGGAATCAAACCGTGCCCAGAGAAGACAAAGGCTGTTATTGATCTCCCCTCCCCACGCACACTCAAAGAAGTCCAGTCACTAAATGGAAAGTTAGCAGGGCTGAATCACTTCCTATCTAAGTCAGCAGACAAGTCCCTTCCCCTCTTTAAAACACTTACGAAGTGCACAAAAAAGGGAGACTTTCGCTGGACTCCCGAAGCAGAAGAAGCTTTCCAACAACTTAAACACCATCTGGCATCTCTTCCCAAACTCATCGCACCGCGACCAGGGGAAGAACTAATCATGTACTTATCGGCAACCCACGGAGCAGTTAGCGCAGTACTATTGACAGACAGAGACTCCGTCCAGACACCCATATACTTTGTAAGCAAAGCCCTAAAGAAAACAGAGGTTAACTACAGTGCTATGGAAAAGCTGGTCTTGGCTCTAGTGTTCGCATCCAAAAGACTGCGCAGATACTTTCAAGCGCATCCAATAGCGGTAATCACTGATCAGCCAATTAAACAAGTTATCTCTAAACCGGACGTATCAGGACGCTTACAAAAATGGAGTGTACTGCTAAGTGAGTATAACATCTCGTACAGGCCGCGCACTGCAATCAAAGGACAAGTCTTAGCCGATTTTATCGTGGAGAAGCCAGATTGCGACAGCCCGACCTCTGCAGCAAAAACAGACCTACAGGAACCGTGGACCTTGTTCACAGATGGATCCTCATGCGCAGATGGATCAGGCGCAGGCCTTATTCTCACAAATCCAGAAGGTATGGAATTCACCTACACGCTACGCTTTGAGTTCACAGCCACAAACAATGAGGCAGAATACGAAGCCCAACTAGCCGGACTACGCATCGCAATCCAAATGGGTGTTCGCAACCTAGAAGCAAATGTAGATGCACGTCTAGTCGCTAACCACGTGTTAGGGGAATACGAAGCCAAGGATGATCACATGATCCAATACCTAAAGAAGACAAAATCTTTGATTAAAAACTTTGATAGGTTCACAATTAAACAAGTACCTAGAGGAGATAACAGGAAGGCGGACGCACTCAGCAAGATTGCATCCACAAGCTTCGCACACCTTTCAAAATAGGTATTGGTAGAAACCCTAAAAAACAAGTCAATCTTGGATATGGAGATATCAACGGTGATAGAGGAACAAGATCCTACGTGGATGACACCTATCATCGAATTTATTAGCAAAGGAATCCTACCCCAAGATAATAAAGACGCTCGAAGAATACGGCGCACAGCGCAATGATTCGAATTACGCGACAACATACTCTATCGGCGATCTTTCTTACAACCATGGCTCAGATGTGTTGGACCCCTCCAAGCAGACTACGTACTCCGCGAAATTCACGCTGGGTCATGTATATGCACTCAGGGCCACGATCCGTGGTGGCAAGCGCTCTAAGGTCAGGATACTATTGGCCAACAATGCACCGCGACGCACGCGATCTAATAAGAAAGTTCAGCAACTGCCAAGTACATAGGCCTATTCCGCGCCGACCACAGCACGAGCTAACACCAATCACCTCACCATGGCCATTTTACAAATGGGGTATTGACATCGCAGGACCTTTCCCCGTCGCAGCTGGAGGAATAAAGTTCCTCATCGTAGCCATAGACTACTTTACAAAGTGGATCGAAGCAAAAGCAGTGGTGAACATTACAGGAAACCAAGTCAAACGCTTTGTTTGGGACAATATTGTCTGTCGCTTCGGCCTACCAGGCGAGATCGTATCAGACAACGGAAAACAATTCTGTGATAACCCATTCAAAGATTGGTGCGCACAATTAAACATCACACAACACTTTGCTTCAGTCAAACACCCACAAACCAATGGCCTAGTTGAGCGCGCTAATCGCAGTCTAGGCGAAGGCATAAAAGCGCGCCTTGACAGACATAAAGGAAGATGGGTAGATGAGCTCTCGCACGTCTTGTGGGCGCATCGCACGACAATCAAAACCAGTGCTGGCGACACGCCATTCTCCTTAGTCTATGGAACAGAAGCCGTCATACCAGCCGAGATAGGAATGCCAACTATACGCACGGCAGAGGTCAACGTCACAACAAATGACGAGGAACGGCGCATAGACTTAGATATACTGGAAGAAAGACGCGAACGCGCAGCTATACGTGAAGCAAAGGCTAAGGCAAAAATGAAGAAGTATTATGATGCAAAAGTCAAAAACACTTCATTCAGACCAGGAGACTTTGTTTACCGCGCCAATGACGCGAGCCACGCAGAAGACACAGGCAAGCTCGGACCCAAATGGGAAGGACCTTACGAGGTCACAGACGCGCTCGGGAACGGCGCATACAGGTTGCGCGATATGGATGGTCATGACCTAGCGCGCACTTGGAACATCTGTAATCTAAAAAAATGTTACTTTTAGGCTACTGCCCTTTCACAAACACACTTGCATCCTACGAGGTGCCCAATAAGTGTTTGTCTTTTTTCTTTCTAGGAATTGTATTTTCTATTTTTTCACTTACTTGCAAGTATTAATAAAATGTTATGGTTTTTAACTAACTCCATAACGCATTTTACTTTATTGCATATATGTCAATATTGTTTATTTTATATTTCTGCCTACATGGCGTGCATGCACCACTTAAAGACCCACGAAGGCATAAAGGATAAGTTAACCTACTAATTAACTTGTTGAATAAGAGGGTTGCAAACCCATCAACATTGGATCACGAATCCTTGCTAAGCGCCTTACTCTCGAGACGTTGAGGTAAGTTCCACATGCGCACCCCACGACGGAGGCGCATATACCAAGTACACCGTACGAGCTTAGCAATATAACGAGCCAAGACACTTGGTCAAAAATAAAACTTAGCAAACAATGCAAGTATACTTAAGTTACGCACTTAAAAGACTTAGTCAAAAATAAAACTTAGCAAACAATGCAAGTATACTTAAGTTACGCACTTAAAAGACTTAGTCAAAAATAAAACTTAGCAAACAATGCAAGTATACTCAAGTCACGCACTTAAAAGACTTAGTAAAATAATCAAACTTAGCAAACAATGCAAGTATATTTAAGTTACGAACTTATAACAAAATGTATCTTATTCCATATTTATTAAATTACAAGGAAAAATACATAAATTTACAAACAACCTATATGCTATGGCGATGATCATGGCTCTCTTCCGGAGCGGCGGAACTCCCCGCCTCCTTCAGCTTACTCAACGTTATAGCATCCTTGAGTGACACAGTTGGAACACTCACAGCAACGCCATCAGATCGAGGAAGGTGCGCAGCACCGATGCCGCACATCACAGCCTTGCCCTTAATACCCTTCTTTATGGCAACCCTTTGCTCGTGACGCTCTAGCACCTCCTTCAAGGGGACTTCCTTCTCCAGTGCAAAAGGCTTGAGGATATCACGGGGCCGCGCAAAAACTGGGACTTGAAGCTGCGAGACATCAGGTTTTAGATAATAATCTAACTCCTCTTCGGCATTCTCCCCAAGATGACGCTGCAACGTCAGACCCGCCATGAGCACATCTATGGGGTCATCTTGGTCGCGCTCCAACCTCCCTATATGCGGCAGCTCAAGAACCTTCAGCCCCGCCATCGCCAGCACCAGCTCGTCGTACGCCGTTGAGTTATAACCAGGAATCTCCGCCAAGTCCTTCTCCAACAACTTGGCCTCACGGAGCTCCTCCATGGCCTGCGAACGACCACGCGCTATCGCGCAGTGAACAACCTTCCCAAAGGCTTCCACCACCTCCGCAGACTCTAACGTACTTAGAGCTGCCAGACGAAGCCCATGGGTGATCAACCACCTGCATTCACAAAGTGATAATAAGGTCAGATATACAATAGGGCGAACAAGCAAATTTAAAAGACAAGGGTGTAAGAATACCTGCGCTCGGCTATCACAGACATAAGATGAGGATACAGCTCCTCGTCATACTCGATGCTGAGGGCGCGCAGCTTCTCCTCATACATCACGAGCGTCTTCTCCATGCGCTCCTTGAACTCTTGCAGGCTAGCATAATGCTCGGCCCTTTTTTCTTCAAGATACGACACAGACCACGACGCCTTTGCCTTTACCTGCTCAAGCTTCGCCCTCGCAAACAGCAGGTCAGCCAAAATGCTCACCTTATCTTGAGCGATTTTCTCAGCATACGCCCTGGACTCCCCAAGCTCCATTTGCGCATCCGCCAACTGTGCGCGGAGTGTCACCAACTCCTCCTCCTTCTGGGCTAGAGCACGGCTCTCCCCAGCATACTTTCCCTTCAGCTGAACAACAAGCTCAGCTTGGCGGGCAGTGGTCGTAGCCAGCTCATCCATCAGCTGCTGCGCCTCACCACCATCAACAGCCTCGGTATTCCCCTCCTTGTTTTCGTTCTGCGGAGAGGAAACCTCATCGTCCTTCGCGTCGTCATCCCTACGAAACAAAGACAGTCAACAAAAAATTACAACAAGTAATTGCAAAAAAAAAAAAATAATAAAAAGAGAGAAGGAATGCACACTTACAGAAACGGAGAAGCATCATCCTTCAACCGTGTCCCGGAGGTCGAAGTTTCTTCCGCGTTCGACCCTGCGTCTTTGATGACGTGTCGACGCCTCTTGCTGGTGCCACTGGTTCCAGCCCCTCCCTTGCGCTTTAAGTTCTGCGCAACCTCTTCCCTCCGCACCTCCTCAGGTTTCAGGATCCGAATGCTGTCAGATGACCCTGAGCGCGCCTCCTCGCGCGCCACTTCCACTTCAGGCACCGCCTCCACAGTGGGCGCCACCACTACCTCCGGCGCCACACTCTGGATGGGCGTCACCACAAGTGGTGGCGTATCCTCAGGGACCGCCGAGGGCAGAACAGTCAAATACCCCGCGGTCGCGTCCAGCAGGGGCGGCTCCCCTTCCCTCAAGGGACGAACCCCTATGGTAACCTGCTTTGGCTTATCAAGCTTCACCACCGCGAACAAGTCCATCTCTGCACATATAAAAATGAAGCAAGAAGACAATGAAAGATTAGTCGGTAAATGCGCGAAGATAAAGAATGAAAAACTTACAAACAATTACAAAGGATGAACACCCACCCCGGCCATCCTCACTCAGGAAAGTGGGAACCTCATCTGCTGCGCCAAAATACGCGCGACTCAATCCTACATGTACCAAAAACTCCTCCGGATAGGGGTTAATGGCCAATCGATTGGCATCTAACGTCTGCGCGTCAGCAATCCTATATGAACCGGGTGCGGGACGCCCATCCCTTGTTAAGGACGCCTGAGTATAAAACTCAAAATTGGAGGGAAAGACCACGTCGTCTACCCAAAAGAAATATTCCCTCCAATTCTTAAGTGCGTCAACCTTTTCCGTATAACACTGAAACGCCCCTGGGCGCTTCGCAAAGGATACCCAACCATTTGACCACGTTGAGTGGTAAAAGGAGCGGAACAAGTCCACGGTTGGTTCTATCGCTAGTAAACGGCAGTTTACCTCAAAATTCGACACCTTTGCCGCACCTATACAGTGCAGCTGAGAGATGTGAAGGCGATAGTGATTGAGCAAATCGCTCAAAAATATAGATATAGGTACACGGTAGTTAGCGTACTCAAAAAATTTCGTATATAAACCTATATTCCCTTCGGGGAAGTCGGCTATACACGCATCGACATCTGGTGCCTCTGGACGTACATCCAAAGGCACAAAATAGTCGGAAGAAAAATGCATTACGTCCTCAACAGACATCGCAGAGCGAAACTCCTCTAACTGAGCGACCATTTTCATCTTAAACCTAAGCGGACGCACACAAAGATTACCTACGAAGGTTAAAAGGTTTTCTTGCAAACAACGCTCTCAAAATGAAGAAGAAGATGAATAGTGGTTGTGTGTGTTTTTACTGTGTGAGTGTAAAAAAGGGGGGCGGTGACCCTTATATAGGGTGGTAAAAACCCTAGATCATCTCCACGTGTATCCCACTAACAAAAACGTGTGGCTGGAACTGAACAGGTACATTACTTTTTCCCGGTTTACGAGGGCCACGTGGATACTACCCCCGATTTATGAGGTATGAGTTTGAAATACCTATGACTAAGTGCATTACACTTTAAATGGGCGGCAATATTTCTATTTTTTCCCGCTACGCTTACCACTGTTCATATTAGTCTAGTATCCGCGGCTACGAGCCGCGCACACTAGACTGGGGGGGACATGATGACGTATAGTCTATAAATGGGCCACAAGCCCAAATGATAGACATTACTTACACCTAAGCCCACTACGAATGGGCTACCATGACAAATGGTATGGGCCGTAGTATTAATACTTTGGGCTCATGAAGCACAAAGGCCCAATTCAACCCACTAGGGTATGCGATAAGGATTATCTATTCAAGCAATAGATATCCTTACCTCGGATAAGCACCACGCGTGCGAAGAGTAAGGAGCAAGAAACACGGTTTCTTAGCCCTATATATAGAATCATACGATTCTCATTCAAGGTACGATTTACATAATCCCTAACTCTTCAACTAAACCCTAAATCGATTACTTACTCTCATGCCGGAGTCTAATCGGGGGAGACAATCCCTCGATAAGCCTAACGGTGTTGTTTTATTTTCTTAGTGCGCAGGTTACGAAGAACTAAGAAGCTAATTGATATAAGAGCAAAAGCCCAATAACCCGGTACGCCCAACTTTTGTATCAACACACACACATATATATATATATATATATATATATATATATATATATATATATATATATATATATATATATATATATATATATATATATATATATATATAAGATGCAAATATATAAATGTGTTAATACAAATATCGCCTAAAAACGTTATTTATATTTTACGATCTTTGCTAAGTTTTGTTAATAACAAAGTATGAACTTTAGCTAAAAGTAAATTATCACTTTGAGTGTTTAAGTCTTGTTTAACTAATGTTTACATTTTCTTTTAAACTAAACATTGGTCTTATTTCTGAAATTAGAAATAGTCACATCACATTTATGGCAAGTTTTGTCATTATGTATTTATGGCAAGTTATGTGTTTGACTTGCTTTCATGTTGCTTGCAAGTATCATGTTTGACTTACTTTAAGTGATGTGACATTGTTTGGTTGCTAGAAGTTATGAGACAAGACATTGTTTGGTTTGGGAAGTTATTGCAAAAACCTACTGCAGACCTGGCGGTACCCTGGGGGTACACGGGCGGAACCCATCTCAGGGTTCCGCCTGATCCGCCAGACGTGCAGAATAGTGTGCTATAAATACCAAACCATTTGTTTGTTTTGTGTAACCCTTTAGGACTTATTCTCACATATTCTTTCAACTAACTCAGTAACCCTTGACTTGTGTGATTCTCTTATGTAGCAAGGAACTCCACAAGATCATTCAAGAAGTTGCAAGCTTCAACTTTAAAGTTGCAAGTCTTGGTAGCTTGTTCATGTATAAGCTTTGGTAGTTTATACTTCATGTGTGTCATGTATGTAGAAGTTATAGGTTAGTATTTTAGGCCTCAAAATACAAAGAGTGTTGGGAGTTGTTGTACCCTAGTAAAAGAACTAACGGGAGTGGTTGTACCCTTGGAAAAGAACTCGACATCTAGCTTTGTTTCGGTAAAAGTGTAAGCGACGAATGGGAGTGGTTGTACCCTTGTAAAAGAACTCGACATCTAGCTTAGTGTCGGTAAAAGTGTAAGCGACGTTGTAAAGGTTTTCTCCGCCGGTGAAAGGAGCTTGTTGATTAGTGTTTATAACTCTCGAGTTGGAAACTCGGGGCGTGGATGTAGGGCAAGGAAAAAGAGTCCTTGTAGCCGAACCACGATAAACTATCGTGTTGTGGTTTGATTGTTTCTTTCTCTATCTTTGCTTATTATATGTTGTTGTTTAGTTAGAATTGTTGATCACATATAAAGCTTTTCAAAGAACCAAAACAAGTAATATTGTTCTTATATCTTTCAACATAATTAAAGGAATGGGAAGAACTCCTTAGAACCAATGAAATTAGCACCATAGGAAACCGGGATCACATCAATGTTTGTCTTAGCTACATGCTCTATAGCATTTCCACCGGTCAACCTTTTAACTTAGCCTATTACCTCGCCAAAAAAATGACCGACATACCTTTGGTAGGAACAACCGCTCTTCCTTATGGAATGCTTCTCACCCGCCTCTTTAGAACAATCTCACTTACACCATCATCATCATCATCTGACATGAGAAAGGATGATTAACTTCCTAACTCTAAGTTACCTCCTTTAGACTACCTTCTAGAACTCCCCGTCATTGAAAATGTATCTGAAGAGTTCAAGCAAACCAAAGGAATTTTCAAGTGCTTTGGAATGTACCTAAGCAAGCTTAATAAGATGATAGACCGGTTATGAGGCGATTAAGGAGTGTTTGGCTTAAGAATGCCTTAGAAGCGTCTTTGTGTTAAAACTATGTGAATTATGTGATTTGTATTACTTCTCATATTCTTGTCTTATTACGTTTGATGGATTATGTTTTGTATGCTCTTTTATGATTAATGACAATATTGGTGGTATGTGTCAATTTCATGCTTATGGTAAAATTCACTAAGTTAAGTGAAAATCGTTAGCCCCCGGTCAAAGTCCTAAGAGATGAATGTCTATATGCCCAATTTTTGCATTTCCTAATCTGTCATATAGTAAATTTTCATTTCCAAGAGTTTTCGAAAAATTTGAAAATCGTTTCGCGGGTCAAAAACGCGGACTGTATACTTTTGCAGCACTAGCGGATCAGGCGGATCCCAAAATTGGGTTCCGCCAGTACAATTTCTGGGAATTCCAGAATTGGCCCAACGGACCAGGCGGATCCCAAAACAGGGTTCCGCCTGTGTAGTCTCAGGGTGCCGCCAGTACCTGCAGAAAATTTGTGAACATTTTTCTTAAGATCATAACTTGTAAAGTGTCAAATCATTATCCCAAGTGAGAAACATCTTTCATTAACACCAATAACCATATTAGAACAACTCTCACTCACTAAAACAATTAGGAAGCCACTTCCCTCCAAAAATTCAAATTCAAACATAACTAACCCAAGGAACCCTTTTAAAGGATCCTTCAAACCATTGAAACATTTTCAACCAAATCACATCCCATGATCACAAAGCATTGAGTGCATACGTTGATCTTTCACTCCATCCTATTACATTGAATTAACATCAGATGATGTGACATGGTCATGAAAATCATTTGAAACCTCATTCTTTGAATGGTAGAACATCAAATCCAAACACCCATTTCAACACCTTTTCAACCTTATAAATTTAAAAGTTTTGCAACAATTCAAATCACACCATAACCATCAAAATCCTTCTCAAAAGCCACTAGGATTAGTGTCAAACCTTGTTGCTTCAACAAAACCGTCAAGTCAAGCTCATCATCTTCAAGTGATGCTTCGCTTAATATTTCTTCACCTATCCAAGATTTCCTTAACCTCACTACCTCAACACCATCCTCAACACATTTCAATACCAATGTGATCACTATTCAAGATTTGCTTAATCTTGCTACTTCAACACTTACACCAATGGAACTTTTCCATACACCACCAACATCACCACATCCACTATTGGAAACTTTTGAAAACCTATCACCTAAACCATCAAGCCCTCCATCATTGTCACCTTTTAACACCATTGCCCAAATGGAAACCCATCAACAACCAATATTTCAACCAAACGAGTCATTGGATGATGCACCTCATCCACCGTCATTGCTTGAGAGTTTGGCCTACCTTTATGCTAAATCCTCAATTTTTCCAAATGATCAAGGTCATACACACCTACAATCATTTGTGTTTCACCCCATTCACAAAAACCTTCATGGTAACCATTTACAAATAACCAAGCCTACACCATTTTGTTCAAACAACAACCACCACAACAACAATAACTACCACCACCTCAAGAACCTTCCCAACACTTTGAATCTCTATTTTCTTTGTATAAGAAAATAAAAGCATCTCAATGATCTTCCACCAAGACCAACAACAACCACCACCTTTCACAAATGAATAACCAAGGTCATTGCTTAACCAAAATGAGTCTTTCGACCACAACCAACCACCACAACAAGAGTATCATCACCCAAAACCATTGTTGTTTCACCCTATCCAATAAAATGAGGTTTATCCTAAACCACATTGTGGAACGTCTCAAGTTTAGAGTCTCCAAAATGAAACAAAACCGTTTCTTTTGGAAAATGTTGCTCATTAAAACCAACAAACCAAGTTTAGAGTACCAACACCACCTCAAGTTTAGAGTCTCCAAAATGAAACAAAACCGTTTCTTTTGGAAAATGTTTCCCATTTAAACCAGCAAACCAAAACCCGTGTCACCCTCTCAACCTTCAAACTAAAGCCCGCTACAACCACAACCCACATTTTCTTCCTTAAACAACCTTAGCCTTGTTTTTGGAAAATGTTTCTCACAAAGGAAAATGATGATTTCCTTATAGCTTTTTATGGTCGTAGCTTATTTGTAGCTTTTTCTTTATTTCTAGAGGTAGGATAGTGTAACCAAAATTTCTTGTCTTTGACTTTTTAAGAAGTCTAAATTTTACATGAAATGAAGTTCATTACACTACAAGGTTTTCTTTGTTTGTTGACTATTTTAGGTATGATATGTGAACTACACCTTTATATGGTACCATACATAAATCTTGTGTTTTAGAAACTAATTTTTTTTTGTAGGTTCATTATCCATGTCTTCCTTCCTTGAAACTCCATTTAGGGGAGTAACATTCAAGGGGGAGCATGAGTTTTGCTTTATTCCGCTTCACAACTCTTAGTTGTGTTTTTAAACATGAAATGCTTTCATGACTTATCTTGTGCGGAAACTAACTTTTCTTTTGTAGGTTCAAAATCCATGTCTCCTCTCTTGGCACTCCATTTAGGGGGAGTATCAACCAAGGGGGAGCATGCCTATAATTCCGCTTCGCTACTCTTCTTTTTGTTTCGACAAAAAGGGGGAGAATTTATATGAAACTTGCTCACTTGCTCTATTATTTTAAACTTCCGCGTAGCTAACTCTTTGCAAAAACAAGTTTCATTACTAACTTTATAAGACTTAACACTAAATCTTATGACTTACTTTTAAATAAAGTTTATGTTTTGTCATCAACAAAAAGGGGGAGATTGTTAATACAAATATCGCCTAAAAACGTTATTTATATTTTACGATCTTTGCTAAGTTTTGTTAATAACAAAGTATGAACTTTAGCTAAAAGTAAATTATCACTTTGAGTGTTTAAGTCTTGTTTAACTAATGTTTACATTTTCTTTTAAACTAAACATTGGTTTTATTTCTTAAATTAGAAATAGTCACATCACATTTATGGCAAGTTTTGTCATTATGTATTTATGGCAAGTTATGTGTTTGACTTGCTTTCATGTTGCTTGCAAGTATCATGTTTGACTTACTTTAATTGATGTGACATTGTTTGGTTGCTAGAAGTTATGAGACAAGACATTGTTTGGTTTGGGAAGTTATTGCAAAAACCTACTGCAGACCCGGCGGTACCCTGGGGGTACACGGGCGGAACCCATCTCAGGGTTCTGCCTGATCCGCCAGACGTGCAGAATAGTGTGTTATAAATACCAAACCATTTGTTTGTTTTGTGTAACCCTTTAGGACTTATTCTCACATATTCTTTCAACTAACTCAGTAACCCTTGACTTGTGTGATTCTCTTATGTAGCAAGGAACTCCACAAGATCATTCAAGAAGTTGCAAGCTTCAACTTTAAAGTTGCAAGTCTTGGTAGCTTGGTCATGTATAAGCTTTGGTAGTTTATACTTCATGTGTGTCATGTATGTAGAAGTTATAGGTTAGTATTTTAGGCCTCAAAATACAAAGAGTGTTGGGAGTTGTTGTACCCTAGTAAAAGAACTAACGGGAGTGGTTGTACCCTTGGAAAAGAACTCGACATCTAGCTTTGTGTCGGTAAAAGTGTAAGCGACGAATGGGAGTGGTTGTACCCTTGTAAAAGAACTCGACATCTAGCTTAGTGTCGGTAAAAGTGTAAGCGACGTTGTAAAGGTTTTCTCCGCCGGTGAAAGGAGCTTGTTGATTAGTGTTTATAACTCTCGAGTTGGAAACTCGGGGCGTGGATGTAGGGCAAGGAAAAAGAGTCCTTGTAGCCGAACCACGATAAACTATCGTGTTGTGGTTTGATTGTTTCTTTCTCTATCTTTGCTTATTATATGTTGTTGTTTAGTTAGAATTGTTGATCACATATAAAGCTTTTCAAAGAACCAAAACAAGTAATATTGTTCTTATATCTTTCAACATAAGTAAAGCTTTTCAAAGAACTAAACAAGCAAAGTTAGAATCATTACAAGTAAAGCTTTTCAAAGTATAAAACAAGTTAAGTTAGAATGGTTATCTACATGTAAAGTCTTTTCAAAGAATCAAACATATTAAATTGTGTTTATATCTTTAACCAAATGTCAAGTTCTCAAAGATTATTTAAGAAAATAAGAATCGAAAAAGCGGTAAACTATTCAACCCCCCTTCTAGTTTTCCACAATTGGCATCAAGAGCTACGTTACTCAAGATCTTTAAAATAGAATGTATTTTAAAACTTGGATCGATCCATGGATTTTGAAAATCTCAAAGAAGGGCAACCTATTCAAAACCAACCGCTATTTGAAAAAGAAAACTTACTTGAATGGAAAAGTAATTTTGAAAACTATGTGAAATCAATTGATCAACATCTTTGGCATATTATTTCTTTTGGTAATTTCAAACCAAAGAAAACAAGTTTTTGAAAACCAAGATAACTATCTTAAACTTGATAAAAATACTAAAGCTAAAACAATGCTTTACAAAGCTTTAGTACCAAATATGAAAGAATGAATTTTTGTCAAAAGGCTAATGATGTTTGGAAAAATATGGTAAACTTTCATCAAGAAATATGTCAAGTCAAAGATGATCAATTTGATCTTACATATGGATTAGAAGTTTTAGAAAAACTAATTGATAGACTTTTAGTAGAAGTTAATACATGTGCTACTAGTTTAAATGTTTTAAATGAAGGTACAAGTGAAGATGAGTACGTGTGTTTTGATGAACCTGCTTGCGTATCTTGGAATGTAATGGATGTTGACGAAGACAATGATCCGGTAGTTTATTGTCAACTTATTGATACAACAAGCAAGGTGTTAGTTAAGGTGATTACTCGTGTCAAGCTCGTAGTAGTCTTGCTTGCGATTCATGGAATAACTCGGATGAAGATGAAGTCTATCATCCGGTTTGTGATTCTATACTAGATAAAACATCAAGCAAGGTACACTTTGAAATCAAACTCTTTTGCTTTGATTAATTTATCCTAGGGTTTTCTAAACTAGAAAATGAGTCTAAACATTTATACAACATGGACCTAAAAGCTATCTTCAAGAATGAGTTTTCAAAATCTCTTAAGAATATCTTTGAAAAGGAAATCTTATTAGAAGATAAAATGTCTAAAATTAAGAGTAATGTTGAAATTAATCTAGAATGTAAATTATGTCTAGATTACAAACATGAGATTAAAATGCAAAATGAGAAAGGAAAAATTATTAGGTAAATTTGATGAAAGCTCAAAATCTCTTGAAAGATTGTTGGGGAGTCAAAGGTTGTTTAAAGATAAAACCGGATTAGGATTTAACTCAAAAGCACCATTAACTAATAAAACAAAGCAAGTAAAATTTGTCTAACCTAGAAGAAAGACTTAGAGATAATTCTATCTCTAAAAGAAACTCATGATAAAAGAATTAAGATTATCATGCTCTATGCCTTTATATGATTGTCTAACCTTCTTGGATACATGAGTTATTGAGTTTCAAAGCATGTCGTCAAACCAAGTCTTTACGCTTAATGCTTATCCGCTTGATAGCATCTCTATGCAATTTAAAAGGTACGCATTACTTAAACTTGACTTTGGTTATATCTTGTCTCTAGCATTATGTGCTCAAATATGTGTTATTTGTAATATTCTAGAGTGTCTACCTGCTATTTGTAAATAACTAAGATTAGATTCTATGCAACAAGGAATTTAGTCTTTAGTACTAGTAAGGAGATATAAGGTGTTTTGGTTATTTAACCATCAAGAGATAAACACGAAAAACTCTTGAGTTTGTCTCACTCAACTCTTGCTTACAAGTGAGCTAACTAAGAATCTCCTAAGTGTTAAAATGTCTAACACTTTTGTGATGCTTGCAAAACAAACCTTTGTTAAACAATTTTCTCAAACACGATACTTTGAGTCTTTAATTGTGTCTTTCTTCAATCACTCCTTTATAATCTCACATAAAACACACAAGGTAAAATAAATCACAATTAGCATATATTAGGATGTGTGAGAGAAAATAAGTTTTCAACATCTAGGATTTACACATCAAATGTGACACATAGTCTAATGATGTTGTACCTCTTCGACTTTTTAAAAATAAATAGAGTTCATAGTGTCTTAAGTAAGAAAACCTAAAGAGTCGAGGAGTCGTTGAATATGACATTTAACGAGTTATCTCCTCCTTCTATGATATCATCTTTGGTAGATGATAACTTAGTCGAAAGTCCAATGATGGCAAGACAAGCATGGAGTAAAAGTACAAAACAACATCTTTTCACCTTGAGATTAAACATTGAATCAAGAAAAATTGACATAAGTTATAAAACTTGATTTATTGGTCATTAATTGTGTCTAAACAAATTCAACAAAAACAATTTTTGGAATTTAGAATAAAACAACTGGTAAAACGAAATTGATATTTCAAAGTAATCAAGTGAGTATAGTGTCAATATTTGAAAGACTTTTTGATTATAAAAGCAAGCCACAAAAGCAAGGGATTTTAACTTAAAGACATTCCTAGTTGCTCTCTTGTTCTCAATGGTTAAGTTATTGATGACTTATCAAGAATGAGATTAGTAAATCCATAGGTAAAACTAAACGTTGAGAAATGTTTGGAAGACTACTTGTTCTCATAACAATTAGATTCAACATTATGTTTAGCTTTTGTCTATGTGCTCGTGTTAAAGAAGATCCTTAAACAACTCTTTAGTTGAGCCTATTTGGATACATCATAAGGTACTACACAACTAGGATTATGGTCTCCCAAAAGAACGGGAATAGAAACCATAGTGTATGCCAAATGGAATTATGTCGGTAAATAAGTTGATAAGAAAAGCACAAGTGGTACTTGCACTTTTATACTTACTTACCCAATGATTCTCCAAAACGCGTAAGATTCTCAAATTAGTATCGGATGGAGAAGCACATCAACAAGCTCCGCTTGAACAAGCAAACTCGCATCAACAACGGAATTCATCTTATCAACATTGTTATACCTTCAACAAAGGAAGCATCGACTTCAGCGACAATTCAATCCATTATGTTCTTAATTGAAATATTGTGATCCATCATCATCGTCTTGGTAAAAATGTTCATTGAGGAACATCTTAACTAAGAAAGTCTTATACGTTAACCATTCTATCAACGTTTTCACAAAACCGCTTGAATGAGAAGCATTCATCATCCCTAGGCTTAGTCAAGGACTCATAAGACCTAAAACCTTAGTTTTGAACATTAGGATAAAACCACAAAAATCAAGACAATTCCTTTTGAGTTTTCCCTGCAGATCCCACGGCACCCTCAGACCATACGGGCGAAACCCACTTTTTGGTTCCGCCTGGTCCGCCAAAGCCACAGAATGTTTTATTTAAGTTCAAAACCAAACACCTCTTTACTCACAACTCCAACTTACCATCAACCCATAAGATTCACAAAATGAACAAAACCTCAAGCATCTTCCTCATAACCTTTCATCACTCAAACCCCAAACAACCAATGTGAAATGAGAAACCGAGTTATCCTTTGTCCTATCAATATCGAGTCATCCACCATTTCCATGCCCTCAAAGAAACCAAGAGTCAATATCATTTTCACCAATAACTCCACCTAGTCATCTTCACAAGAAGATTCCACAATGTAACCAAACAAGTGTGTCATCCCCACTATAACCTAACCTATTAAGATTAAACCACCTTTCATGATACATAAACCTATGTTCACCTTTGTGTCGCTCTTTAAAACAAAGGGCAATTGTCATATCCATACTCTCATTAACATATTTGTCTATGTCGTCAAAAGTCAAGTGAATTTCATTATGAAATGCGTCTCTTCCACTTTCTAGCAAGTGAAGAACACAAAGAAGATATCCAAGCTTTAAGTATTGTCAAACAATCACCACCTCATTTCACATATCCACTCTCGGTCGTCACCCATACTTTACCACCGTTCACCACATTGTTAAAACAAATGAAAAACGTCATTGAAACATCACTTGCATTATAAAACATTTTTAAGCATCAAAATGAGTCAAGTTAACCGCACCTCCACATTGTTCTCATATAGGCACACACTAGAACATACACATTACAATAGTCGTTTACCTAGACTAAAATGTGAAATTTTGATTTTCTAGAAATCATCATGCCTCCTCTAACTCACTACGACTACAAGGACACCATCAAGTACCTACCCAAACACCACAAAACCAAAGGTCTTACTCAAACTCAAATCGTTGTCTTCAAAGCCTTAGAAAAACAACATGTCCATAAGGGTAGAACCATTGATCCATCCTTCTTAGAAGGTACAAACCTCTACACGGAATTTGCGACAATCAACTTTGAGTGTCTCTTAGAAATCGACGAGCCTATTTGTTCTAGGTTCATTTTAGAATTCTATGCATCCATCACCCTCTCCAAGGATGAGTATGGTCGCATGTCTATTAACTTTAGGGCTAGTAGTCATCAATACTCCTTCACCCTCGAGGAGTCTGCTCAAATCCTAGGTGTCCCAAACCATGGTACTTGCATCTACTCCGACTTGCACTCTTGACACACTCTTTGACCGTATCTATCCCTATGATACCCCTCTTGTGTCCAAAGATGAACTTCGTGACCACCTCTTCATTAGGACCACCAACACTAGGAGAACTAGAACCGGAAATGAGGTCATCTAGGACCCATATGGTATGGAATTCAATGAACTCAAGCCCCAATTAAAGGAATGGGAAGAACTCCTTAGAACCAATGAAATTAGCACCATAGGAAACCGGGATCACATCAATGTTTGTCTTAGCTACATGCTCTATAGCATTTCCACCGGTCAACCTTTTAACTTAGCCTATTACCTCGCCAAAAAAATGACCGACATACCTTTGGTAGGAACAACCGCTCTTCCTTATGGAATGCTTCTCACCCGCCTCTTTAGAACAATCTCACTTACACCATCATCATCATCATCTGACATGAGAAAGGATGATTAACTTCCTAACTCTAAGTTACCTCCTTTAGACTACCTTCTAGAACTCCCCGTCATTGAAAATGTATCTGAAGAGTTCAAGCAAACCAAAGGAATTTTCAAGTGCTTTGGAATGTACCTAAGCAAGCTTAATAAGATGATAGACCGGTTATGAGGCGATTAAGGAGTGTTTGGCTTAAGAATGCCTTAGAAGCGTCTTTGTGTTAAAACTATGTGAATTATGTGATTTGTATTACTTCTCATATTCTTGTCTTATTACGTTTGATGGATTATGTTTTGTATGCTCTTTTATGATTAATGACAATATTGGTGGTATGTGTCAATTTCATGCTTATGGTAAAATTCACTAAGTTAAGTGAAAATCGTTAGCCCCCGGTCAAAGTCCTAAGAGATGAATGTCTATATGCCCAATTTTTGCATTTCCTAATCTGTCATATAGTAAATTTTCATTTCCAAGAGTTTTCGAAAAATTTGAAAATCGTTTCGCGGGTCAAAAACGCGGACTGTATACTTTTGCAGCACTAGCGGATCAGGCGGATCCCAAAATTGGGTTCCGCCAGTACAATTTCTGGGAATTCCAGAATTGGCCCAACGAACCAGGCGGATCCCAAAACAGGGTTCCGCCTGTGTAGTCTCAGGGTGCCGCCAGTACCTGCAGAAAATTTGTGAACATTTTTCTTAAGATCATAACTTGTAAAGTGTCAAATCATTATCCCAAGTGAGAAACATCTTTCATTAACACCAATAACCATATTAGAACAACTCTCACTCACTAAAACAATTAGGAAGCCACTTCCCTCCAAAAATTCAAATTCAAACATAACTAACCCAAGGAACCCTTTTAAAGGATCCTTCAAACCATTGAAACATTTTCAACCAAATCACATCCCATGATCACAAAGCATTGAGTGCATACGTTGATCTTTCACTCCATCCTATTACATTGAATTAACATCAGATGATGTGACATGGTCATGAAAATCATTTGAAACCTCATTCTTTGAATGGTAGAACATCAAATCCAAACACCCATTTCAACACCTTTTCAACCTTATAAATTTAAAAGTTTTGCAACAATTCAAATCACACCATAACCATCAAAATCCTTCTCAAAAGCCACTAGGATTAGTGTCAAACCTTGTTGCTTCAACAAAACCATCAAGTCAAGCTCATCATCTTCAAGTGATGCTTCGCTTAATATTTCTTCACCTATCCAAGATTTCCTTAACCTCACTACCTCAACACCATCCTCAACACATTTCAATACCAATGTGATCACTATTCAAGATTTGCTTAATCTTGCTACTTCAACACTTACACCAATGGAACTTTTCCATACACCACCAACATCACCACATCCACTATTGGAAACTTTTGAAAACCTATCACCTAAACCATCAAGCCCTCCATCATTGTCACCTTTTAACACCATTGCCCAAATGGAAACCCATCAACAACCAATATTTCAACCAAACGAGTCATTGGATGATGCACCTCATCCACCGTCATTGCTTGAGAGTTTGGCCTACCTTTATGCTAAATCCTCAATTTTTCCAAATGATCAAGGTCATACACACCTACAATCATTTGTGTTTCACCCCATTCACAAAAACCTTCATGGTAACCATTTACAAATAACCAAGCCTACACCATTTTGTTCAAACAACAACCACCACAACAACAATAACTACCACCACCTCAAGAACCTTCCCAACACTTTGAATCTCTATTTTCTTTGTATAAGAAAATAAAAGCATCTCAATGATCTTCCACCAAGACCAACAACAACCACCACCTTTCACAAATGAATAACCAAGGTCATTGCTTAACCAAAATGAGTCTTTCGACCACAACCAACCACCACAACAAGAGTATCATCACCCAAAACCATTGTTGTTTCACCCTATCCAATAAAATGAGGTTTATCCTAAACCACATTGTGGAACGTCTCAAGTTTAGAGTCTCCAAAATGAAACAAAACCGTTTCTTTTGGAAAATGTTGCTCATTAAAACCAACAAACCAAGTTTAGAGTACCAACACCACCTCAAGTTTAGAGTCTCCAAAATGAAACAAAACCGTTTCTTTTGGAAAATGTTTCCCATTTAAACCAGCAAACCAAAACCCGTGTCACCCTCTCAACCTTCAAACTAAAGCCCGCTACAACCACAACCCACATTTTCTTCCTTAAACAACCTTAGCCTTGTTTTTGGAAAATGTTTCTCACAAAGGAAAATGATGATTTCCTTATAGCTTTTTATGGTCGTAGCTTATTTGTAGCTTTTTCTTTATTTCTAGAGGTAGGATAGTGTAACCAAAATTTCTTGTCTTTGACTTTTTAAGAAGTCTAAATTTTACATGAAATGAAGTTCATTACACTACAAGGTTTTCTTTGTTTGTTGACTATTTTAGGTATGATATGTGAACTACACCTTTATATGGTACCATACATAAATCTTGTGTTTTAGAAACTAATTTTTTTTTGTAGGTTCATTATCCATGTCTTCCTTCCTTGAAACTCCATTTAGGGGAGTAACATTCAAGGGGGAGCATGAGTTTTGCTTTATTCCGCTTCACAACTCTTAGTTGTGTTTTTAAACATGAAATGCTTTCATGACTTATCTTGTGCGGAAACTAACTTTTCTTTTGTAGGTTCAAAATCCATGTCTCCTCTCTTGGCACTCCATTTAGGGGGAGTATCAACCAAGGGGGAGCATGCCTATAATTCCGCTTCGCTACTCTTCTTTTTGTTTCGACAAAAAGGGGGAGAATTTATATGAAACTTGCTCACTTGCTCTATTATTTTAAACTTCCGCGTAGCTAACTCTTTGCAAAAACAAGTTTCATTACTAACTTTATAAGACTTAACACTAAATCTTATGACTTACTTTTAAATAAAGTTTATGTTTTGTCATCAACAAAAAGGGGGAGATTGTTAATACAAATATCGCCTAAAAACGTTATTTATATTTTACGATCTTTGCTAAGTTTTGTTAATAACAAAGTATGAACTTTAGCTAAAAGTAAATTATCACTTTGAGTGTTTAAGTCTTGTTTAACTAATGTTTACATTTTCTTTTAAACTAAACATTGGTTTTATTTCTTAAATTAGAAATAGTCACATCACATTTATGGCAAGTTTTGTCATTATGTATTTATGGCAAGTTATGTGTTTGACTTGCTTTCATGTTGCTTGCAAGTATCATGTTTGACTTACTTTAATTGATGTGACATTGTTTGGTTGCTAGAAGTTATGAGACAAGACATTGTTTGGTTTGGGAAGTTATTGCAAAAACCTACTGCAGACCCGGCGGTACCCTGGGGGTACACGGGCGGAACCCATCTCAGGGTTCTGCCTGATCCGCCAGACGTGCAGAATAGTGTGTTATAAATACCAAACCATTTGTTTGTTTTGTGTAACCCTTTAGGACTTATTCTCACATATTCTTTCAACTAACTCAGTAACCCTTGACTTGTGTGATTCTCTTATGTAGCAAGGAACTCCACAAGATCATTCAAGAAGTTGCAAGCTTCAACTTTAAAGTTGCAAGTCTTGGTAGCTTGGTCATGTATAAGCTTTGGTAGTTTATACTTCATGTGTGTCATGTATGTAGAAGTTATAGGTTAGTATTTTAGGCCTCAAAATACAAAGAGTGTTGGGAGTTGTTGTACCCTAGTAAAAGAACTAACGGGAGTGGTTGTACCCTTGGAAAAGAACTCGACATCTAGCTTTGTGTCGGTAAAAGTGTAAGCGACGAATGGGAGTGGTTGTACCCTTGTAAAAGAACTCGACATCTAGCTTAGTGTCGGTAAAAGTGTAAGCGACGTTGTAAAGGTTTTCTCCGCCGGTGAAAGGAGCTTGTTGATTAGTGTTTATAACTCTCGAGTTGGAAACTCGGGGCGTGGATGTAGGGCAAGGAAAAAGAGTCCTTGTAGCCGAACCACGATAAACTATCGTGTTGTGGTTTGATTGTTTCTTTCTCTATCTTTGCTTATTATATGTTGTTGTTTAGTTAGAATTGTTGATCACATATAAAGCTTTTCAAAGAACCAAAACAAGTAATATTGTTCTTATATCTTTCAACATAAGTAAAGCTTTTCAAAGAACTAAACAAGCAAAGTTAGAATCATTACAAGTAAAGCTTTTCAAAGTATAAAACAAGTTAAGTTAGAATGGTTATCTACATGTAAAGTCTTTTCAAAGAATCAAACATATTAAATTGTGTTTATATCTTTAACCAAATGTCAAGTTCTCAAAGATTATTTAAGCAAATAAGAATCGAAAAAGCGGTAAACTATTCAACCCCCCTTCTAGTTTTCCACAAAATGGATTGAGTTTTATACTTTATGTATTCATTGGTATAATTTTTATTAAGTATTATATAACACGAACATAAATATTTCAGGTTATATATATATATATATATATATATATATATATATATATATATATATATATATATATATATATATATATATATATATATATTGGGACGGATGAAGTAATAAATAATAAGTTGACAAAGTAACAAAACCTTTATAGCGTTTATTTCAAGATAAAACATACATATGTACAGGGGTGGCAATTCTTGACAGTACTCGAAACACGATCCAAGACCGACACGAAAATAAACGAGTTAGGTTCAAGGTTAAAAAACTTCGGGTTGGAAATAAGTCGACACTGACCTGTTTACAAAATAAGCTAGGTTTGAGTTGAAATTTTCAATTCGATTACAATCCGTCAAATCGTCTAAAATTAATTAAAAAATGCAAAAATACAAAATTCTCTTGGTTTTGGTTCCTTTAATTCATCTTGCCTTTCTTAAAAAAAAGAAAAAAAAATTATAGAAGTTATGTGTTTAATTTCATTATAATATGACCCGCTTATTTTGTATCTCTATCTTATTATATATATCGTTTTTCTTAATGGTATATAGTTATACCAGAATATTTATTGTGTTGCCTAAAATGTTTCTAACATAAAACTTACTATATTCGACTTGTCCCACTAAAATTATAATCAAACCATAAACGAGTCAACACGACTAACCCGTTTAATAAACGTGTTAAGGTTAGGGTTGAACTTCTCTACACGGTTAACTAAACAAGTTAGGTTTGGGTTGAGATAGAAGAAGAGCTGGTAAATGGTAATATTCAGCAAACTGCAGAATTATGGCACTTATGAGTAGGGCTGCAATCGAGTCGAGCCGAGCTCAAGCTCAACAAGGCTTGAGCTTGGCTTGAAAGAAAAACACTAGGCTTGAGCTTGGCTTGATAGCTTGTCAAGCTTTCATCATCCAGGCTTGAGCTTGGCTTGAATAGGTTCGAGCAAAGCTTGAGCTTGGTTTGAAAAGCTTGAATAAATACAAAAATATTTTATTCAATAGCTAAACTAAACAATAAGTATATGTACTTTAAGTAAGCAACAGTAGCAACACAATATTAAGTAATACTTGCGTAAATAGTTACATATGGAGTACTTGCGTAAATAGATTGATGATGCTAACACTTAACAATGGCAAGATAAAAAACACAGATACATGTATATAATATAGATTGATGATGCAACACTTAAGATTATTAAATTAAAAATCTTGATAATGATAGATTGATAACTGAACTTACGAATACTTCTGGAAAAAAAATAGATAAACTTTGGACTTGGTGGTTGAATGAGTGGAGGAGATTGAGAAGACGTTTAGATTAGATCATTAGAATACAAATCGTTTGAACGTTTGGTAGGGTTAAAGGTTTTTAGAATACATTATCCAATATTTACGAACTAAGCCCTTATAAATTATAATTAGCTTAATAACCAAATTTGCTCCTAATTACTTATATGAAATTTATATGAAAATATCTATATTAAAGCTTGATAAAAGCTTGGTACGAGCTCGAGCCAAGCTATCCAAAGCTTGAGCTTGGCTTGTTAAATATTTCGAGCTAATTTTAGGGCTTGAGCTTGGGCTTGAGTTTGATAAAAGCTTGACTCGATCGAGCCAAGCTCGAGCTCGAGCTCGAGTTGCTTGATAAAAGCTTGACTTGATTGCAGCCCTACTTATGAGGAAGAAGGAGAAAGCAATGAGCTTTTAGATGTAGGTTAAATACATAAATGGATTAAATGGCCCAATTCTATCCAAAGGCCCAATATACTAAATATACATATGGATATTAGTCTTATTTTCTTTTTCTTCTTCGTATATATTAGTTTTACATGCCACGAAATATTATAGTTTGTTGTTTTAGGATTTTCTAAATAGTTTGTATTTTTAGCACTTGATGGGATAGTTTTAGTGTATCTTCTTTTTGTATTATGGTGACAGAAAATTACTTATGTGTAACTAAGTCACAATGATAACATAAGAATTTAACACTACACATTAATTATTACAAGAATGGAACGTGCTTTACTTTTAAACCGAACCAGTTTTAGTTAAAATACTACAACCTAACTAACCTACCTGTACGCGCCAAAAAATTTGACCCGTAAAACCCGACCCAAAAATTCTAACCCGAAAAACCCAACCCGAAAATAGTTCTATTAAAAAAATGTGCATACCCTCCTCCCGATTCCTGGATCCGCCACTGCCCGAACCTGAACATGATCCAAATTGACACCCCTACCTACATGTGTAGATCACATATCATTATTTATTATTATTATAAATGGCGGAATCATTCCTTTCGTAAAATTGAGAGGTTTAAGATTTGATGCTAGTCCCACATCGGAGCAAGAAAGGAAGAAATGTTGATATATATAGCAAATAATTATTGCGTACAGCATGTTCCAAAAAAAATGATAGATTAATGCATGTGCCTATTCCTTAATTTATTTACTCTATTAGTTGATCTTTTATAGAGAAAAGACATCCTTTTGATTTGGTGGTATTTGCTCGTTTTACATATTTTTTCTTTTTTTGACTTAAAAATTATCTCTGTGATATTAAAGTTGGCACAAAACCATTCTTCCGTTAGAAATATCAGTTAATGAGGACTAACGATGCAAATTATTTTCTGTTATCTCATAACAAGAGTTAAAATATTTGCATCGTTAGTCCTCATTGAGTTAAAATATTGCATCGTTAGTCCTCATTTACTATAGAGTTAAAATATTTGCATCGTTATTCCTTATTGAGTTAAAATATTTGCATTGTTAATATTCATTGAATTAAAATATTTGCATCGTTAGTCTTCTACTATAAAGTTAAAATATTTGCATCGTTAGTCCTCATTGAGTTAAAATATTTGCATCGTTACCATCGCCACCACACACCACCACCCACCACCACCACCGCCACCCACCACCGCCGCCACCTACCACCGCCACCACTGCCCACCAACACCAACCACCACCACCACCGCCACCACCACCCACCAACACTGCCACCATCGCCACACACCACCGCCACCAGCACCCACCACCACCCACCGCCGCCACCACCTACCACCGCCACCGCCACCACCGCCCACCAACACCAACCACCACCACCGCCACCACCACCCACCAATACCCACCACCACCACCGCCATCCACCACCCACAACCGCCACCACCACCACCACCCACCACCACCACCGCCACCCACCACCACCCACCACCGCCACCGCCACCACCACACACCGCTACCCACCACCTCCACCCACCACCACCACCCGCCGACGCCACCATTCGGTTATCACCCAAACGACACAACCATTCGGTTCTGTAACCGCCATAACTAACAACTATATTAACTAACTATAACTAACTTAACCGCTATTCGGTTATTATCTTTCTAACGAGCAACTTTGGTCCTTCGAGTTTCCATGAGAAGTAACATCGAGATTATACGTTTACACTTATATCTTGACAATTACTAATCACATAAAACGAGTCTTACCTTTTCGGCTTTAGAAGATCATTGGCATGAGAACAGTGAATATATAGACACAATGTGCAGGTCGTTTGCTCTAAAGTAGTTTTTGGGAAAGATAAATTTAAAGTGACAATCCAGTTGATATGTTGCTTCATGCAGGGTTTACGAGACTTCTATTTGTATTTCGAAGTAATGTTATTGATGGGTAAATGTTATGATATGAAATTAAAGGGTTGGGGTTGACATTCGTGTGCATTTTTCCAAATTATCAAAGATAAACTCATGATGTGATACGACCCGGTTAGGGGTTGTATCGGAATAAGGCACCACTTTTAGCGTGTGCTGGCTCCGTCAAAAAATAGAAGAGAAGAACTAGAGAATTATTGATCTTAAACTTGATTGATTGACATTCATAACATTATGACACCTTAAATACTAGCTTATGAGATAACTCTCACAAACATAAAACTTATCCTAATATGACTCAAGACATATCCTAAACAATGACTCAACATTTATCATAATAAACATAATAAATAAAATACGATAATTATCCAACACGGGCGTATCACTCCCCACTCCTTCAAAATCATCTTGTCCTCAAGGTGTTATCTAAAATAAATCTTGATTCCAGGATCCCACGTTCTTCTTTGAATTTTAGCCTCCATTCCCATGGCAACATCCATGTTTTCAAAAGTTACCAATAATAGCAATGTCCTTGATGTGCGGGTCTGTACCCACTTTAGAATAACAACAAAACTCTCACCAATATCAAAAACATCGTCTATCGCGCTTTTAACCTCATCAACACCAATATCTTCATCAACATCTAAGGACCCTTTAATCTCAGGTGAAGCGAATTCACTTTGTAATGATGGAATGGTATCTGATTTCTTTTCAATTATATGCTCTTTTTCCTTCTCTTTAATTGCCTTGAAACGAGCCTCGACTATATGGGCTAAGGAAAAGGCTTCTACTAAAGTTGTAGGTCTTGCCCTCAGCACTTCTATTTGTAACGTCAGTTTAAGTCCGGAGATATAAAACGATGTAAGTAAAGATTCAGAGATCCCCGTTACTCGATTTGCAAGTACCACAAACTCACTCTCATATTCGGCTACCGTACCCATTTGCAAGAGCTTAGAGAGTGTGTCCCGATCTTTGCTGTCCGATGCCATGAGTAACTATTTTTTTTGTGCTAACGTCAATCAAAAACACTAATTTTTCAATTAGAATAACAAAGCCCCACTTTTTTTTTTTTGTATACTGTCGATGATAACAAAACAAAAATAGCCTTAATAGCTCTTTGTGAAACTTTCGTCACTTTTTTTTTTTTTTTTTTTTTTTTTTTTTTTTTTTTTTAATAATAATTGGGACCCCAATTTGATAGCCCTCAACGAGGACTCTCAATGAAAGCACCAATTGATACGACCCGGTTAAGGGTTGTATCGGGATAAGGCACCACTTCAAGCGGGTGCGAGCTCCTTAAGAAGAAGATTATAGAACTAGAATATTATTGATTGAAAACTTATACGATTACATTGATTGACATTGATTAAATAGACTTGACGAAACCCTAAATACCCTAAACCCACAAACCGGGCTTGAGCCACTTATTCATAATAAACATAAACACAAATCCTAGGCGTATCATGATGACAATCATACAACTAAATAGGTATTTCATATAAGTGATCAACCACTTTATTCATAGAAATTTTACATTACGAAACATTATAAAAGGTTTATGCATATATGCATATGTATAATTTACCTATGGTTATCTTTGATAATTTGGATAAATGCACACGAATGTCAACCCCTATAGTACATTTGTCAATTCTCGATAATTTTGGGTACAAGTCCCGTGAACCCGATATCATAAGATTTGCTTCCATCTGCTTTAAACAACCCGAAGTTTCTCTCGGAAGTGGGCCCGGGCTTTGAATTCTCATTAAACATAGCAAACACGTACGCTTTGACTACCTTTTTCGGTCTATAAGGTGTACCCTTCTTTTTGAGAAGTCTTTTACGCAAGTTAAGATTATATGTCTTTGCATTATCAACCGTGGACCCAGGTTCATTAGCATCTCCCTTTGAAGCCCATCCTGTTTCCGATACTATAACATTCATTTTTGCAAACCCAACTTTTTCCAAAGCTGAATAAGCCGCATCAATTTGTGCCTCAAACATGTTGTCATAATGCAGTTAATTAGTTTTCTCATCATATATCCCAGGATTCTTTTTAAAGAGTGCATGGTTGATATCAATGTGCTCGGGGTCACTAATATATGCTAGAAAAAGGTATGTGTTTATATAAAAAGGTGACTTGATTTGGGTAAAGAACTCAAGAAGCGGCTTCAAATAAGGAACTAATGTCTCCTTAAACGCACTGGCTGATGGTGGGTATGAACTAGCAAACACACCTGCAGAATGTGGGCTAGAGACCTCAACATCATCGTCTGCTAGATGAAGCAAGTCAAGAGCATTATGAATGTTTTAACAGCCGGTAATAACACTTCCCTTAGTTCCGGATCACCACCCCCTAATACATCATTCCCAACTGCTATCCCATGCCACGTATGCGCGTCCCAGGTACAAATGGTTGTACATTTTGTTTCACCCAATCCATGGCCCGATCCTGGCTTGCACTGATCTCTCTTATGAACTCGTTTCCAAGACCTATGATAATCTCTATTTCTGACACTTTAAATGCCTTAAGAACATCATGGTCAGCGTCATATATTCGTGTATTTTTAATCTTGTTTGCTTTCATAAGCGTCACAACGCTTTCTGGTGGAGGGATGTTATCGGCTATCCTTCCATAGTTGACTCCATATGTGCCCGTAAATGCATTAGCTATCAAAACTGCACAAAAAGAAAAGGATCATAAAAAACAATACCATGAACACAACTTACTAAAAGTTTCGGACTTGAGCGTACCATTAGTAAAGGCAATGAAGAGAAGAATGATGGAACGCTGAGACGATATAGAGAAATCCATGGCTTTTGTCAAGTTAGATTAAAATGTAGAGAGATCAAGGGTATATAGATATGTAAATGTAAAAAATGTACTACGTAGTACTTAACAAATATGAAGATCGATGGCTTGTGGTTCGGGATGCTTGTTCATTAATTAGGAATGCCATTAGAGTTGTCAAACAAATTTTCTTTAGATGAGTTAAGGGGAGATAGGTTTAAGGAAGACAACGTTTTTCAACATAAGTTATAAGTAACATTTAATGCTTATATACTACAAGGCTACAAGTTATATCAAAATTACTTTATCTATTGCATACAGTATTTAGTTTCGTGCAATTAATTATGCAACTTTGATAAATAAGAATATTGTGACAAATATTAATCTCTATTATTGCAATGATGTTATATGCAACTGCGCAAAAATGTGAATACCTTAGAGCATTGCTAATGCAACAAGCAATTTTCTTTTGTGCCTTTCCTAGTTATCGTGTAATAATTAGTATTATCTATTACTTTAGTTTCACGTCATTTCAGTGAACACAATTGAGCAACTAGTCGTACACATTAACTAAATAACGAGTTGTTTGTTAAAAGATCCAAAGACAATGACGAAAGTACAAATAAAGGTTTTAATTTATGTTACGTGGTCAAATAAAAATGCTTATATGACAACGAAAACAACATATCCTGAAATATATATATTATTTTCTTATGAGAATGACTATCTATAAAAGTACTAGTTTTGATGACATGGGTCTTATTATTGTAGTTACGTTTATAAAATTTCAAAGATTAATTTGTCGATGAAAATGTGAGCTAAACTTTTTAACAGTGACGAGGCCAATGGCTCAGTAGTTTGTCTATTCTAATTGTCATCGAAGGTATTATTATTGGCTAGATGTATTTATACACTAGTCATCTTTGTTATCTTTATTTTGAGCTAGTATATATGCTAAAGTGATGTTTCTTTTTTGTCCAGAAGATCATATACTTTGAAAATTTATTTCGTGCTAAAAAGTGGATAGAACGTCAACAGTAAACCAAATACATAGTATTATTTTTAAAGAAACAAAATTGTCAATTTGATGACTATTCAGAGATGTATGGTTGATTATACTAAAAAGATACTTAAGTAATATTAAAAGTGAAAGTAACACATGGTGCTAGTTTGGGTACAATAGTTATCATCTTCACATCTCTACACAAGAGATCTAGTGATCGAGTCTTTGCACTTCAAAAAAATGATATAGCCCTTATACCCGTCTAGGGCCTTTTTTTAGATTTTACACGCAATACTATTAACTATCTTTCTAAAAAGATTTTACACTCAATACTAGTATTAACTATACGGAATATTTCCTATCTACTTAAAAATAACTTTTTAATACTCATTTAAACTATGCTTACATTAAACTAGGCTTATATTCTTCACCTGGCTCTACACTAAAAGGGAGCCTTATTCCGTTCTCCGTTCCGTTATGTGCACTATTCATTAGCGCTACAGTGCTTCAAACAGTGCTTCCCGTTTCTCCGTTCCGTTATTAAATAAAAAAGAAAGACGCACTCTCTTGAAGCTTCCACACACCAGTATTATCTTCATCTCTCTAAAAAAAACACACGGTCCTCTCTTTAAAAACACACACACCGATTATCCACACATCACTATCAAATCGATGTGAGAAAATCGAATACACAACCAAGATGCAGATACTAGATACTTTGGCCTGTAGACGTGCATCTTCCAAGTAAGTTTCTATGTTTTCCTGATGATTGTTAATTTTTAGGGTTGGTTATGCCTTTAACCAGTCTTAAGCGTTCATTTTCGGGGGTATCTTTCATGTTTCAAGATTTTGATGTACAGGTGTGGACTGTGGAAGAATCTCTTACATTTTCAACCATCGACTTTGTCAGATTTTGATGTTTCGAGATACTTCATTTGCTAAACTTCAAAGATTTTTTTTTAAGCTACACTTAAAGAGAGGTAATAAAGAGGGTGATTATAAGAGAGTTTTTGATATTCAACATTTTTACATTTTTTTCACAGAAAGAAAATTGAACGTACACGTGTTCATGACATTTTAGATAAATCATAACCGTTGGGGGGTGGGGGGGGGGGGGGGGATGTGTATATGACGTGAGTCTAAAAGTTTCGGACTTGAGCGTACCATTAGTAAAGGCAATGAAGAGAAGAATGATGGAACGCTGAGACGATATAGAGAAATCAATGGATTTTGTCAAGTTAGATTAAAATGTAGAGATATCAAGGGTATATAGATATGTAAATGTAAAAAATGTACTTAACATATATGAAGATCAATGGCTTGTGGTTCGGGATGCTTGTTCATTAGGAATGCCATTAGAGTTGTCAAACAAATATTCTTTAGATGAGTTAAGGGGAGATAGGTTTAAGTTATAAGTAACATTTAGGCTATGTTTGGCGCAGAGCTTTTTGAGGCGATGAGCGGTGAACAATGAGCTTTTTGATTTTTAGTATTCGTTTGGCAAAAGAGCGGTGAGCTTTGCTATTTTTTAGGAAAACTCATTTTTCCAATGCTTCTTTAAGAAGCTGTGAGCGATGAGCAGTGAGCTGCGGCTGCTGCTCACAGCGAGCTCACTGCTACTGCTCACAGCTAATTTTGCCAAAAATATGCTTAATTATATATACTACTACAAGCTATATCAAAATTACTTTTATCTATTGCATACAGTATTTAAGTTTCGTGCAATTAATTAAGCAACTTTGATAAATAAGAATATTGTGACAAATATTAATCTCTATTATTGCAATGATGTTATATGCAACTGCGCAAAAATGTGAATACCTTAGAGCATTGCTAATGCAACAAGCAATTAGCGTTGGAGTACATGACTTTTCTTTTGTGCCTTTCCTAGTTATCGTGTTAAAATTATCCATACTATCTATAAAACAAAAATGGTCAAAGTGAAAAATGAAAAGTAAAAAAAAGTGAAATGTTGAAAAAATTAAAAAGGAAATGTTGAAACAATTAATTATAAGCAAGTGAAAAGTTGAAACTAAAAAAATAAATGTTGAAAACATATGTTTCCAAAGGAAACTATGAATACATATCGAAAATCGGGTCGACCCGGGATGCTTCTAACCCGACGGATTGACCCAGTTTATTTTGACCCGTTTTTTCGACCCAACCCGTTGGGTTGACCCGGTTTAAATTGACCCATTTTTAACCGAAACTGTTCAACCGGTTGAACCACTCGGATCAAACCTGGTTTCAAAACATTATGTTTAATCCTCAAATCCTCAAACTTTTATTATTTTTCATTTATAACCCATAAACTTTATTTTATCATTAAAACTTTCAACCAGTATAAAATCACGTTGTTATACACGTTACTCGTCTAGTCAAGTTAAAAGTGAATTTGAATGGATCTTGATCCAAAATTCTTTTGACCCATCTATTAACTCTTTCATAAATAGCTTCATTTTGCAAGTAATTAAAAGAGACCGTTCATATCCTTATGAATACATACCACATATTGTGCGTATATATAAAATATACATGTCAAACAATATTAATCAAAACGAAAACAAAATAAGACCTCTTACCAATTGAACATGGGTTCATAGGCAAATTACGAAGAGAAACAGTTCGTCAAATAAGCTACAAGATGACGGACAAGAAGACCATGTTAACTACGTTATCTAGATGTATGGTCGTCTACATTGTATCATTGAAGTTTATGATGATATTATTATGTCATTTGGATTTTTGGTCAATCTCTTAACTAGATTTTTGTGAATAACTAATAATCATGTTAAAGAGTTTTAGAGCATGAGGAATGGTAACACCAACACCCCCGCCACGTCAGCGCCACATTATTTTAACACCAAATAACATAACACCAAAAACACCAAAAATCATAACACTAAATAACACCATTTTTTGGGAAACACGTTTTTTTTTCTTTTCCAATTATTAAACAAAATATATTATCCTATATATCTAAAGCCCAGGATTTGGGTGCTTCAAAAAATTGTCACCAACAGTTGGAATAACAGTAACCTGCGCTTCAAACAATGGTACACTACTGTTATTCCAACTGTTTATCACCGAACCATCTACACACTTCTCTTATGTTCTCCTTCCTCCTCTCCCACACACTCTTTTCATATCTTCCACACATCCATTAATCTCAAAACACACACTCCTCTCTCTCTAAAAACATAAACACACACAGTCACTGATTATTCATAGATCCGGATATATGAAGAAAAATAAAAGTGGTAAACCCAATCGATTTACCACTTTTTTTTCTTCGCGTTGCAAATCAATTTTTCTTCATATATCCGGATATAATTACGGTTTGCTGATGCAAGTAATTTATAAACTCTAAAGTTCTAATTTTGGGGTTTTACTCGATTCGCACCTTCCCCAAACAAAGCCCCATATCCAAACCCAGATGTAAGTAATTTTATAAAAGGATCTTTATAAGCTTTTATTATTTTTTTTTATGATTAATTAGTTTTATATTTTTGATTGTCGCATACTCAGATAACGACTGATTTGTAGGAAGGAGTGGCTATTGAAATTGGTGAATATGTTGTTGGAGCTCTAAGACGTCAGCTTGCTGCTACTGTAGTCAATGCTCCAATGGTACTTGGATTAGTTATAAATTCGTATCAATCTTACATCATGTCTATGCCGTTTAATGAGGTGAACGTGAGGCTTTTATGGATATAGTCAGGATGAGTAATCAAATAATTGATTGGGCCGACAACTTTTATTTCAGGTAAGTATATGATAAGCCAATTGTGGTTTTTGCTCCTCTCTTTCATAGCCTTTCTAATGAACCCCGTTATTATATTTCCCGTTCTTAACGTTTCTGTGATTACCTGTTTTACGAGGCGGGATCAATTACAAACACCAAATCTCTAAGGAACAAACAAACAAATCGTGGCCCTCCAATTCAACTCCATCCAACAGCGCTGATTAAGAATCAAATGATAAAGCAGGGGCAAAAATGTAAAAAACACAAAATAACTTGTTCAAGCCTCTCATTTACAATCAGTAACAAGAAACACCAATGCTCTCTCTCTTTCATCCATGTCTTCTCTTCTCCAAAAAATCTCCGGTTAACCGGATAACATTCTAAATCACCGGCAAACTTCCGACTAACCGTAAAACTTTCGTTTAACTGTAAAATCACAGTAAAACTTAGGATGTGAGGTCGGTGACGGTGCTTTTGTCGCCGAAAAGTGATCGAATTTTTTTCCGGCGAGGTGGCGTGAAGATTAAAAATGCAAAATTTCAAACTACTTAGATGATTTTTTGGAAAAAAAAAGGTTCAAAGCATTATTTGTTTTACTTTTACTTGATTTGTAGAAAAAAGATCTACAAAACTCGTTTTTTTCGCATATTTTGACTGAATCTTTTCTGGGTCGAGTTAAAACCGGATATAATTGTACATGGAGCATGGATTTGTCTTGTGATTTGTGCTTTTGATCTGGGTATGAATGCAATCTTGAAACTTACTTTTTTTCTTTATGGTTTTGAAGATGATGTGATTTGGTTTTTTTTTGCAAATGTGATTAGAACTGGATCCATGTGATGGTTGGGTTGCGTTTGTTTTGTTGTTTGTTAACGTGCCCATTTGTTTTTCTCCTTATATTTTATCATTAAAAATAAAAAATAAGTCAAAAGAAATCCAGTAGAGCATAAGCATATATGATTTGTATAAAATCTCATGTGATTCTTTGGCGAATCACGTGTGATGCTCTCATAAAAATTTTGTTACTTTATAGATTATTTTACAATAATCATATGTGATTTGTGTGATTCTAGTAACTACTTGCCATCAAAACAATTGATGAATTCTCAATTAATTGGTAAAAAAAGTAAATCACACGTGATTTTGTTGTTGTAGTGTTTTATTATGAAAAAAATTAAATCACATGTGATTGCTTTTCGTTGTTGTAAACTAAATCAAATTTGACTGTATTTTGATCTACGAAAGAGTAATCATATGTGATTTTGTTGTTGTAATTAAATATAAATCTTAAGTGATTTGCATTTTCTGAACTGAAAATGAGAAATTTTGGTTTTCCTAAATCACATGTGATTTTATTTTTATTTGGCATAATATTACATGTGATCGTGCATCAAAACAGCTAAAATTAAAATATACACTCTTTGTAAGTTTTGATTTTTTTTACACCAATTACATGTGATTTGTACAAAATCTCATGTGATTATTTGATGGATCACATATGATTAAAGTGTACACTATTCATTAGTTCTGAGATTCTTATACATCAATCACATGTGATTTGTTCAAAAATCACATGTGATTATATGATGGATCATGTGTGATTCTAGTAACTAATTCTTTGTTTATTGTGTTGTGAAGATGGGTCGGTGGTATTGGTTCACGTCATGACGAACCAATTAAAATTTTAAAATACTCGCATAGATACCTTTATACTAATTGTATATCGGTAAGTATCAAATTACGCAAGTATCGTTTTCACGGGAAGGTGAATTGAGAATCACGTTTTAGTCTCGTTTTGAGCACTTAGTTATCTTAAGTTTTGGTTTTTTTTATTAGTACTAAAAAGCTAAATTAATAAAAGTCAACTACAAGTCAATCAAGGCTAAAAAGATGATATTAAAGAATATATGCTTGTCAAGTGTGGCGAAAAGATTATTAAGTGTGAAAGAGAGATTAAAGTGATGAATTAGTATCCCGAAAAAAAAAAAAAAAAAAAAAAAAAAAAAAAAAAAAAAAACTATTTTCTAACAACGATTGATTTATTTAAAAAACAATCATTTATCTTTGTATTAATTACTAGATTTAATAATTTGGTGAATCACATGTGATTCATGTGTAAATCACATGTGATTCGTATATAAATCACTTTTGAATTGCACGTGATTCTGTTGTAAACTGAAACACATGTGATTATGTTTTCTTGTGTTTTCTTATGGAATAATGTAAATCACGTCTCTTTTCTATTACAAACTTAAACACATGTGATTTTAATAATTTGGTAAATCACATGTGATACATGTGTAAATCACATGTGATTTGTATATAAATCACTTGTGAATTGCACGTGATTCTGTTTTAAATTGAAACACACGTGATTATGTTTTGTTATCGAATAATGTAAATCACGTCTCTTTTCTATTACAAACTTAAACACATGTGATTTAGTTTTGATTTAGAAAGTAGTCTTTTTTTTCTTTCTTTTTTTTTTTTAATGGAAAAATGTAAATCACGTGTGATTTACTCTTTTATGTTATAAAATTAAACACATGTGATTCTGTTTTAATCTTGAAAAGAGTAAATTACACTTGATTTTTTTATTTTAATTTTTTGTTAATTTTTATCATGAAAAAATGTTAATCACATGTGATTTACAACTAAATCACATGTGATATGCCAAATAAATCACATGTGTTTCATCTAATTTTCGGTTTCATCTAATAGAGCCGAAAACATGCATTATCAATTCGTCATTAACAACATACATAAGCACATAACAACAATTCATTGATATTTAAATAAATATAAATTACAAAATCCAAATCCACTTAATATTAATCCACTAATAAATAAAACACTAAAAGTTTATATTGTTGTCCTTTGATGTTACCAAGATTTTACTCAAACACATAAATAAAGAATCAAACCGGTTCATGAAACCTTTTGTTTCACTTGATGACATTAGCTCCCAGGTCAACATCATCTACATATAGCAAGTATCAATTTATACAAAGACAAACACTCACCTCATAACAAGTACAACTTCAATACTCTTCTTCGTAATGATGAGTGATAACTTAATAGAACTTAATATATCAAATCTCATCTTAAGAACATGGAACAAAAAAGTTCATTAAATTAACCTTGTATTTGCAAAACGTTGTTCAAAGACAAATACAAATATCACATGACACTTAAACGAAATGACATCACTAATAGCTCCAACTATTGCAACTGAATCTTCTTTGTTTGTTTCTCGTGTAAGTGAAGTGGTGACCTCTATAATGTGCAAATCAGGTTACAGATCCGGCCGCCACAGATCCTGTCAACCCCCGCCCCGCACCTCCCCCCTCCCTCCCCACACACACAAACAATCATTGGAAAATAGAACTTGATGAAAAAATAGATCGGCAGCGTGATCGACGTCAGATCGACGACCATTTATGATGATATGGCGGATCCACGACGGTTTATGGTGGTTAGCGTGTGTCTTTGGTGAGAAAGAGGTGTGTGTAAACTGGTGTGTGTGTGTGTGTGTGTGAATGTGAATGCAGGAACATAAAAATGGTGGAGTGTTAGGTGGAGTAGGAAATGACATAAACGCCCCGATTTGTTTTATTAATTTAAATTAATGATTAAATCTAGCCATTAAATCAAAGTTAAATGAATGGTCATGATTGGTTGCTTTGTTCTTTAAAGAAATCTTGTTCTGTACAGAACTTTTCTCCCTGTTTTACTCTGATTTGTGTTTGTGACCTTGCAACAAAGATATTATATTTCATTAGTTGCCTAACTTAAGCGACACCCGTTAATAATCTATTTTTTAATACTCTTTTCTAAGTGAATGCCAAACACCTTCTACAAATACTTTTAAGTTGCATATTTGTATGCTAAAAGGTGGCATTTAGTCCTGAAGTAGAAAATTATGTTTGTGGACAGGTTTGTAATGCTTAGCTTGAGGTGGTAAGATGTGATAGCGGTCCGAGACGGTGCCTAAATGAACATGCTTTTAGGAAGTTAAGTAGTAGAATAGCGATTGAGGTATGTTTTGAAGGGTATAAACTTTATACAATTTTTTAGTTTTTAGGTTTTTCTGTGATTTTGGCGATTTGAGTTAATAGCAGATTCAATATTGATTCACACTTAGATAGTATGAAATTTAGAGGAAAATTCGTGTCTTTAATATTGATTCACACTTAGATCGTCTGCTTATGTTCTGACTTTTATTTTAACAGGAATGCTTGATTCAACACGAACCTTAAACGTGAGCTTAGAGAAACAGTGCTTATAACAGTAGTTTTACAGGAAATTGTTTAGACTAAACTTTGTATAGATTCAGTGACCAGCTATCTGTATATTTTCAGGTTGCAAGGGACATCTGTAATTTATAGATGACACTCCTCATGTGGCTAAGGAGACCCCAATCATAGTCCAGGACAACCAAAGGTTGATATATTTGAAGCTGAGGAAAATTTTATGAAGGTAGAGACTTTAAATAGAAGTAATTTCTTTAGATAATCTTTGATATTAAAAAAGTGGGGATGGAAGAGTAGTGAACGGTACAGTAATCTTGGAATGATAAGCTGCGCTTCTTTAATTTTTTGGCGTTATTGTTTTTGCTCAGGTTTTGCTGCTGTATATTCAGCTCTTGGAATGATAAGACACACTTTAAAAGAAAAGTTCATTACTCATCGAGCACAGGTAAGGTAAACCGGTTGTAACTCATCTTTGTTATAATTATAGGACTGTTTAGATATGCTTTTTAAATGACTACTGTGACTTTAAGTGTTACTTATTATGTTGTGTTTGTTATATCGTAATGGTTTAGGAACGGTGCAAATCGACGTATTAGGGTTATGTTTGATTAAGATCACAGAAGTTCATGTGCCACATATTTTTGTCAGCTTGATTGTTCTGTTTCTTTTTGCAACCAATAACCACGTTAAATGAGTCAGTTGGAAGCTATAAAATTTTGGTGTTTCGGTTCAACCATGCGTTGTATCAACATTGTCACAGTGTATCAACATTCTGTGAAATAGGTGAAAGTGGTCGATATAACAGTTTTAAGCAACTTATAATCAAGCTTACTGTAAAGCACTCATAATTATAAACACGTATGGTATTGTGATATATGGATCGAAATAGTGTAAGATGTTTAGAGAGAGAAAGAGATATGGGAGACTTCTAGTGAGAGAAATAGAAATGTATTAGATTGAATGTGTGAGAAGTTCCAACCTCTCCCTTGGGTGGGAGAGGGTATATATACTACAATACTTGGTGCTCCATGAAACGAGCTGTAGAGTGAGCTGATAGAGGGTAAAGACCCGACCCACTCTACGAATACTATTTGCATATTTAACTACTAATAAACTATGTACTAACTATAATAAGGATAATTCTACGAGCTACGTAATGCTTAGCAATACTTGGGGTGACCGAGTCTTTAACTGAATAATCGTATTCCTAACAATCTCCCCCTAAGGGAGGTCACCCCAGAAGATAAGTACTGAATTCTTGCATCCTTGAATTCTTGTAGCTCGTAGACTTTGATACTTCAAAGTTGTGATCTTTGTGAACATAAGTGGAAGACTCTAGATGACACCTTCAATGTGATGGATGATCCTTGGAAATTGCCTCAACTTCATCATCCAAAAGAATGTCTGAGGGTCATCTTTGAGCAGTAACGTCTCCATGTGATATGGGCATCTTTGTGTTTGGCATGCTCACACTTTTCTGGATCATGATCTTCTGCATCAGAGTTGTGGAAGCATAGATGAGGCCTAATAAATGATCATGATTTCTTAGATAGTGATGTTGAAGTGCGAGCATGTGGTGATGGATCAGCATCTTATCTGCAATCGACAGCAACCGTCAGAATTTCCTGCAAGCAGACAGTTAGCAATAAATCGTCCGGTACTTATAGGTTTGGAATTAGAGATTGTCAACAACATAGTGTGAAGACTCCTTCTAACCCTTACCAAGACCGTTCCCAATCGGAAAACCCTGAAAGGATTTACACGACCTACCTAAGTAGATCAACGATTGGGTGAGTCACTGGAGATCACTCCACGACTGTTGACCGTTTGTAACCATCGTGACCACTAAGCGTAATCCACAAGGAATTACCTAAGCAACCTGCTTTCAGGGCTGCTTGATGTTGACCCTGGCAGGAATTTCCATTCAATCATTGGGAGTTACATAAATAACATCCCTCATAAATGTTCTGGCAGATTGCTAAGATCTGCGTAGGACTCATAAGTTTACCACTGGTGTCCTTAATGTTGAACACCCAGGGTAGAAGTAGGACGTGTTCCTATGAGATCTTTTTATGTATCTCGAGGCTCTAGACTCAATAAGTGCATTTGGTTTTCCTATGCGGAGATTAGGGAGAGGTCTCCTGCTTCAATATCAACCATCTCTAAGAGATAATTCGATAGATTACACCGGTTCCCCGTGAGAATGAAACAAGTTCTTTTAAGAGAACTTGAGTGGCTAGAAGGTTTAGTACAGTGCGTCACTGGGTCCATGACGTCTTGTCTTCAATACCAATGTCGCCTTAGCAACCATCAGTAGATTATGAATTGAACCCGGTTTCTGCCCTAAGGTTGAATAAATGGAGGGCTATTTCTTTTCACCCTTTCTCATTTCATTTCTTTTTCATTCTTCAACCCCTTCTTTCTCCATACTCACATTTCTCCTTTTTTCATAATCATACCTACGGACTTTCTAGTACTATCTAGATGGTATTGTCCATGGGTAGATCCCTCCGGCTCTGGCGGATCATAGGACGGTTTTCCTAACCTTAGCCACCTTATAACTTCATGACTATCCTATGTTGCCATAAACCAAATCATTTAAAATTTTCTCAACGTGTTTATGATCGAAAACTCAATTTTTTGTTAACACGTTGAGAGTTTTACCATTTTCAAATGCTCCCCCTTAACATGTGCACCGATGTTTTGATAGTAGATTTGCACGTGTCGGGAAGAGTTGCACTTTAGAATTGATCCACCTTTAGTTAAACATGAACAGGCATTCGAGACACGCTTACATCACTAGATAAACTAGCTTGAAATTATTACCCGGCCTGGTCAAGTTCACAAAAGGTTTCTCGAAACGGTACACTCTACTTAGACAAGTCCTCTTCGAGACACGCTTATGATTCGTCGTGAAAACCAATTATAATAATTATAGTATAGTATCGAAGTGATCCCGTAAAATACGGATCACCCGAGTCGTTTTCCAACGAAGGCGAATGGAATCGAGAATATCGATTCGTGAAATCGTGATTTGTAAAGTGAGAAAGTGAAAACTAGCAATCAAATAATTCACGTAATCACAAACAATGATGAAATATGCAAAGATTACAAGCTAATTATGCTCCGAAATGAAAAACGTAAAAACGGAAACGCAACCGTAAAATTTAAAACGTAACGTATAATAAAAAATTATCCTACGAACTTGCGAATAATTTCTAAAAATTTAAAACTAATAAAAAGAATTTTAAGAAAAAGTAAAATATTTTTTAGACTTTTTATTTATTTTCTAGAATTTATTTTCTATTTTTGTAATTAAAAATGAATTAAAAATAAGAAATAATAGAAAAATAATTTGGAAAAATGAAAATTAAATTCTAAAAATTCTAAATTATTATAAAAGTAATTCTAAAAATATATTTTTTTTAATTTTCAGAACTTTTTTTATTTTTTATGGATTTTTGGTATTAAAAATTGATTTAAAAATGAATAAAATCAAAGTAAAATAAGAAAAATAGTAAAAAGCTTTGGAAAAATCTAGAAAAATTCCAGAAAATCAAAAATATTAAAATGAACTCAGATAAAAAATTTGAAATAAAAATCAGCTATGGAACTGCTTATTTAGAGAAAACTGCTTATCTCAAGTGCTTATTAATAAGCACTTGAGATCCAATCACTATGAAACTTAACACTCAGACTGAAAATGATGTAATAAGCTCAGAAATGCAAGAAGTTAACCAAGTTATAGCTCAAAAATCACAGATACTCAAAATTTGAAGCAATAATGCTCAAGGAAAAAAAAAAACTCAAACTGATAAGCAACTCAATAAGCAGAATTGAACAAACAAATTCCAGTAGTAAAATCACAATGCACAACACTTAAACTTCTATCAACAATCTCAGAAACAATCTCAAGTACTCAGAGATAAGTTCAATTAATATTAGCAGTCCACAATTCCCAAACAGTTACTAGTTATAAACACCTAGTATGCAGGAGCTTAAAAGCAGTTCTAAGAAGCCAATTAGACTGAGATAATGGGGGCAACACAGAGATGGCAATACTGAGATACTTCTAACTCCAAAAATCCTCTCAAAAACAACCAATTGCCATCCAAAATTATACCAAGTTCAGCAGCTATAGTGACTTACTAAATCTGAATCAGTTGACTATTTCTAAAACCTATCAGTTTGACTAATTTGAATTTTCACACACAAATTCTAAATTTAGAAGTAATTTTAAACTAATGTAATGCTAGTTTATGTTAACTATCACTAAATCTCAGCTATGACAGAAGCATGATGAAGCTATAACAGCACAAATCCACAAACAGATATATATCAAATAACTCAAATCTGAGTTATACTAAAACTCAACATTCAATCAAAGCAACCAATCCAATGATACAATGATACAGTATCACAGATGCAGAATCTATATCCAATATACTTCAATAACTACCAAAACAGTCCTATATTATCAAATTCCAATCTCCAAATTAATCACAAATTACCACTAACAAATTCTAGATCTAACAGAGAAACATAATCTCAATTCAGTTCCAAATCAGACCCTCAACAACAACAACTCAGACAACAAGCTTAAACCTCAATTAGTTAATACAGATCTAAGACTAACAGATTCTAAACTTAGCTATACTCACACAGATTCAGAAACTATAATCTAACAGCTATACTAAATACCAAATCAAACCTGTAAATGAAATAAAATCAGATTCAAATAATCAAAGGCTAAGCTATAACAAATATTCAACAACAACTATCAATTAAACAGTACCATTACTTCATATAAGGAATCAGTACTTACAACAATATCCTCTCAGCTCAAAATAGAGAGGTTCCAAAGTCGCCTATCTCTAAGATAGGTTGATTTCAATGACTGTCTGTATCAGCTTATCCAAACACCTCAGCTACTTTGATTCACCTTCTTTGATATTAATGAATAATGACTCAAAAACACTCCACAATAAGCTATTCAGCTCAAATGAAATGTATAAAAGAAAATAAGCTCTACTGTGAGCCTTACTAACTATTATAATATATATATATATATATATATATATATATATATATATATATATATATATATATATATATATATATATATATATATATATATATTTATTTATTATTTTTATGCAAATGTTTTATAAAGTAAAGCAAGAGTAAGAATGTAATCAAGCTGAGTTAAACTAAAATAAACAGATTATGTAAGAAATGAAAACAGAATAAGCTATTATCAAATGTAAAATAAGCTGCAATTTAAAGGAAATAAGACTTTTACTGAAATTCAAAAGTAAAATTACAATTCCTAAACTAGATTACAAAAGCTGAGTACATTTTGGCAGAGTAATATTACACTAAATCTAACTACTCAAAATGAGCTACAAAGGGTCCTATTTATAGATAAAAGTGAGAGAAGGGGTCTCGGATTGCCATGTTGGCAATCCGTGTGACCTGTGCTTGTTGAAGTCCATCCAGAGCCCTTAGATTGCCTCTCATCATTGATCCCTTCATTTCCACTCTTGGATTGCATCTGATGACGCGCTTGTACCAGTAATAGCCTGCCATCTGTCCTGATTGTGCTTTATACATTCTGACACGTTCTGCCACACTCTGACACGCTCTAAAATACCCTTGATTGTATGAATATACCCTTAATTGTGGTAAATTGTGGGATTAGGAGTCTAGGGTTCATATTTACTGTACCTTTCTGGGATTGGGGTAAATTGGGGAAAAATATGGGGGAAAGGATACGGTATGCGTTTATTTATTTGTTTTTATTTATTTGACCGGGTTTAAAAAGGGTTGACCTGGGTTAAGTAATGGATTGGGTAAAATGGAGGTGGGCTTATGGTGTGTTGGGCTGGGTGATATAACTTGGGAGTGGGCTTGTTATTATTTAACATTGGATTCGGTTGTGTAATTTTAGTTTAGGTTAAGGGATAAAATGACAAGGACCCATTTTGCAATTCTGAAATCTCCAGGGATTAAATCTGTAATTCCTTCAAAGTTTCTCCCAAGGGTATTTATTGTCATTCTTCAATTAATGGAGGACCAGATTTGACTTCAAACTTCAAAACTTTCTTTAAAGGGCTAAAATTGACAATTGTTGAAACTTGGAGGACTAAAGTTGTCATATCATGAAACTTTATCCAAGGACCACAACTGACAAATCTCTAATCTCTGAGGTCTTTTAAGGCTCTGAATTAACTTTTCTCGACTAATCTGCATACGTTCCACTCCCGTGCCCGTTTTTGTTGATTTCCGTTTGTTTTTCGCCATTTTGCGTAATATCCGTACCTGCACATCACAAACACAAAAAACACACGTTTTCTTGGCATTTGTTAGCTCAAATAGTCGTATTGGTTCGGTTTTTGGTCAAATAATAGTGAGTGAATAAGCACTCACCAAAATCCCCCGACTAAGGTATTGCCGTGTCCTCACGCAATGTGATCAATTCACGCTCTTGGGATAAATAATTTCAAAACTCTTTTTACTAACTTTGAAAAGTAGCAAGGAGGTTCGAAAGAAGTGATAAAATCATTTATTCCCGAAAACGCTCCGTTTTCCAAAATTTTCCTTTTTATTCCTTTATTCCACTTATACTTTTTATTTTTGGATTTTTCCATAGTTCACACTTGTGACGGTTTGTTGAACTTTCATTATCTTGCAATAATTATTAGGGTCAACGAGTAGAAACATCTCTATTTAAGAAGCGACCATACGGATAAAAATCGTCATCCTTGATTTTTCACAAGTCCCCAAACTAAGCGTACAAACGAGATCACAGCTTATCTACAAATTAGATGCTAACACTACTCATAACAGTTACTTGTGGAAACTCCTTACTCCCATTTCCTAGGTTTTGTATCTCAATATTTTATTTTGAGAAATGAATTGCTTCATATTTTCTCGTTTCGATAATTTTTAATCCGATAGTGATACCTAAGTTAAAACGATAAGTAGTTATTCATTTTCTCTTAAGAACCACTGCAATAGAAATTCGGTCCATTTCAAGGAATTAGGGGTACATACAATATCAAGGATATAAGTTGCGGAGTACGATCACGTGCACCTCATGTGACTGATTACTAATCACGTATCACATGCACCTCACGCGCCAACAACTTATTGATACATACATAACTCTTATTCAACAATACTTCAACTTTCACTTTTTTTTTTCTCATTTCTCATTTTTCACTTTTTTTTTTTTTTTTTTTTTTTTTTTTTTTTCTTGATTGACTTTTTTCATAACATCAATGGAAGCTTAACGGGTAGCTCCAAAACCACATAGATAATCAACTTTTGACTTTTGATTTTTTTCACTTTTTTCGCTCTTATTTTTGGTGTTCCTTGATATGTACCCAATTTCTAAAGCAAAAATTCTCTTAAGAAAACAAAAAACTAAATATTATTCAAACCGAAATACCACTAATTAACCTAGAACATCTATTATATATTGGTGACGTTTCTGATGGGAGTAAAAAGCCACAAGTACCTCTCATGAGCTCTAAAGAGAACCACTACTCCACGTTTAGCATCTAACTTCTAAATAAACTCTATCATTTCTCGCCCTTCGCAATTTAAGATTCCAAATAATGAAACCCGCGAATACTTAGCCGATAATCAGTCACGCATATATAAAGTCAGATACAGAAACTTGCAAATTCTAGAAGAAGAATTCGCGTTTTCTAGCTCCTTATGTAAAAGACTAGCGAAAGCTTTTAAGCTGCGCATGTATAAAGTCAAGTACGGGAACTTGCAGATTCTTAAGAAAGAATTCGCATTTTATAGCTCCTGGTGTACAAGACTAGAACAAGCTTATATGATCATCATTGGTTAAGGGAACAAGCTAGGGCTCAACACGCCCGGTCAAGTCAAAATATTTATTCCTACTCTCGCCAGCAAGAAAGTCAACAAGGTGTCAAAACACTTATTCATACTTTATTATATTTTTGTACAACTTTTTCACTTTTTCTCATCTTTTTTGTGCTTTTTCATTGCTTTTTCATCAAAATTTTTGAAATTTTTCTCATTTTTTCAATTTTTTATTTTTTGGTGGAAAAACGGAGTTGCAAGAGTACACGACTTGTGAAAAATGCAAAGTCAAAATTGAATCGAAGATTCACCCTCCCCCGACTAGAACGAAACATTGTCCTCAATGTTTTATGGGTTAAGGTAATCCTAACAAAATTCTAGGCCGTTTATTAATTATGCCAAAGAAAACGTTAGTCGATAAGATTTAACGGATATAGGATTTCCAAGTAGCACCGATGAATGAGACCCCAAGTGAAGAGATAACGAGCACGAGAGTCATCATAAATCATGGACAATCCTGAACAAACATCACAAACATCCACAAAACACAAGAGTAGAAGAGGCACCCCCTCCTCACATTATTTGTTAGAAACTAGAAAATAAGAAGATGAAATTGATAAGCATGGGTTGCCACCCACGAAGCGCTTGTTTTTGTTCACCGAGTCACATGAGCTTGACTCGATCCCCGAATTCAATTGTCCTTGGGGAAAGTTTGGAGATCCGGGACTACCATAGTCGGTACATCCCCTCCAAAGTAATGTTTCAACCTATGACCATTCACCTTAAAATTGGGACCATCTTGTTGAGCTAACTCAATGGTTCTATAAGGAAAAACTTGGGCTATTGTGAATGGTCCAGACCAACGGGTTTTAAGCTTCCCCGAGAATATCTTTAACCTAGAATTGAAAAGGAGCACTTGATCACCAACGTTAAAAACGCAGTCTTTGATCTTGGCATCATGAAGTCTTTTCGTTTTCTCTTTATAAATCAAAGAATTCTCGTAAGCTTGATCACGGAGTTCTACTAACTCATTCAATTGAATTTTTCTGTGATCACCCGCGGTTTTCAAGTCAAAGTTGGCATGTTTTAAGGCCCAGTAGGCCTTGTGCTCTAGTTCAATGGGCAAATGACAAGCTTTCCCGTAAACCAGCTTATATGGTGTACACCCAATTGGGGTCTTGTAAGCGGTCCGGAAAGCCCATAATGCATCTTCTAATTTGTCGGCCCAAGAGGCACGGTGTTCACCTACGGTCCTTTCAAGTATACGTTTTAAACCACGATTGGAGACCTCAACTTGACCACTCGTTTGTGGATGATAAGTCGTGGAAAGACGATGTGTGACACCATATTTGAGCATAACTTTCGCAAATTGATCATTGCAAAAATGGGTCCCACGATCGCTTATGATGGCTCGAGGTGCACCAAATCGGGCAAAGAGACTCTTTAAAAACTTAACAACAACTCGGGCGTCATTGGTGGGGAGCGCCTTCGCTTCAACCCATTTAGATAAGTAATCGACGGCCACGAGAATGTATTTGTTACCCCTAGACGACAGGAATGGCCCCATGAAATCGATGCCCCAAACATCGAAAATCTCACAAACTTGAATCGCATTTTGTGGCATTTCATCTTTTTGAGAGATTTTCCCTTGACGTTGGCATGAATCACATGTTTTCATCAATTCATGGGCATCCTGATATATCGTCGGCCAATAAAAGCCGGAATCGAAAACCTTCTTAGCGGTGAAATTGGCACCATGGTGTCCCCCCGTGGGTCCACTATGACATGCCTTAAGTATTTCAACGGTATCCGTACCGTGAACACACCGCCGGATCACTTGATCCGCACAGACTTTGAACAAGTAGGGGTCGTCCCAAAAATAATGTTGTACATCTTTAAAGAATTTCTTCTTTTGCTGGGACGACATCCCTTGTCTAATGAATTTCCCCGCATGGTAATTCGCAAAATCGGCGAACCATGGGGTACTTTGGTCTATTTTAGTCACACTCCCAAGTGTCTCAAGAGGAAATGTTTCCGTAATTTCCTTATTCTCGAGAACACTTTGGTGGGGGTTCTCAAGTCTAGAAAGATGGTCGGCAGCAAGGTTCTCAGCTCCTTTCTTGTCTCGTATTTCGACATCAAATTCTTGGAGCAAAAGAACCCACCGCATTAAACGTGGCTTAGCGTCTTGCTTCGCCATTAAGTACTTAAGGGCTGAGTGGTCCGTATACACTATGAACTTTTTAAGCAACAAGTAAGGTCTAAATTTCTCAAAAGCATAGACGACCGCCAACATCTCCTTTTCGGTGTTTGTATAATGATGTTGGGCGTCATTCATGGTCTTGCTTGCATAGTGTATCGGCTGAAAATACTTATTCTTACGTTGCCCCAGAACTGCACCAATGGCATAATCGCTTGCATCACACATTAGCTCAAATGGTAAGTCCCAATCGGGGGCAACTAAGATTGGTGCCTCCGTTAACTTTTTCGTTAAAACATTAAATGCATCGACGCATTCATTCGTGAAGTTAAACGGAGCGTCTTTTTCTAAAAGGTGGGTCAGAGGCCGGGCTATTTTGGAGAAGTCTTGAATAAAACGTCGGTAAAAGCCGGCATGACCAAGGAAACTTCGGATTCCTTTAACGGTAGTCGGGTGTGGTGATGCGTGGGAATCGCACCTTGCTTTACCTCTCGAGGGATCTTGAGAAGCTTACAACCCCCACCAGGCAGTGTACCTGATCGTTGTAGTATAGTATAGTGACAAGTACCGGGGGATTGATCGTTCAGCTTAGGAATAGTGTCGCTAGGATTAGAAAACCTAATTACTAGTTCTAGAGGTGAGGGATGATTATTTTTGTATTTTTATATTTTTATGAAAGCAAGTAAAATCTCGGGTTTTGGAAGAGTGGGCGGAATTAGTTGCTATTCAACTAACCCAAAACTAATATATAATCAAACTAAAATACTAAAAATGAAATTAAACTAAATTATACTAAGGTTGTGAGCAGTAATTGGAGAAATTGTGTTTACTTAGACTTCACTACTCCCTAGATATCTTTTACACGTTAATTACTTGTTATAATTGTATGGATGACGAATTGTATTCCTTAATACCATTCGTGGGGTGGCATACATAACTCCCCAACTCTATGAGCTCTTATCTCCTCCTACACCATGACCCAGCACAACTATAGGGATTGTAAACAGTGGCTCATGCATTAAATACAACCAATAAAGATCTAGTACGCCTCGGTTCATGTTTCTTAAGACGTTCAAGCATGTTACCATTTGGAGATCTGCCAGTTTTCTTAAGCCTAACATATAAAATCATTCATCCAAGACAAGAATAAACAAGTAATCAACACATAATCAATATCTAGGTTTCATTAGATCTAAGCAAACACAAAAGAGATCTAGCCTAGCATAATGGAATTGAGACAAGAACAAGATATAAACAACCAACACATAGACATATTGATTGAATTAGAAGAACACTTATCTCAATTACAATGCAAGGTATCAAGGGTTTGGAACCCTTGAAAAACCTGTAAAAGATACACCAAATTCGTCTTTAGGGTTTCACCAAAACTTCTCTCTTTTTAGTGTAAAAACTAGAAAACTATATATAGGAAAACTGGGCTGACGGCGTCAAGACAACCATGTGACGCCGTCACCTCGCCGCCAAATACTTCCTCGGACGGCCTTGATCTACTTATGACGGCCTGTGTGACGCCGTCACCAACCACGGTATTTTATTCTTGGCACTTTGACGCTGTCAGGATGACTTTTTACGCCGTCATCAACTACGGTATTTTATTCTTGATATCTGGCGCCGTCAGGGTATAACTCTTGACGCCGTCACCTAGTGTTTTCAGCATGGAAAATTGATACTTTGCCGTTTTCTTCACTTTTATGCTCCAAAAACGTCCAAAATGGCTTCTTTTCCAGAATTCACTCTCCAAGTACCTAAAATCACAAAAGGAACGATTTAGGGCAATATTTGATCAAATAAAGTCGGATTCGGGCTTAAATGACCCCCTAAAAACGGATCATTTTTCGCCTCATCATATACCCTTACACTTGAGATTTGCTTGTCCTCAAGCAAATGAGCTTTTATTCTACTAAAAAGACAAGTTAGGGGTCATTTAACACTAATATAAAAGTAATTACAACAAATAATCGTTCCACTAAAGACCAATAGACAAGCACGGAGGTCATACACAAGCACCTCGCAAATAGTGTTTAGATACTTACATCTCTCGGGTGTAATAAAGTAATATAACATTATGGAAATGGAAGATATCTCTCACTACCTGTCATAGCAAAATAGATTACCATAGGCTTGGGAAAGGATCAAACCTCCACCACATGGCGTAAGCACCTAGGATAAACTATCAAAGAGGTCTTTTTAAAGGGTTGTAACGTTAGGTATAGAGATATGAAATACACGGTTTTGTTGGATAAAGGAAGTTTTACTGGTGGCGAGTTAACAATCTTAGTTAATTACATGTATAATATGGCGTTGCTAAGCCAAGACTAGACTCGACTTAAGCTAATAAATGAAAAATAACAAAAACATAAAAATGAACATAGAATGAAAAGGGATGGTAGTACGTATGTTTTTCTCTTTTTTTCTTTTTCTCTTTTTTTTTTTTTTTTTTTTTTTTGCATACACTCTTACCCTACCATCCAAAATAATACATCATAGGGGTTTGAGCATTCTCCTTACACTTGAATCTTTACATACTTTACAATTAACTAATCTAATGACTCGAATTAAGAAAATCAAAACACTTGGAGTACTTTTAAGATTAACGTACATATGGGGGTAATAAATGGTGTTCTTCCACATTACTCCATAAAATAAGTACTTACCCATGAGTCCCAATCGTCCCAAAACAATATGTACACGGATATGACTCGACTTAGCAACCATGTAATCAATTAGATAGTTAACTTAGGGTTTAACAAATAACAATAATGCACTAAAAATGAGCGCATACACGGAAGGCTAAGGCGATTTGGGTGTACATTTAAGTGTGGTGTAACAAATTCTTCCTTTAAGTAAAATGCTTAAAGTTAGAAACGAAAAGATAGGCTCGGAGGGGTGTACTAGGGGTTTCGTGTACTAAAAATGAGTACAACGCTAAGGGTGTGGGAAAAATTAGTTGACTTAACTAGCCAAGTAATATGACTTAAATGGTCAAGTAATTATTATACGGGTTTAACACAAGGGTGATCCTAATGCCTCTTATCATGTAGTAAATCCTACTACACGAATGTAGTCTCACTAGCGGTCTCGGGATGAATCACTAACGCAAGTTCTAGAATCTAAATGCTACCGGTACACTCATAAGCACCAATAATGAATGCTTTTCCTATCAAATCTAAAGGCGAACCTCACATTTTTGGGTGGAAAATTTTTCTGAATATACGGTTATGTGCTAGTCATACAATCTCCTATCCATGAGACGCTTGCTATGGCTAAAGTTTCACTCCTAAATGTTGTAAAAAAATTTAAATTTGGCGCTAAAATTACACTAACAAGTATTTCTCATAGTTTTATTACACATCTACTGTCAAACAAAACAAACTCAAGCGAAAGTGCATATATAAGGTATCATCTTTTTACCCTCCCCTTACACTTAAGATGAACATTGTCCCCAATGTTCAAGTAAAGAATGTAAAAGTTAAGAAGTAAAGAGAATGAAATCAAATACTCCCCTGATTCGCTCGGTATGGATTATAGGTTGGCCAGGTTAGATCTTCCTCCAAGAAAATGAACAATCAAAGCTTCCCTTTCAGAATATAAATCATCTCCTTATCGACATAACCTGTAAATCCTGACAACAATAGACAAGACAACGTTGCGTAAAATCGGCGGCATCCTATATAAGATACTAAATCCTAGAAAACAAAGTATGATATAATGCTTGTGGAATGAAGTTTGCAGATTTCCTGGAGATTATAAAACTTAATAATTCACAAAAACCATAAGACTCCGTTAGAAAAACAAAACCGGTAAAATTTCCAGATTTTAACTCCTGACGCCGTCAAGAGTAAAACTCTGACGCCGTCAGAATGGACCTGCAGAAATTCTTATGTTAAGTTTCCGGAAAATTTCTGGAAAAACTTCGTCCTACTTCCTGGAAAATCCTGCAAAACTTCATTATGACTCAATACAAGCATTTGACTCTAACAAATACGAATATACATGTTCATTTAATATTGTGGAAAATCATGATCGGTTTGTTTCTTAAAAACATATTTGGGGTTTCCCCTTACACTTATCTTTTGCAAAAATACCTTTAGGTTGGAGTTAAGACTAAGCCAAACAACATAATAAAGTATTTCCACATTAATTGAGAAATATGATCATTCAACAATAAAAATAAAACATGCATACGGAAGCAAATAACAATCAAACAAATAAAATCACACAAAACATGGGTTGCAAAGATTAACCATCAATAAAAATTAAAAGCTGAACATGCATAATATTTGTTAAAAGAACAAAAATAGAAAGTGTCCAAAGCCAACAAAGGTTGAATCCTAAACTATTACAAGACCAAATGTTTCAAATCATACAACCAAGAATAAATTGTTCAAGAATCACAGATATCAAAATGAATCACTGAGGGGGAGGACCAAAGCGAAAATCATAGCCTGGTGGGAGGTGTCTAGTGTACCCATAGGTGGGGTAGTCAGTCTCTCGGCCTGGGAAGGGGTCAATCTGCAGGTGAGGCTCAAGCTGATCTCGGGTGGAGAGGTGCTGCATCTGGCGGACAGTATGATCGTACATCCAATTAAAGCGCTGGTCAGTAGTGGCTCGCCACGTGTCCATCTGACCCATCCAGGCACCCTGGTGTGCCTGCCAGTCTCCCCGACTCATGTGTCGGTAGTAATCAGCCGTCCCCTCCTCATACCCAGCAAACTGATGCTGCTGGGGCAGTCCCTCATCATCACCATCATCATCCTCATCATCAGGCCCTGCTGGCACGTACCATGTGTAGGACCCTTCCACCATCTGCATCACAATGCTCATCTGCCTAAGGGATTTCGCCCTCACTACCCTGCAGTTCCCACAGTCGCTCAAGTACCCCATGATCTGAGGAGTAAGAAGACCATAGGAACGAGCCAACCGGGTCACGAACATCCCCCCATAAACCTTGTCAATATCCCTCTCACCCACACTGGTCCTCAAATAACCGACCACCCAAAATGGGATGTTGCAGTAGACATCCGCAGAAAAGATGGTGTACAAGTAGAACAGGTCCGAAGCAGTGATACGGTGAGTGGTGCCATGACGTGCAGACAGGCTGTATTTGATGCACCTGTGAACTAGCCTAACAATGGGGTCCCTGATCGATGCAGCCCCAGTAGTCGAGGTGTAAACCCCATCCCCTATGGTTGGCTAAAAGGTGACACACCTCATCTCACTCCTCTGAGTCTCTCCATGTAACAACCTCAGCAGAAAAGCCCCATCAACTTCCTCACTAGTATATAGCCCAAGCCTCCAACCAAACTCAGCCACAGAACATGACCTCAACTCTCCCCCTAGCCTAAAATACACAGTGGTGCCCCCCATATCTCCCCTAGCCTCAGCCTGATCAAAACGGAAGGTCGCAAAGAACTCCCGCACTAACTCACTATATACTGTCTCTCGAAGCCTAAACAACCTCTCCCACTGCGGACCCGCAAACCCATCTGTGCGGATCCTCCCTAAAAATGCAGCCTCCAACCCACTGGCTCTCAGAAAATCCCAGTCCACCACAGCCCCAGCATCAATATGGTGGTCACACAACTCCGCATACTTGGTGCTAGTACCAACATCGCCAAACTCGCCCCAACTGTGCACTAATTCTCCATAGTTGATCCCTTGAGATCTAGAAGAACTGCCCTTTTGTTGACGAGATCTTTTGCTCATTTTCCTGGAAAAAGGTGGAGTGAACGGAAATGATTAGAATGCGATTTTTTTTTTGATGAACTTTATGCAGTCAGCCACATCTGACGCCGTCAAGAGTAATCCTGACGCCGTCAGATGGACCAGAATCAGAGCCATGCAAATACGAGGGAAAAAAATCAATTTTCAAACTCTTAACCCATTACCCAAACGCTCCTTTAATCAGGAAACAGGGGTGGGGGGTCAAAGAATCCGAGGAATGATGGGTTTTCTCTAAATTAATGCATGATTTGGGTGAGACAACATCATCAAATGGTAACCCCACGATTACAAATTACCAATAGGATGGCATTACGATTTGCTAATAGTGGGTCAAGAATGGGGTTTCGGGCGAAAGGGGTTTTTCAAATTGATGGGTCCTACGGATAATTGATTGAGAAAGGATGAAGAAAACTTACTTACAAAGTGGAGATCGGATGCGGAAGATGTCGAATTGGGAGGTTGAGAATCGGAGTAGCAGCAGCACTTGGGTGAGATTTGTTGGGTATGGGTTGAAAGTGATTGGTTTTGGATTAATATTGCTGATCCATCGAGCTGACGGCGTCAAGAGTTAAATCTGACGCCGTCAGATGCCCGTGTAGGGTGAGGTTTGGAGTAGTTTCATGTTTAGTCCCTGCTCTTTGCGTGAATAACTAAACACTAGTAAAACCCATGAGTAGTTATTCCGTTAACGAGGTCCACCAGGGTCGAACGTCTCATTACTGTCGCGGAAAGAGGTGAGGTAGTAGAGGGGGTCGGGCGACGTTTTGGCTAAATTGATCCTTATGCACGGGTCATTGGTGTGAGAAGAAAGATGTTGTTCCATAGGAGGTTTCAAATCAGTGGTATTTTTGAGGTGCGACCTCTTTACACCGGGTTTAAAACCAAAAGAACGTTTTTTGGATGAGATTGGGAATGTAGTTCGCAAGCATCCAACGAAAATGCTATGGATTTGCGAGCTTTTCTCCACATGGGGGTGTTTATGAGAACGGGGGGTAGTTAATGGTAAAGCTTTTGAGGAAAATCTCCCGCTATCCTCTTGGTCAAATACCAAAGGGGTTGACACCTCGAAGACTTTTTCAATTTTTTTAGGTATAGAATTTTCTTTGATCTTTTCTTTGACCCTTGATATGAATTGGTCAGCGAAATTCATAAAGGCTTTATGAGTGCTTTCCATGCGTGCCTCTAGGTGCTGGATTTGTTTTTCCTGATTATCCATGAAGGTTACCATTATCCCTTCGAATTCCTCTTGTCGTGAGCGTTCAGGAAAATTTTGGCTGATAACCATATCCCAACGTGGATTAGGATTCCACACGGGTTCAGCGGCAAGTTTCTCAATAATCATCAATTCTTTTACCTGCTTTTCGATGCTTCCTAACAATTATTCTTGGGTGGCACATGCGTAATCAAGTTTTGCCTTGCTTGGGAGCATCGGGTCCTCCCATCCTTCCTCTTCGTATTGTGCCAACTCCTCAAGAACTTTCCAGCACTCGTCAACGCTAAGTCTATCTAGCCTACCCTTGGCTGCGTAATCAATGGCTTTCCTTGTTTGATAGTCAACCTTACCATAAAAGATTTGGATCTGCAGCCATGGTTCGATCCCATGATGAGGAACTTTTCGGAGTAGGTCTATATATCGAATCCATGCTTCATAAAAGGTTTCATTTTGTCGTTGTTGGAACATCAAAATGTCATTTCTAAGCTTAGTAGTTCTCCCCGGTGGGAAAAATTGAGCAAGGAAACGAGTGGTGAGATCATCCCATGTGGTGATGGATCCCGCGGGTAAACGCTCAAGCCATTGACTAGCTTGATCCCGTAGAGAGAATTGGAATAGGCGTAAACGGGTAGTCTCTCTAGTTTCAACACCTAGGTCTATGGAATCTACGATTTTGAGAAAGTCCTTAAGATGTTGGTTTAGATCTTCGGAACGAAGTCCATGGAATGCACATCCGCTTTGCACCAACCGGATGGTGTCGGATCGCAAGGGGGTCACATTGTCTCCGGTGAGCTCAATGGTGTTTCGGTAGCCTTGGTGGCTAGGTCGGGAATACTCTCCTAAGGTTCGGGGCCTAAGGGGTTCTAATGGTGGGTTTTGTTGTGGTGGGATGACGGGTTCAAAGATGTTACCACCTTCCATGATGTCGGATGGTAAAGAGTTACGAACAAAGGCACGAAGAAATAAGATAGACTAAAGAAGACCTAAAAATAAAAATAAAATCTTACTAGAAAGGAATCTAGCAAGTAGACCTAATAAAAAGAAATCCTAACCTAGACAATAACTATTCCCCGGGCTGCGGCGCCAAAAACTTGATGCGTGGGAATCGCACCTTGCTTTACCTCTCGAGGGATCTCGAGAAGCTTACAACCCCCACCAGGCAGTGTACCTGATCGTTGTAGTATAGTATAGTGACAAGTACCGGGGGATTGATCGTTCAGCTTAGGAATAGTGTCACTAGGATTAGAAAACCTAATTACTAGTTCTAGAGGTGAGGGATGATTATTTTTGTATTTTTATATTTTTATGAAAGCAAGTAAAATCTCGGGTTTTGGAAGAGTGGGCGGAATTAGTTGCTATTCAACTAACCCAAAACTAATATATAATCAAACTAAAATACTAAAAATGAAATTAAACTAAATTATACTAAGGTTGTGAGCAGTAATTGGAGAAATTGTGTTTACTTAGACTTCACTACTCCCTAGATATCTTTTACACGTTAATTACTTGTTATAATTGTATGGATGACGGATTGTATTCCTTAATACCATTCGTGGGGTGGCATACATAACTCCCCAACTCTATGAGCTCTTATCTCCTCCTACACCATGACCCAGCACAACTATAGGGATTGTAAACAGTGGCTCATGCATTAAATACAACCAATAAAGACCTAGTACGCCTCGGTTCATGTTTCTTAAGACGTTCAAGCATGTTACCATTTGGAGATCTGCCAGTTTTCTTAAGCCTAACATATAAAATCATTCATCCAAGACAAGAATAAACAAGTAATCAACACATAATCGATATCTAGGTTTCATTAGATCTAAGCAAACACAAAAGAGATCTAGCCTAGCATAATGGAATTGAGACAAGAACAAGATATAAACAACCAACACATAGACATATTGATTGAATTAGAAGAACACTTATCTCAATTACAATGCAAGGTATCAAGGGTTTGGAACCCTTGAAAAACCTGTAAAAGATACACCAAATTCGTCTTTAGGGTTTCACTAAAACTTCTCTCTTTTTAATGTAAAAACTAGAAAACTATATATAGGAAAACTGGGCTGACGGCGTCAAGACAACCATGTGACGCCGTCACCTCGCCGCCAAATACTTCCTCGGACGGCCTTGATCTACTTATGACGGCCTGTGTGACGCCGTCACCAACCACGGTATTTTATTCTTGGCACTTTGACGCCGTCATCAACTACAGTATTTTATTCTTGATATCTGACGCCGTCAGGGTATAACTCTTGACGCCGTCACCTAGTGTTTTCAGCATGGAAAATTGATACTTTGCCGTTTTCTTCACTTTTATGCTCCAAAAACGTCCAAAATGGCTTCTTTTCCAGAATTCACTCTCCAAGTACCTAAAATCACAAAAGGAACGATTTAGGGCAATATTTGATCAAATAAAGTCGGATTCGGGTTTAAATGACCCCCTAAAAACGGATCATTTTTTGCCTCATCATGTGGTAATTTAGCAATAACATCGACTTTTGCCCGATCCACCTCAATCCCAGATTTGGATATCTTATGGCCAAGGACTATTCCCTCTTTAACCATGAAGTGGCACTTTTCCCAATTTAGAACTAAATTAGTGTTTTCACACCGAACTAGCATATTTTCTAAATGGGAAAGGCAAGAGTCGAAAGAATCTCCATAGACGGAGAAGTCGTCCATAAATACTTCCATGGTTTTTTCAATCATATCCGAAAAAATGGCCATCATACACCGTTGAAACGTGCCTGGAGCGTTACATAAGCCAAAGGGCATTCTACGATAGGCAAACGTTCCATACGGGCAAGTAAAAGTGGTCTTTTCTTGATCCGGGGAATCAATGGGAATTTGAAAGTACCCAGAAAAGCCATCCAGAAAACAATAGAACTCATTTCCCAATAAACGTTCAAGCATCTGGTCCATAAAAGGAAGCGGGAAATGGTCTTTACGTGTCGCATCATTCAACTTTCGATAGTCGATACAAACTCTCCATCCGGTCACAAGTCGAGTCGGTATAAGCTCATTATCGTCATTCTTCACAACAGTGATTCCGCCCTTCTTTGGCACACAATGAACCGGGCTAACCCATGAACTATCCGAGATTGGATAAATCATTCCAGCGTCAAGTAGTTTAATAACTTCCTTTTTGATCACTTCATGGATTTGTGGATTAACCCATCGTTGTTGCTGAACGGAAGCTTTGTGATTATCCTCCAAAAGAATCTTATGAGTACAAAATCGAGGGTCGATTCCCTTAATGTCGGATATTTGCCAAGCAATCGCACTTTTATGCTTCCGAAGCACATCTAAGAGTCGTGACTTCTCCTCATCTTTAAGACCTTTAGATATTATGACCGGTAATTTATCATTTTTTTCCAAGTATGCGTATTCGAGATGAGGAGGCAAATCCTTGAGCTCGAGCTCCGGAGGATTCTCAATAGACGGCTTAACTTCTTTTACGTTTGCCATTTTTAAATCAACCGGAGGGGAAGAAACAATCGGTTTTTCATTTAACAATTTTTCAATTAATAAAATGTCCCCCTCCGGATCAAAATTGCTATTATCAACCGGTGAAAATGATTCATTTGTAAGACAAGCATTGATTTCTTCCCAAGCGAGATCACTTCCCTCAAACGGAGTGAGGGAAGGGGAAGAATCGGAGACGATCGGTTCAACAGAAGGAGTGGGATTGCCACTCGAAGCATTATCGGTAAAACCAAGAAATTCTTGAGCATACTCCTCCGTAGTCTCATCAATAACATCGATACGGTTAACGGAAGAAACATCGTAATCGGAGGAGTATCTCGCGGTTTGATCAAGGTTAAAAGTGACGGCTTCGTTTCCAACACGTAAAGTAATCTCCTCGTCATAAACATCAATCAAAGCACGACCGGTCCATAGGAAACCTCTCCCGAGAATAAGAGGAACCCGTGGATAGGCATCGAAATCAACAACCACAAAATCTGCAGGGAAATGAAATTTCCCAACATTGACAAAAATATCCTCAGCTATGCCAATTGGACGAGACGTTGATCGGTCGGCAAGCTCGAGGGTCATAAGCGTCGGTGTCAAGTTAGGAAGAGACAACTTTTTCCAAATCGACATCGGCATAAGGTTAATGCTAGCACCAAGATCGGCCAAGGCGAAGCATTGAACCATACCCGGAAAATTACATGGTATAAGAAACTTGCCAGGGTCTTCAAGCTTTTCGGGTAGCTTTTTAAGAAGAACCGCTGAGCAATTCTCGTTCATTTGAGTCCTTGACATTTCAAAAAGCTTTTCTTTATTATTTAAAAGACCTTTTAGCATTGAAGCAAATTTAGGCATCAAAAGTATAGCATCCGCGAGACTTATATCAAAATGTAATTCTTGAAAAATCTGATAAAACTTCTCCATTTGGTTTTTATCCTTCTCGCGGTGCTTTTGTTCATTCAAGCGTGACGGATATGGTACTTTGTTTTGACGGGCGTTTCATTTTCATTATCATTAACGACCTTTTCTTTTCCTTTAGACGTTGGGACCACCGGAGGTTGGATGTTCTCGGTCCTTCCATTATTACTAGGAATTTCCGTATCCGTTGTCACCTCGGGTTCACGGGCGACTACCTTGGGAGGTAGAGAAGAAGAGGTAATCGGAGCCGTCGGTCCATCGTAAGTAACACCACTCCTCGTAATGATCGCTTTAGCATTGCCCCTCGGGTTAGCGATCGTGTTGCTAGGCAATGTTCCAGAGCCCGAGGGTCGATCATTTAAACGCTTGTTGAGATCATTGATTTGATTAGCTAACAACCTTGTTGTTTCCTCTTGTTTTGTCATAAAAGCTTGTTGATTTTGAAGCAATTGCTTAATCAAATCTTCCGTGGGCGACGGATTCGGAACAACAACTTGATTTTGATTATTAAAACTTTGCCCACGGTTTTGAAAATGATTCCCTTGAGGCGGGCCTTGTTGAAAATTTCCCCGATTTTGATTTTGTTGAAAATTTTGATTTTGTCCTTGAAAACCATTATTTCCACTGTTGTGATTTTGATTGTTGTTGAATTGATGATTACGGTTTTGCACATTATTGTTCTGATTCACTTGATTAGGTTGATTAAACCCGGGTGGTCCATGATGTTGGCTCGAACGGTAGCTGAGGAGATTACGGTCTCCTTGAAGAGGTGGGTAACCGTTGCCACCCATATTTGCAGCATACACGTTCTCTTGAGCAAAAGAGCCGGTCGTTGGACATTCATAATACGGGTGTGGACCACCACAAGTAGTACAACCTTGATTAACGACATTGACTTGATGACTTGATTTTTCCATAGACATTGCATCGACTTTCTTTGTTAAGGCCATTATCATACTTTTTACTTCATCATTATTTTTCTGATTATTGGGCATTTGAAGCTTATTTCTTGACATTCTAACACGAGCCTTATTTTCAATTATCGTGAAGGCATCATTTGTATTCCTAGTTAACAAGTTACCACCCGCAGCAGAGTTGAGTGAATCTTGATCAATATAAAACAACCCATTATAAAAAGTATCAATCTGCTGAAGGTCGGTAAACCCATGGTTAGGACATTTTTCCAACAAATCTTTGAAACGATCCCAAGCTTCACTAAACGATTCATCAAAAGCTTGTTGGAATCGAAAGATTTGGGAACGGAGATTAGAAGTTTTAGAGGGAGGATAGAAATGATTCACAAACTTGGAAGCAAGGTCATTCCAAGTGTGAATTGAATTAGGCGGTTCCTTTTCCAGCCAAGTCCGGGCTGCTCCTTTTAAGGAGAAAGGAAACAACTTCAATTTCACCACATCGTGAGGCACTTGGTTCATTCTAATTGTCTCAGCGATGTCGGTGAAATTTCGGATGTGTGCACAGGGGTCTTCGTTATCAAACCCGTGGAATGATATACCCGTGATCAAATTGAGTAATCCGTGATTAATCTCAAAATTGGCATTGATGTCCGGAATCACAATTGCCCTCCTCACACCATTAAATGGTGATTGGAGTTGTTCTTCCATCGGACGTGGATCAAATGTCGGTTGTGGTCCCACCGGAGGAATCACATTGTGCTGCGGACCACCCATCGGCGGGGGTCCGTTGTGTTCGTTTTGGTTCATCTCCTCCTCGTCAAGGAAATGAACCCGACTCGTATGTCGTAAAACCCGCTCGGGGTTAGAGAACGGAGACGTAAGACTCTCAAACGAAGATCGGGTGTGCATACACCACGAACAAAATTAAAAAGAAAATGAAAAAGAAAAGAGAAAAGAAAATCTTTTTGTTTTTTTTTTATATTTTTTTCACAAAAACTTTTTATTTCTTTTGTTTTTTTTTTTCTTTTTATTGAAACGTTACGTTAATCAAAAACCGTTTCTTTCAAAACTACGCGCGACGGGACGGGAAAGAAGAGTGTTTCTCTCTTCAGCTAGCAATTTAATGTCTTAGCTTCCGTATTTCCTGCTTAATCGGTTGTAGTAAATGAAATAATCCGATAATTAATCAATTTCACGTTTTCGTTATATTGCGAGACTTATTTGGTTTACAACGCCCTTTCTTTCGATCGGAACGAGGCTGTAACTTTTATTTTATTTTTGGTATTTTGAAAACACTTTAGTAAAAGTGTTTTTGATTTTTCAATTTTTATAAGAGATATATATACAAAGTAGAGGAAGGCTTAACAAAACACGATTTTCAAAAAATATGATATTCAAAAATTCACTTCGGCCTTCCCCGGCAGCGGCGCCAAAAATTGATTCGTCGTGAAAACCAATTATAATAATTATAGTATAGTATCGAAGTGATCCGCGTAAAATACGGATCACCCGAGTCGTTTTCCAACGAAGGCGAATGGAATCGAGAATATCGATTCGTGAAATCGTGATTTGTAAAGTGAGAAAGTGAAAACTAGCAATCAAATAATTCACGTAATCACAAACAATGATGAAATATGCAAAGATTACAAGCTAATTATGCTCCGAAATGAAAAACGTAAAAACGGAAACGCAACCGTAAAATTTAAAACGTAACGTATAATAAAAAATTATCCTACGAACTTGCGAATAATTTCTAAAAATTTAAAACTAATAAAAAAAATTTTTAGAAAAAGTAAAATATTTTTTAGACTTTTTATTTATTTTCTAGAATTTATTTTCTATTTTTGTAATTAAAAATGAATTAAAAATAAGAAATAATAAAAAAATAATTTGGAAAAATGAAAAATAAATTCTAAAAATTCTAAATTATTATAAAAGTAATTCTAAATATATATATATATATATATATATATATATATATATATATATATATATATATATATATATATATATTTTTAATTTTCAAAACCTTTTTTATTTTTTTATGGATTTTTGGTATTAAAAATTGATTTAAAAATGAATAAAATCAAAGTAAAATAAGAAAAATAGTAAAAAGCTTTGGAAAAATCTAGAAAAATTCCAGAAAATCAAAAATATTAAAATGAACACAGATAAAAAATTTGAAATAAAAATCAGCTATGGAACTGCTTATTTAGAGAAAACTGCTTATCTCAAGTGCTTATTAATAAGCACTTGAGATCCAATCACTATGAAACTTAACACTCAGACTGAAAATGATGTAATAAGCTCAGAAATGGAAGAAGTTGACCAAGTTATAGCTCAAAAATCACAGATACTCAAAATTTGAAGCAATAATGCTCAAGGAAAAAAAAACTCAAACTGATAAGCAACTCAATAAGCAGAATTGAACAAACAAATTCCAGTAGTAAAATCACAATGCACAACACTTAAACTTCTATCAACAATCTCATAAACAATCTCAAGTACTCAGAGATAAGTTCAATTAATATTAGCAGTCCACAATTCCCAAACAGTTACTAGTTATAAACACCTAGTATGCAGGAGCTTAAAAGCAGTTCTAAGAAGCCAATTAGACTGAGATAATGGGGACAAAACAGAGATGGCAATACTGAGATACTTCTAACTCCAAAAATCCTCTCAAAAACAACCAATTGCCATCCAAAATTATACCAAGTTCAGCAGCTATAGTGACTTACTAAATGTGAATCAGTTGACTATTTCTAAAACCTATCAGTTTGACTAATTTGAATTTTCACACACAAATTCTAAATTTAGAAGTAATTTTAAACTAATGTAATGCTAGTTTATGTTAACTATCACTAAATCTCAGCTATGACAGAAGCATGATGAAGCTATAACAGCACAAATCCACAAACAGATATATATCAAATAACTCAAATCTGAGTTATACTAAAACTCAGCATTCAATCAAAGCAACCAATCCAATGATACAATGATACAGTATCACAGATGCAGAATCTATATCCAATATACTTCAATAACTACCAAAACAGTCCTATATTATCAAATTCCAATCTCCAAATTAATCACAAATTACCACTAACAAATTCTAGATCTAACAGAGAAACATAATCTCAATTCAGTTCCAAATCAGACCCTCAGCAACAACAACTCAGACAACAAGCTTAAACCTCAATTAGTTAATACAGATCTAAGACTAACAGATTCTAAACTTAGCTATACTCACACAGATTCAGAAACTATAATCTAACAGCTATACTAAATACCAAATCAAACCTGTAAATGAAATAAAATCAGATTCAAATAATCAAAGGCTAAGCTATAACAGATATTCAACAACAACTATCAATTAAATAGTACCATTACTTCATATAAGGAATCAGTACTTACAACAATATCCTCTCAGCTCAAAATAGAGAGGTTCCAAAGTCGCCTATCTCTAAGATAAGCTGATTTCAATGACTGTCTGTATCAGCTTATCCAAACACCTCAACTACTTTGATTCACCTTCTTTGATATTAATGAATAATGACTCAAAAACACTCCACAATAAGCTATTCAGCTCAAATGAAATGTATAAAAGAAAATAAGCTCTACTGTGAGCCTTACTAACTATTATAATTTTTTTTTATTATTTTTATGCAAATGTTTTATAAAGTAAAGCAAAAATAAGAATGTAATCAAGCTGAGTTAAACTAAAATAAACAGATTATGTAAGAAATGAAAACAGAATAAGCTATTATCAAATGTAAAATAAGCTGCAATTTAAAGGAAATAAGACTTTTATTGAAATTCAAAAGTAAAATTACAATTCCTAAACTAGATTACAAAAGCTGAGTACATTTTGGCAGAGTAATATTACACTAAATCTAACTACTCAAAATGAGCTACAAAGGGTCCTATTTATAGATAAAAGTGAGAGAAGGGGTCTCGGATTGCCATGTTGGCAATCCGTGTGACCTGTGCTTGTTGAAGTCCATCCAGAGCCCTTAGATTGCCTCTCATCATTGATCCCTTCATTTCCACTCTTGGATTGCATCTGATGACGCGCTTGTACCAGTAATAGCCTGCCATCTGTCCTGATTGTGCTTTCTACATTCTGACACGTTCTGCCACACTCTGACACGCTCTAAAATACCATTGATTGTACGAATATACCCTTAATTGTGGTAAATTGTGGGATTAGGAGTCTAGGGTTCATATTTACTGTACCTTTCTGGGATTGGGGTAAATTGTGGAAAAATATGGGGGAAAGGATACGGTATGCGTTTATTTATTTGTTTTTATTTATTTGACCGGGTTTAAAAAGGGTTGACCTGGGTTAAGTAATGGATTGGTTAAAATGGAGGTGGGCTTATGGTGTGTTGGGCTGGGTGATATAACTTGGGAGTGGGCTTGTTATTATTTAACATTGGATCTGGTTGTGTAATTTTAGTTTAGGTTAAGGGATAAAATGACAAGGACCCATTTTGCAATTCTGAAATCTCCAGGGATTAAATCTGTAATTCCTTCAAAGTTTCTCCCAAGGGTATTTATTGTCATTCTTCAATTAATGGAGGACCAGATTTGACTTCAAACTTCAAAACTTTCTTTAAAGGGCTAAAATTGACAATTGTTGAAACTTGGAGGACTAAAGTTGTCATATCATGAAACTTTATCCAAGGACCACAACTGACAAATCTCTAATCTCTGAGGTCTTTTAAGGCTCTGAATTAACTTTTCTCGACTAATCTGCATACGTTCCACTCCCGTGCCCGTTTTTGTTGATTTCCGTTTGTTTTTCGCCATTTTGCGTAATATCCGTACCTGCACATCACAAACACAAAAAACACACGTTTTCTTGGCATTTGTTAGCTCAAATAGTCGTATTGGTTCGGTTTTTGGGCAAATAATAGTGAGTGAATAAGCACTCACCACTTACATCACTGGTTAACCCAGCTTGAAGTTATTACCCGGCCAGGACAAGTCCTTTCGATTGAAGACTGTTTATGTTTCGTCAATTCATTGGTTAAGACCGAGTCTCGATCTCACATGATGATCGGATCCTTTTACTCAAATCATTTGCTCCCCCTTAATATGTGCATTGGTATACAAAAGGGTTTAGCACATATAGGAGAGCATATATTTTGAATCAATACCATATTATAATCAGATTTCCATATTAAATCACATTTTTCTCCCCCGATCAAAAATTTCAAACCAGTTGAGATTTGTGATCCCAAGTGATTTAAATAAGTTAAAAGGTTTTGGGAGAAAGGTGCGTCATGTTTAAGAATTACCTTTTTTTTTAGAAGATACATTTGCTCCCCCTCAAACCTTGAGGGAGAATGTTATGTGTTAGAAGTGATGAGTTTATAAATGATTTAGAGTTTAACAAGAAACTCATGAAAAATTCATATACTAACACATAACAATCACATGTCGAATACGCCCTTACGCACAAAGATCTTGTTATGATGACATATAGTTTTTGAAATCATGCTCCCCCTCAATCGATGACGCATTTTCAATAATCGTATTTTGCACAAAAGATAAGTTCTTTTTGCATCGATTGAGTGGTATATTTTAAAACACTGTTTTAAGTGTATTTTGATCTTCAAAAACCATGGTACCACCAAGTTTGGATCAAATACTTTCCCGAAGAATCTTTGAAAGGAAAGTATTTGTTTGATAAAGAAGACTTCTCTTCTTTTTCAAGAAATGATGCACTTAAGCGTACATCAGATCGGAAAGGCACGAATATAAAGTAAGTCATGCCTTTGTTAGGAATAGACGTCTTTTTGGCGACGAGCTTTCCCCAGTATGACGACCGGGTTGCTATCTGAAGTAATAGCAAACCATATTGAAGACCGGGTTACAGCCTGAAGTGACTGTAAGCCATTTTGAGAAACGACATGTTTTAGAAAGAAAAACTTTATTTGAAACCGAAAAAACTCTTGCTCAAGCATATGTATGTTTCCGTGTCATTATTGAATGACATTTCTAGAAACGTACATAATATTGATTACACAAGAGACATGTCGTGAGAAGAATATTTTTGGGTTTTTATGAATTTTCTGATTTTTATGGGTTTTATAGGTTTTATATTTTTCTATTTTCTTTATGGTATAAGATATATACAGGGATATGTGAAGCAAAACAGTTTCTCCTCATTTTCTTCCTGAAGACGTTTGGGAGATACTGGCGAAGGACTCTTCATTCCAAAGCGCTGGAGAATAAATTGAGATCGTTCTCTTGAGAGAGCCTTAGTGAAGAAATCTGCCAGCCGAAATTCTGTCCTCACGAAGTAAAGTTTCACTACCCCATTCTCATCTTATTTTACCACACCTTAGGAGAATCCGTTTCCCAGGAGAAACTTTGACAGTGTATCAAACCATGCCCTAGGCGTCTGTTTTAGGCCAAAGAGAGCCCTTTTCAGACGATAGACATGGTTAGGACGATCAAAATATACAAATCTTTCCGGTTGACTGAAATAAAGAACTTTATTCAGCTCGCCATTTAGAAATGCAATTTTCATATCCATTTGATAGACCGTCATGTTCTGACTTGCAGCATTGGCGAGAAACATTCTGATAGCTTCAATACGAACAACCAGAGCGAAATATTCCTCTAAATTAATGCCTTCCTGTAGACGATATCCCTTAGCAGCAAGCCTTGCCTTGTTTTCAGAACGACATAATGCTCATCAAGTTTCACTTTGAAGATCCACTTAGAGCTATAATCATTGCACAGTCTGGAGGTAGTACCAATTCCCATACTTCAAGTCGATCGAACATGCTAACTTCTTCATGCATCACATTAACCCAACAGTCTTTAGAGATAGCAGTTTTGACATCTTTGGGTTCAACTTTGGAAGGTACGGAATTCTAAAAGCACCACAAGGCAAAGGTGGTAAGTTGTCTTCGTGTGAACACCGGTCGAGAAAGATTCCCGACAATGTTATCAATCGGATGATCTTCGGTCCGTTTTCTGAGATTTTGATGTAGTTGAGGGTAGGAACCTGAAGAAGTCATGTTTGCATCCCTCGAAGAAGATTCATGAGCAAACAGGTTTTAGTACAGAGCATATTCAATAGGAGCAAATGAATTCACTTCAAAAGAATAGTCGACTACAGTGCCTTGATGTACTGAAGGAGATTGAAGGTTTGACGATGATGGTGAGTAACTTGCAGATTGAGCATCTTGATCAATTAAAGTAGACAATGATGAACCATTTGAGTTGTACAGAACTGGAGCAGCAGCAGCCGATGGTGTCAGTGTATCATCAGTAGGTGTCTCAAAGTATTCATCAATCATTGGGTCAAACAAGATCTTCAAAATCTCATTTGTAGTTGGTTCATAAGGTACTGCAGGAGTGGGATTCTGTACAAGACCTGAACTGATTGGTTCAGGAGACAAAAGTTTAGACGTGGGTCCTGCACTGATGTGTTCAGGAGCCGTATGCTCAGTCAGCTCAACGAATGTGACGTGAACGGTTTCCAGGATTTATCGGGTTTTTTTGTTGTAGACTCGGTATCCCTTACTATCTGGAGCGTAACCAACGCATAATCCAATACCAGTTTTAGCTTATAACATTCCCAGATCTTGACTGTCATTTTGTAGGGTAGCATAAATCACCAAACACAAATCGAGAGGAGAGATCCGGTCTCTTGCCATATATCAGCTCATATGGAGTTTTGTTGTGAAGAGTATGGATCAAGTATCGGTTTTCGGTGTAACAGGCTGTAGCAATTGCTTCCGCCCATAGGATCTGATGAGGCGAAAAATGATCCGTTTTTAGGGGGTCATTTAAGCCCGAATCCGACTTTATTTGATCAAATATTGCCCTAAATTGTTCCTTTTGTGATTTTAGGTGTTTAGAGAGTGAATTCTGGAAAAGAAGCTATTTTGAACGTTTTTGGAGCATAAAAGTGAAGAAAACGGCAAAGTACCAAAAATCCATGCTGAAGATACAAGGTGACGGCGTCAAGACTTCCTTCTTGACGGCGTCAGACATGAAGAATTAAACACCGTAGCTGGTGACGGCGTCAGATGGATTGATGACGGCGTCAAAGTGGCAAAGAATAAAATACCGTAGGTGGTGACGGCGTCACATAGGCCGTCACAAATGGATCAAGGGCGTCCGAGGAAGTATATGGCGGCGAGGTGACGGCGTCAGAATTAACTCTTGACGCCGTCAGAGTGTTTTTCCTATATATAGTTTTCTAGTTTTTTCATTAGAAGAAGAGAGAAGTTTTGGTGAAACCCTAAAGACGATTTTGGTGCCTCTTTTACAGGTTTTTCAAGGGTTCCAAACCCTTGAGACCTTGCATTGTAATTGAGATAAGTATACTCTTAATTCAATCAATATGTCTATGTGTTGGTTGTTTATCTTTTGTTCTTATCTTAATTCTACTATGCTAGGCTAGATTTCCTTTGTGTTTGCTTAGATCTAATGAAACCTAGATGTTGATTATGTGTTGATTACTTGTCTATTCTTGTTTTGGATGAATGATATTATATGTTAGGCTTAAGAAAACTGGCAGATCTCCAAATGGTAACATGCTTGAACGTCTTAAGAAACATGAACCGAGGCGTACTAGGTCTTTATTGGTTGTATTTAATGCATGAGCCACTGTTTACAATCCCTATAGTTGTGCTGGGTCATGGTGTAGGAGGAGATAAGAGCTCATAGAGTTGGGGAGTTATGTATGCCACCCCACGAATGGTATTAAGGAATACAATCCGTCATCCATACAAGTGTAACAAGTAATTGACATGTAAAAGATATCTAGGGAGTAATGAAGTCTAAGTAAACACAATTTCTCCAACCACTGCTCATAACCTTAGTTTAATATTAGTTTAATTTCATTTTCATTAGTTTAATTTAATTATATATTAGCTTTGGGTTAGTTGAATAGCAACTAATTCCGCCCACTCTTCCAAAACCCGAGATTTTAATTGCTTTCATAAAAATATAAAAATACAAAAATAATCATCTTTCATCTCTAGAACTATTAATTAGGTTTTCTAATCCTAGCGACACTATTCCTAAGCTGAACGATCAATCCCCCGGTACTTGTCACTATACTATACTACAACGATCAGGTACACTGCCTGGTGGGGGTTGTAAGCTTCTCGAGATCCCTCGAGAGGTAAAGCAAGGTGCGATTCCCACGCATCAAGTTTTTGGCGCCGCAGCCCGGGGAATAGTTATTGTTTAGGTTGAATTTGATTTTTATTAGGTCTACTCATTAGATTCCTATCAAGTGAGATTTTTTCTTTTTATTTTGTAGCTTTCTCGTAGTCTATCTTTTCTTTGTAATTTTGTTTGTAATTTGCTTCAAATGGACACTTCACTTAGACTTCTAAGATTGCAATATATGGTTGAGTGGCTAGAACACCAAGAAGTGCAAAATACCTCATTTAGAGACACCTATGAATCATATGAGCCTTCACCTAGGATAGATTCTTATGAACAACCTCCATGTTTAGGATCTTGTTTTAGTGAAGCTAATAGAAAAAGCGATCTAGTTTGCCAAGGAATTATGGATAGAGCCGTATCAATAAACCATAAGTTGGATGAAGCACTAGGTTTGTTATTATCACTACCTAAGGATATAGGTGATCGTGACACGTGGAATGATGAGGTAAATAACATAAGCCCACAAAATACTCAACCATCATTTGAGGCACACACACCGCCCGTGACTTACCCGGAAGAAGTAGAAGAAATTTTAGGAATTCCTATGGAGGTAGAACCCTTGGACCAGACACCACTTAAGGATATAGGTTTGAACACTTGTAGTGATAACCTTACTCCTAGTTCTAGGGAATTTCCTAGTGTTGATGAACCGGAACCTCAATCTTTACACACATTTCCATCCTTAGATATATTTTTAGGAGACAAAAGAGGAACCGACCCACCCATCAACCAATATGATCTGGGTAGTTTTAGGATGAAGGAAGCCATTCACTCACCCCCTTCACCTCACGTGGCATATTCACACCCTAAGGGTGTGTATCGCTACTTTCACCCACACTTAATCCTAAGTGTAGGGAGAACCTCCCCTATTTCCATTAAATAAGGGTAGAGTCAGGCTCGTGACTCGAACAAAAACAAGCGCTTCTTGGGAGGCAACCCATGTTTTGTGTGTTTTTATTTGTTTGTTTGTTTGTTTGTTTGTTTGTTTGATTTTATTTGTTTCCGTATGCATGTTTTATTTTTATTGTTTGTGGCTCATGTTTCAAAGTAAATTGTGAAAATGCTTTATTTTGTTTTTAACTTCGTCTTAATTGCATATAAAGGTATTTTGCAAAAGATAAGTGTAAGGGAGATCCAAATTTATTTATAAGAACGAAATTGAGCATGAACCACAACAATATTAAATGGACATGTGTATTAGTACTTGTTAGAGTCAAATGCTTGTATCGAGTCGTAATGATGTTTTGCAGGATTTTCCAGGAAGTAGGACGAAGTTTTTCCAGAAATTTTCCAGAAACTTAACATAAGAATTTCTGCAGGTCCATTCTGACGGCGTTAGAGTTTTACTCTTGACAGCGTCAGGAGTTAAAAATCTGGAAATTTTACCGGTTTTGTTTTTCTAACGGAGTCTTAAGGTTTTTGTTGAATTATTAAGTTTTATAAACTCCAGGAAATCTGCAAACATTCATTCCACAAGCATTATATCTTTAATTGTTTTGTTTTTATTCCTAAGTCTGGAATTACATCTAGTTGTAAGTTATCTTTGTTCGGGTTGATGCTTTGGGTTTTTGTCTGTTTTCTCAGGATTTACAGGTTATGTATGACAAGAAGATGATTTATACTCTGGAAGGGAAGCTTTGATTGTTCATTTTCTTGGAGGAAGATTTAACCTGGCCAACCTATTATCCATACCGAGCGAATCAGGGGAGTATTTGATTTCATTCTCTTTACTTTTAACTTTTACATTCTTTACTTGAACATTGGGGACAATGTTCATCCTAAGTGTAAGGGGAGGGTAAAAAGATGATACCTTACATATGCACTTTCGCTTGAGTTTGTTTTGTTTGATAGTAGATGTGTAATAAAACTATGAGAAATACTTGTTAGTGCAATTTTAGCGCCAAATTTAAAATTTTTTACAACATTTAGGAGTGAAACTTTAGCCATAGCAAGCGTCTCATGGATAGGAGATTGTATGACTAGCACATAAGCGTATATTCAGAAAAATTTTCCACCCAAAAATGTGAGGTTCGCCTTTAGATTTGATAGGAAAAGCATTCATTATTGGTGCTTATGAGTGTACCGGTAGCATTTAGATTCTAGAACTTGCGTTAGTGATGCATCCCGAGACCGCTAGTGAGACTACATTCGTGTGGTAGGATTTACTACATGATAAGAGGCATTAGGATCACCCTTGTGTTAAACCCGTATCATAATTACTTGACCATTTAAGTCATACTACTTGACTAGTTAAGTCAACTAATTTTTCCCACACCCTTAGCGTTGTACTCATTTTTAGTACACGAAACCCCTAGTACACCCCTCCGAGCCTATCTTTTCGTTTCTAACTTTAAGCATCTTACTTAAAGGAAGAATTTGTTACACCCCACTTAAATGTACACCCAAATCGCCTTAGCCTTCCGTGTATGCGCTCATTTTTAGTGCATTATTGTTATTTGTTAAACCCTAAGTTAACTTTCTAATTGATTACATGGTTGCTAAGTCGAGTCATATCCTTGTACATATTGTTTTGGGACGATTGGGACTCATGGGTAAGTACTTATTTTATGGAGTAATGGGGAAGAACATCATATTATTACCCCCATACGTACGTTAATCTTAAAAGTGCTCCAAGTGTTTTGATTTTCTTAATTCGAGTCATTAGATTAGTTAATGTAAAGTATGTAAAGATTCAAGTGTAAGGGGATTGCTCAAACCCCTATGATGTATTATTTTGGATGGTAGGGTAAGAGTGTATGCAAAAAAAAAAAAAAAAAAAAAAACGAAAAAATCAAGAAAAAGAAAAAAAAAATAGAAAAAGGAAAAAGAGAAAAAACATACGGACTACCATCCCGTTTTCATTCTATGTTCATTTTATGTTTTTGTTATTTTTCATTTATTAGCTTAAGTCGAGTCTAGTCTTGGCTTAGCAACGCCATCTTGTACATGTAATTAACTAAGATTGTTAACTCGCCACCAGAAAAATTCCCTTTATCCAACAAAACCGTGTAATTCATATCCCTACACCTAACGTTATAACCCTTTAAAAGACCTCTTTGATAGTTTATCCTAGGTGCTTACGCCATGTGGTGGAGGTTTGATCCTTTCCCAAGCCTATGGTAATCTATTTTGTTATGACAGGTAGTGAGAGATATCTTCCATTTCCATAATGTTATATTACTTTATTACACCCGAGAGATGTGAGTATCTAAACACTATTTGTGAGGTGCTTGTGTATGACCTCCGTGCTTGTCTATTGGTCTTTAGTGGAACGATTATTTGTTGTAATTACTTTTATATTAGTGTTAAATGACCCCTAACTTGTCTTTTGAGTAGAATAAAAGCTCATTTGCTTGAGGACAAGCAAATCTCAAGTGTAAGGGTATATGATGAGGCGAAAAATGATCCGTTTTTAGGGGGTCATTTAAGCCCGAATCCGACTTTATTTGATCAAATATTGCCCTAAATCGTTCCTTTTGTGATTTTAGGTGTTTGGAGAGTGAATTCTGGAAAAGAAGCTATTTTGGACGTTTTTGGAGCATAAAAGTGAAGAAAACGGCAAAGTACCAAAAATCCATGCTGAAGATACAAGGTGACGGCGTCAAGACTTCCTTCTTGACTGCGTCAGACATGAAGAATTAAACACCGTAGCTGGTGACGGCGTCAGATGGATTGATGACGGCGTCAAAGTGGCAAAGAATAAAATACCGTAGGTGGTGACGGCGTCACATAGGCCGTCACAAATGGATCAAGGGCGTCCGAGGAAGTATATGGCGGCGAGGTGACGGCGTCAGAATTAACTCTTGACGCCGTCAGAGTGTTTTTCCTATATATAGTTTTCTAGTTTTTTCATTAGAAGAAGAGAGAAGTTTTGGTGAAACCCTAAAGACGATTTTGGTGCCTCTTTTACAGGTTTTTCAAGGGTTCCAAACCCTTGAGACCTTGCATTGTAATTGTGATAAGTATACTCTTAATTCAATCAATATGTCTATGTGTTGGTTGTTTATCTTTTGTTCTTATCTTAATTCTACTATGCTAGGCTAGATTTCCTTTGTGTTTGCTTAGATCTAATGAAACCTAGATGTTGATTATGTGTTGATTACTTGTCTATTCTTGTTTTGGATGAATGATATTATATGTTAGGCTTAAGAAAACTGGCAGATCTCCAAATGGTAACATGCTTGAACGTCTTAAGAAACATGAACCGAGGCGTACTAGGTCTTTATTGGTTGTATTTAATGCATGAGCCACTGTTTACAATCCCTATAGTTGTGCTGGGTCATGGTGTAGGAGGAGATAAGAGCTCATAGAGTTGGGGAGTTATGTATGCCACCCCACGAATGGTATTAAGGAATACAATCCGTCATCCATACAAGTGTAACAAGTAATTGACATGTAAAAGATATCTAGGGAGTAATGAAGTCTAAGTAAACACAATTTCTCCAACCACTGCTCATAACCTTAGTTTAATATTAGTTTAATTTCATTTTCATTAGTTTAATTTAATTATATATTAGCTTTGGGTTAGTTGAATAGCAACTAATTCCGCCCACTCTTCCAAAACCCGAGATTTTAATTGCTTTCATAAAAATATAAAAATACAAAAATAATCATCTTTCATCTCTAGAACTATTAATTAGGTTTTCTAATCCTAGCGACACTATTCCTAAGCTGAACGATCAATCCCCCGGTACTTGTCACTATACTATACTACAACGATCAGGTACACTGCCTGGTGGGGGTTGTAAGCTTCTCGAGATCCCTCGAGAGGTAAAGCAAGGTGCGATTCCCACGCATCAGGATCATCGGTGCCTTGGAGAAGTAGAACGAGTTGTTTGTTGATAACCTCCGTTCCATTGTAAGTCCGAATGATTCTGACGGTTATGTGAGTCTTACTAGCAGTTGTTTGATGAGTTTTATGATAACTTCAGGAGTCACGTCCTTGGTTCTCAAAAACTTTACCCATGTAAACCGAGAGTATTCGTCGACAACAACGAGTACACATTACTTCCCATTTATACTCTTCACTCTTATTGGTCTGCCTGGGTCCATGTGAAGGGTGTAAAGAACATCCATGTTGGTGTTGACAATTTTGGGCTTGTGAGTATGCTTCTTTCATTTACCCAGTTAACAAGCTGAATGAAGAAGTTCTTTTTCGAACTTTAATCTGGGTAGACCTCATACAAGATCATTGTGAGCAAGATCATTGATGGTACCAAAGTTCAAGTGATTAAAACTTTGTTGCCATAGCCATGATTTGTTCTTTGAGGCCTTTGAGAGAAGGCAAATTGGAGAGGACCGCATCATGTATTAGATAGAAAAGATGTGTAGATTTGTGCCATGACTGTCTTTAAGAAGATCAATATCGTCCAATTCTGATACGAAGCATGTGTGTTTTCTGAAGGCAACTTCAAGATCGGAATCAAAATACTGACCAAAAGAGAACGGATCATGCCCAAGTTCTTCCATGTAGTATACTCACGAAATTAGCTGTCACCAGAAACATAATCTCCATAACCCTTAATTAACCCAAAATGATAGTTCCCGAATCTAACTGTCCCGATAAACTTATTCACGAAATTCTCGAGCCCTGAGCGATCCCCAATCATAGGTTTAGAGCAGCCTGAGTCCAAATATCAAAGGACGAGATGTACGACCTGCATTTGGAAACAGACGAGAGCAGAAAATTTGGAGTGTCGGATCCCCAATTTGAGTTGGGTTCCAGTTGGTTAGTGCAAACAAGTACTGGAGCCACCAAGACCTTAGGTGCATTCGTTTCAATGGTGGAAATTTCACTAGTAGATGCAATGGGCCTAGTTAAAGGACATTGGGTCTCCAAAGGGAAAGTTCTACCAGTTGGCTTCCATTCCTTAATAAGCACTACTTTAGAGTTAGTTATCCTAGTTAAAGGGCACTGTTCTCCTAAAGTGAATTTCCTTCCAGTGGGCTTCCATTGATAACCAACATTGGCAAACAGTTTTCCTGTTGCTTTCCAAATTTGCTTAATTTGTTTAGCTCTCCAAACTTTCTTAACTGGGGTTTTGTTAAATGACTTCATAAATTTCTCAACACATTTATCATGATTACTCGAAATCATGCATTCATTACATGTTTTGCAAAGTGAATTTGGTTTTGAATTATGACTCATTTTGCTCAAGTTGGACTTAAAGTTCCTCATGTGGTCGTCTACTTTCTTTTTAGGAACACTTTTAGCAGGTGAAGTCCTATAATTCCTTCTATTTCTCCTTGGTTTAGACTCTCTAGCTTTAGTGTTACTATTTACTCCAGTAGACGGACTAATGGGAATTTTAGTCTTTTTCACTTCCGGTTGCTGAGCATGTTTTGATGTGTTGGGATCTGAAGTTTCCAAGGGTACCTCAAAGGTAACATGCTTGTTCATAGTCATAGATGATGATGCAGTAGACCTATCTCGCTTGCTATCAATTTTAGGACATGTACCAATAGCATATTCTAAGAGTTCCTGAGATCTATTAGTGAGAAAGCAGGCACCTACAATAGCATCATCAAGTGGTTTTGCTATCCTATCCTCTTCAATGGTTTCACGAAGCAAATCAAGGCACTCCTTAAGATGTTTAAGATAGTCACTATGAACTAACTTATTATTCCTAAGGGGAAGAGGAATATACACAGCATCACAAGCATACTTCTTACAAGCAGAAACCTTTTGAACAACATTATCACAAGTGATGATTGGCATTTTCCCTTTTACCTGAGTCTTTAGATTCTCAATCTCTTTAAGCAAAGAAGCTATCTTTTCATTGTTTATATCACGTGTGATCTTAATTGAATCATATAACTCTTTGTAATGTTGTTAAACTTTTGAATTTTCAGCACGAAACCAATCATTTTCATGTTGCAATTTAATAATGGTATCATGAAATCGAAAATTCTGAGAATCTATAGACTGTGGTTTTTGGGTGCTAATCACATCACTCTTGTTTGACTTCAATTGGGCAATTTGGACCCTCAGGTTTCGAATCGTGTTCGTGTGAGCTTGAATTTTTTCATCCCGTTTGGCTAATTCAAAACATGTATCAAATTCAGGAGCATCCGAAGATGTCTTGGCATTTGAGATTTTGGTTCTTTCTTCTAGATGTTGATACTTTAATTGCAAATTAAGATTATCCACCTCTAGTTTTGACAAATGCCTGACCATGTTATCATGGTCATCGTTTTGAATTTTCTCACGCAATTTTAAATTCTCCCCCTCAAGCTCAACAACACGATTCTGGAGAGCGGTCAATGCAATGGACATCTCATGAAATTGGCAGGTAGATAACGTAGAATCAGTAGCAGTATAAAATACGTCCTGAGCAACACATTTAGTAATCAAATTCTCATTCATGATGAGAATATTTTTCCTCTCAATTTCACTGCATTTAAGATCAATTGCCAATTGTTTACCCTCATTTTCCACAGCATTGAAAACTTCTTTCATATTAGTAACATCTTGGTTTAGGGTTTTTTTAAGACCCTCAAAATGTTCTTTGAGAAGTTTGAAAAATGGCATGACCTCAGTTAAGTAGCACCGTTTTGTTTGTTCAAAACCCCTTTCCCCTTCAGTAATCCCTGTTGGTGTGATTCTCTTTTTACATGTTTTCTCAAAATCAGTGAACAATTGACAGAGAACATATAATCCAATTAGAGTATTATTTTGCGTGGGGAGGGTCAACGGAACAAGATGCATTGGTGTGGTAATGGGATATATCGTTGGGTCAGCTATTCTAAAAACTGTACGTGTTTTTCCCACTATTCTTTCAGCTTTCATCTTTTCCATGTCAATGTTCCAGAAGACTTGCTCTGGAGTAAATTTCTTTTGTGGGACAAAGATAGCTAATTGATTATCTTCAGAGTAATCATAATTGTACAAGATTTTATTAGCTATGCACTGGGGATCCCTTAATTTCTCAGCAAGTTTTTCTCTGGTTCTATCTTCTATCTCATTGCCCTCATCATCAGATGTAGCATCAAGTGGGGCATGATTAGGCTCAAGCATAATGTTAGCATCATATAATGCCGGTTGTGCACCTATACCGCTTCTAAGGAAATTGGCTTTTGGCTTAGTAGAATCCTTCTCACTATGATCATCACTCAACTTCCTATGTTTATGCATCATTTGAGCAGTTTGAATGGTTTGGCCTTGCGTGTATAACTTATCCTCAAGTTTATTTTTTAGGATTTTAAGACTAGAGAAATCATTTAGGAGTTTTGTTTCCTTTTCATTGAAATCATGTTTGAGTGTGTTTAAGCCTTTCTGAATCTCTTGTTTTTGTTTAACAGTTTGATCCAGTTGTTTTTGCAAAGATTGTAACTCCTTTTTCAATGTTTCTCGCTTAAGATTATTTTCAGATATGTATGCACGCATTTGCCATTCCATGTTCTGCTCACGTCCAGTGATCAAATCTAGCACGTTGTTCATACATTGCCACCTGATCCTTAAGGATATTAAATCTAGTGGTCAAGGAGTCATCAGGGTTATAGGCAGTGTTCTCATGCAACACACAATCATCATTTAAAACAGAAGATGCACTACATTGTACAACAGACACTTCATTGTGTTTCATATGTTGTTCACATGGGTCAACATTGCTATTTCCCATGTCAACAACATCTGAATCGACATCGTTTGTCGGTTGTACTTTGTTAGGAATCTTTTGTTTATCAACCACGTTACACAGTTCGAGTACCTTAGCACATGACACATGTTCTTTTTCCGGTCTGATATATGCATCCACATCACGTGTAGGAGTCATTGAACTGTTCATTGTGTCAAGCTTATCAGTCTCTGATCCTCTGCCTTCGGTGACAACTGACCCAGCATCTGATGTTTTACCTGAATCCACAGTGTTATCACTTGATTGCTCCCGACATGCCTTCACCTTGTCTTCATGCTTGAGTTTGTGTTGTGCTCTTTTCATAATGTACTCCTTCACATTACCCATGAGTTGGAGTAGTGTGACTCTGAAAACGTCAACTTTAATTCCCGTATGAGTAGCAAAGCTCTTTTTCGTCATTTGACTCTCATGATCATACTCCTCAGTGAATCGTGAATCAATGAACGCTTGGAGTTGGTTGTTGATCACACAGAATGCAGCCATAGAACTACCTTCAGAAAATTCACCTGTTTCAAGTTGTTGTTGAAGTTGATCTAAGTGTAGAGTCATTTTGACTGTGAAGGTCTCAACATTTTGACCAAAAAGTGTTGCGAATGCACGATTGAAACCTCCCAAGTATCCAGGTTTTGCAAAGAGAACCTTGAGATGTGAGTGGAGTGATCGAAAACATTCAATGCAACAATCCTTTGCATTATCGGGCAATTTAATTGGCTGATGACGTTCATTCTCTTGAGAATTCGAGCACGACGATTCCGTTGCAGCAGATTTGAGTATCTCATGTGTGACTGAATTTGAAGAATTCGACATGACGTAGACGTGCACGGGATTTTACAACTCTTGTGATTTAAACCGAGAAATCGAATCTTTCGCGGGATTTTATAAAATCAACAAAAGAAACCGTGAAATGATGCTGAGTACTTAAGTGATTGAGTATGAGATGATAAACCTTGCAAGGTACAGTAAGTTATCTAAGTCAAGTCACAACGAGTCAAATCACACCAAGTCAATTCACAATTAGTCAAATTGCAGGAATCAACTTGCAACGTCAGATTGTAATTGGACAAGTTGCAACAACTCAAATCGTAACAATTCTCGAATCACAGAACTATTCAACTTGCAGCGTATTATCAACTCACCACAGCTTGATCACCTAGTAGTGAGTAATCAACCAGCAGTGTGATTAGGTTCGGTTGATGCAATTTGGGCCTCGAAATTTTGGTGAAAATTTGGTCTAAAAACTTAAAACCTCAATAACTTCACTCCGGAGGTGATTTGGGCCTCGAAAAATTCGTTTCACGACTTCGTGGTGAAACCTCACAATATTCAGCCTGTTCCGGACATTTTAACAACTAATTCGCTGAAAATGGAGTTACGGTTCAAAAGTTATGGCCATTTGAAGTTTTGACGTAAAATAGTCAACTTAGGTCAAACTGCAAAATAAGCAAATCGCTAAACAAGCAACTCGCTAGATCCAACTCGCTAAACACAACCTCACAAAAGCCAACTCGCTAAAAACCAACTCGCAAAGTGCCAACTCGCTAAATCAATCAACTCGCTGAAATGGTCACAACTCGCTACCAATGATCAACTCGCTAAACAGACAAATCGCTAACTCCACCAACTCGCTAAAGCAAACAACACGCTACACAGATCACAACCCGCTGCCAATAACCAACTCGCTAAACTCCACAACTCGCTAGAAAAGATCAAGTCGCTGGTCTGTCAACTCGCTACAATAATAGGACAAAACTGTCACTATCTAGCGATTTGGCTTTATACCCAAAAATAGCAAACCGCCAAAACTCTATTGTCAACACGCTAACAAAAACCTGCCAACTCTCTACTTTGAAATAACCAACTCGCTACTTAGAAACACTCCACGAATTGCCTTTTTCTTCCACAACACTGATGATATGACTAAACCAATAGCTACACAAGATGTCTATAACCTTTCTAACAAAGAAAGTACAACCAAAACACCAAGATAAACACCATACGAGATCAAATGGAGAAGAAAACTCACTAAAACTTTCGAACCATATAAGAAACACAACACCAAGCTACAAATTCGAGCACTAACAATCCTAGGATGAAACCATGGCTCTTGATACCAATTGTAAAGTACTCATAATTATAAACACGTATGGTATTGTGATATATGGATCGAAATAGTGTAAGATGTTTAGAGAGAGAAAGAGATATGGAAGACTTCTAGTGAGAGAAATAGAAATGTATTAGATTGAATGTGTGAGAAGTTCCAACCCTCTCCCTTGGGTGGGAGAGGGTATATATACTACAATATTTGGTGCTCCATGAAACGAGCTGTAGAGTGAGCTGACAGAGGGTAAAGACCCGACCCACTCTACGAATACTATTTGCATATTTAACTACTAATAAACTACGTACTAACTATAATAAGGATAATTCTACAAGCTACGTAATGCTTAGCAATACTTGGGGTGACCGAGTCTTTAACTGAATAATCGTATTCCTAACACTTACTCAGATTGTTAACAATGTAGCCTAAAAAAAATGTAGCCTCAAAGGAAATAGGTGAAAGTGGTCGATATAACAGTTTAAAAGTGTACAACATACCTGCTTACAAGTCCATCTGGAATTAACTTAAGTTAACAATCTGAGTAAGGTTGATTATAAGTTGCTTAAAACTGTTATTTCGGCCACTTTCACCTATTTCCTTTGAGGCTACATTTTTTTTTTTTTTTGTTATACATTCAAGTGATTAGAGATAAAACATAACCCAATTTGACCCATTATAAATTAGTGAAATTTCTATCTCTAACGATTGCTATATGCCGCATAAATGGAGCTATTGGAAAATAAGTGGTACTTATAAGATGCTAATGCACGAACCATTTACAGTTGCCGTTGTTTGTGCCAATGAATGTGAGAACACCGAAGCACAACTGTTTTCGAAGCATGCTATTCAACAACCCCTGAAGTATTGACGAAATTTCACCGTCTCAAGAAACCTTGCACATAGCGGCTTCACTAGACCCAAACAAACACATTACAGGTTATGAAACTTTATTTCATATTTGCTTCCTCCATATGAAATGTAGTTATTTGAGTATTTGCTGAAAATCTTTAAAACATCACTAAAATGTGTTGTAACTTGATTAGAATGTAGTGGTGTTTGCCCAATTTTTATGTGAATTGTGTTGCACATTTGACTAATACATGTTCAGGATTCTTTAGTTATCTGATATTTGTTAGAAAACCATTTATAACCTTGCCGATGCATTTTTTATTCTCAGGCTGTGATGACATGCTTCACACGTGCGCTAGCCTGAAGACTTAATTGCCACTGCTGCAATGCTTGAAAGAATCACTAACACTGTGGAACTATACCATGACGCATTCGTTGAACTCAAAGATTTCTTCAATAAGGCAAGGTTTGCTATTTGGCTTCTAAGTTATCATAACTGTTTGTTGCTCATCATTCCCAATAGAGGTGTCAACATGGGATATCCAGGAGGGTTGGGCAACATGTCCAAAAGATAAATATTTAGTGTAGGTCGAAATGAGTCAACAAGTTTAATTGACTTACTACGACTTTTTTAGCCCATTTAGACTATTTTATAAAATCTTTCTATGTCTAAAAAATGTAATTTATAGATTTTTTTTTTTTTTTTTCAAAACATTAACTCCAGACTTTGCGTACAGCCTTATAGTAGATTGTTTGCACACACGGATAAAAATTGGTATTATGTATTTGGTGGTAACATGTTCTTTTAATCTATTTCTTGGGCATAGATGAAAGAACATTTGGTTGGTAACATGTTTTTTACTCAAAGTTCAACCCCACCATCGTTAAATTTGCCAAATTTGCCAAACGTGGTCTTAGGTCTTTAGGTGTAGCAAGACATGTTTGTATAAATCCTCTTTTAATACTCGAGCAAAATGTTCTTTTGATTTATTTCTTATTTGATCAACGGTTTGTTTGGTAAACTTAGTATTTGTAGTCCATCGGAGTTTCTCGGCTATTGTCCCTTTTTGATCCACCAAGATACGACAGTACTAAGGATGGACAATTAATAATAGTTTTTGGTAGTTTTTAGCCGAATGCAATTTCAGGGGTGATTGAATCATTGACATAGTCTAGATTAAACATTTGCCATATTGTAAATTTAGAAGGTTACGATATTATAAGAGTTGTAGTTTGAGTGGGTGTTTGGCATAGTGTAATTTGAAGAGTTACATGAACAAATACTGATCTAACTACATAAGGTAACAGAACTGGCTTTTGGATCAGTGTTCCAACTTCTAAATAGGTTAATGAGAAATATGTTTCTTTGATTCTTTTTTAATCATGAAACAACTAACGTGTATGGGATATGGGTTGTGACTATTGACATAAATCAACCAAGGATGCCTAAAGCTTGGAACAAAAACCATATCAGACTTTAAAGCTCTAGGCTTTCATCAATTAGGATTGAGGTGTAAATGTTGAGCATTTCTTCATTGGCTTCTTTTTAGGGAATGAATTCCATTTACATGGCAGGTTTTTCAATGGAATATGTGGCTTTGACTTATTTCATTGTGTGGTAACTGTTTGGCAGTGGCAAGGGATCACTTGATTTGAATGCTACGAGAAGGACACAGAATGCTGATAGACATCTGCAACGACAATATTGTGCTGGTCTTTTAATGACCTGTTAAGAGGTGTTTGGGTAAAAGGTTATATTAGGTGCCACATTAAGGAAGAAGTGGTTGATTTATTAGAATTGAGTACAGTTGTTTATTAGAAAAGTGATGGGAATGGAAAGGGTACAAGGCTGTCTCAAGCGCCTATTCAGATCAGGTAAACGACTAAAGGTGGGATCTCGCTTGCTGATGTTACAGAAACTGAAGTCACTTAAGAAGAAGAGATGCCTTCGTTTCTGCTACGTGGGTCTGTATGTGGAGCAACTAGAAGCACAAATATGAATACTCAATCGAGGTCTGCTATATAATGCGTGCTAAATATTCATGTTATCTTATATGTTATTTTTACATGTACGTAGTGTTGACTTTGTGTAAATGATGCTACTATGTTTCAGTCGGCGATCACGTGTCATACTTACTGTTTTACAGAGCAAAAACATATTGCTGGCGCAACAATTGGAGGCGGTCACCATTGAGGAAGATGAGCCAATGGTTGCTGGGGAATAAAGTAGTGAAGCTACAGCAGCAAAAGCCAGATGTCAGGTTTGAAATTGTTTGGTCATGAAAACTAGGACATGTTTACCAAAGGATCATAACGAGTCCAATGTTATAGGAGATTGCAAATTTATCCCCTTAACTTAATGAACTATCAGGAGGATAATGTTATGAAATGGCATATAGTTAGAAGACGTTATTGGATTATGAATGTTAAAAGTTGGTTACATGTGACGAATAAGAGGAGGCCGTGTTTATATAGCAGACTTGGTGCATTTTTAATGAGTTCGTTTTATTAAATGTTTCACTTGCAGAAGAAACGTTCCGTTCATGGGAGAAAATGAGGTCCGATCCGGAGCTAACATATCTGTCACAGTTTGTGGGTACTGTTAGAGATAAAGCAAAATAGAAAACTATGGTTCCACTTTTGCTATAAAATATTTTGAAGGTAGAGCTACTCTTATAAGTGAATTTTTGTTTTCTGTTGTTTAGAAATATGCATAAACGAATAGGTCATAACGTTGAATATATTCTTCATTTTTCAATAAATGTTTCTCACAATACTCCCGCAGCAACGCACGGGTTACCACGCTCGTTTCATTTATTACATAAAAATACTTTCATTTATTAAATAAAACAAAATAAACTTTTATTTATTAAAAAAAAGAAAAAAAAAAAACCCACGTGTACATTCCTATTTTTTAGATAAATGGTAACCAACACATCCTTAATTAAAAAAAAAAAAAAAAAAAAAAAAAAAAGAAAAAAAAAGAAAGAAAAAGAAAAAACATCTTCTTTTTCCTCACAAAAAACACACACTCTCTCTCGACACACACCAAAACAACACACACACACTCTCAAAACACATCAAAACACCAAAACAACTAATTTAATCCCAAAAACAAAACAAAAAAGAAATAAAAAATACAAGCTTTGTGTTTTAACTTGCGTTCTTGTACCAACAACGTTGGTAACGCATCCACAACGTAGGACGACGGGGTATGGTAACGCAGAGGCACCGCAGCCATGTAGGACAAAAGTGAGCTAGCTAGGACGAAACGACGTTGGGGCGTTATGATTCCCTTCGCTCTTAGTTACTCATACGACTTAAATATTTGTCCATCACAAAACATGTGATAAAATTTTATACAAAGCAGAGCCGTATATGAGGGTGTGCGAGGTGTGCTATTGCACAGGGTCTCAAAATTATAAGGGTCTCAAAATTTTTATATGATATGTATATATATCCTATAAAAGTGACTTCATGTATTTGATTTAGAGTGTTGCATTAAGAAATGCTGGCCGGACACAATGAAAAAGATTATTTCTCATTTTATCTTTTTATTAAATTATTTACTTTCTATTTTAGGCCCAGTACTATAAACTCGGAGACGACACTGATACAAAGTAAACTTATAGCACTCAACGTAACAAGGTTGTAAATATTGGTCTTCTCACTAATATTTTTACAAAGAGTGTTGTACATTGAACAACAATAGAAAATAATTAGACAAGAGGGATTCATGCATGTACAGGGGCGGAGCCACCTTGTAAGGAGTGGGGGGAAATGCGCCCAATAAAGCTTCACCGGAATAGCTAATTTAGTAGAGAAAATGGTTGAATTAGTTGCAAAAGTAAGTGGTGCCCTCATCATAGAAGTTAAAGTGCCCTCTACAAGAGAGAAAATAACTTAAATTGAACCTTCAAATACTTTTACTGGAATCGTAAAATGCCTTTAGGAGACTGCTAAAGTAGGTTAAAGTAAAAGAAAAGAGAAGATGAAGATATTGGGAAGTGGGTTACATTAAATATATTATCTAGTTAATATAATTTGTTTTAATTTGTTATTTTACTTTTGGTATATATAATAATAAATAAATGCTTTACTTTTAGTTTAGAATTGTACTCGTAGTATCCAATGCATTTAGTCTTTACTTTTGTGTGTCACTATTTTGTCCAATCTTCATAAAAGATTTATGTTAACAATTCCAAAAAAATTATATATCTATATAATAAAAAAAATCATACTATAAAATTTTATAAATGTCTAATTTCTATAAGAAATTTATGAAGATCTAATTAGTTTGAAGTTTAGCAGCTTTTAGCTTTACATTTATATTTAGTTACTTTTTTTTTTTGGTAACATGGGTTTCCGACACGACATTGCGAGTCGACTAATCCCACGGCGACTACCCTTTTGGATAGCTCGGAGTCGGCGCAAGTGAACCTCCGTGGCCATAAAAGGATTAATTTTCTCCCCGTTGGATTCGAACCCTTGACCTCCTCTTTGAAAGGCAGGTATTCTTACCGCTGGGTCACCTTTTGTGGTTTTATATTTAGTTACTTTTTGTATCTAATAAGTGATAATTAGCTGCAGGTAACTTAACAAAATTGCACTATCAATATGGTCTCATTTTGGATATATCACATCTTTAGTTAATGTTAGTTGCATGAAAGAAGCACTATATTATTTTGTGTATAATTAAACTGACCCGACCCGGGCCATTTTGAATTTTGCTATAATCTTCGTAACCTTTATCGAGTTATTCTTGTCGCTCGTTGCCCCCTTCGAGTTGATTTCCTGGCTCCGCCACTGTGCATGTATAATGTATTACAAGAAGGTTTTTACAAACAAATATGAATACAAATCATGAAAAACGTTTAGATGAAAATTGCAAATACATATGCCGGTATTATTCACGTCAATGTTGATGGTTTAATAAGTACGGTCGCTAGCTTTAAACCTTGGTGACCACGTAATTACTAAAATTGTGTAAGAATTTTATAGAAAAACTTTCCAAAAAACTTAGCCAATAATTAGAAGCCGCCTTTCTCATGTCTATATTTACCCCAAAAAAAAAAAAAAAACACACACACAATCTTTTCATCATCATCAATCAAACGATCAAAAAAAGAATGGCATCAGCAACAGCAACAGGTGTCGTGATTTGTTTCTTCGACCAAAGAGGTTACGGTTTCATTAAACTCGATTCCTCGGATGACGATCTCTTTGTTCATTACTCTGAGATCCAATCTGAAGGCTATCGCAGTTTACAAGAAGGTCAAAAAGTTAAGTTTTCAGTTAGTGTTAAGAATGATACGAAACATGCTGTTAATGTTACTGCTTTAGATGGGTCTTTCGTTTTTGAATTGCTTGTTTCTGTATTTGCATGCATGATTGGATTTCGTTTATTGATTTGTTTGACTGACTTACAGATTTCTAAGTTGATGAATTGAAGTACTTATCTTGCCTGATTTTTGTTCTGTGCTTTGTATTTATTGTTAGAAGCTCTAACATTTGAAAGTTTATCTGCCTTAGAGCAAGGTGTCCTAACTGGTGGCTTGCGCCGAGCGGGACCAGCCAACAAGGTGATGTTCCACAGGTTGTTTGAGAGGATTCTCCAGGATCGAATAATCATAACAACAATCATGTAATCATGCATACAAAGTTGTATAAAAATAGAGACAAAGAAGATTTTGTTTGAACCCTATAACTGATATTGAATAAAATGAAAAGGGTTATATTCGTTTACATAAATTCCTAAACTATATATAAGAGATGAATCGGTGCATCTTATGAAAGGGCATACCGATTCCTTAAAAGTAAACGTTGCAATGTTACAACCCTAAACTAAATAACCGTTCTATCATATTGGGTTGGTTGGCCCAGTAACTTGCAGGCTTTCTTCTTTTGACCCATCTTGTTCCCTTTGGCGTCTAAGTCGAATTGCAGCAGCCTTTATGTTGAAAAACAAAGATTAATGGATTATTTTTTCCAACATATTCCTCCCTAATCTATTAATCTTTGTTTCTTCTTCAATCTTCATGTTCCTTCAATTTCGAGATGCCAAAACCTTCTTTTGTGATCATCCTTATATCCAGGTAGATCAATTTTCTTCGGTTACTTCCACCTTTACTGCTGTGATCTTCATTATATCCATGTTGATCGTATTTGTCTGGTTAAATCCACCATCTGACTTTTGGGCAGTTCCTTCTTTCAATTGGCATCGATGTAAGACTCTTGAATGATGATTCTAAGACATGATTTGGATGTTGTTTGATCCCTTGAAGCTCTGATACCAATGTTCCACAGGTTGTTTGGGAGGATTCTACAGGATCGAATAATCATAACAACAATCATGTAATCATGCATACAAAGTTGTATAAAAATAGAGACAAAGAAATTCCTAAACTATATATAAGAGATGAATCGGTGCATCTTATGAAAGGGCATACCGATTCCTTAAAAGTAAACGTTGCAATGTTACAACCCTAAACTAAATAACTGTTCTATCCTATTGGGTTGGTTGGCCCAGTAACTTGCAGGCTTTCTTTTTTTGACCCATCTTGTTCCCTTTGGCGTCTAAGTCGAATTGCAGCAGCCTTTATGTTGAAAAACAAAGATTAATGGATTATGTTTTCCAACAGGTGGCGTCACAACGACACCAGACCTCGCGCCGTCGGGTCTGGCACCGTCGTTGCCAGCCGACGTGATCCTTGTAACCAGCAAAAGGAAGTTCCATTTAATCTTAACAGTCATAAAACAAGTTGGGTAGGATAATTTAAAGAAAATCAATCATTTAATCTTAATAGTCATATAACAAGTTGTTACAAGACAAGAGCTTAAAGAAACAATAATTTTAATGTTTTCAGTTTGCCCAAGAAGATCTTAAAGCAGCATATGGGCCTCCTAGGGTTAACTCTATATCAACAGCAGTTGAAGACCAAAAAGAAGCAGTAATCGACTGTACGTTGAGCAGTCTCACTGTCTTCGCTTGCCTGAATTAACCAAATGAAACAAGTTAATTATGAAATAATTTTGACATTTTTGTTACTCTAACATATGTCAAGAAAAAAAGGCACCTACATTTGAAGTGAAACCATTATTTAGGAAGTCTCTGTAGAGAACCTTATTACCAGCGAAAGGAAGTTCCATTTTCCGCAAAATAGTAGTTCTCAGATTCTCCGAATCAAGCACTGACGACGAACCCTCCTCCTTTACTTTCATATTATTCCTCTTCATCTCAACTCTTTTTCTAAAAAGAACTTATAAGTTAACATTAAACGATTCAAATCCCCAATTAATTATGTAGTTATTCTTAATTGGTTCAAAGATGAAGATACAACTACTTGGTTGATCAACAATATATAACCTGTTCATTTCTGATGTAGAAAAACCAGTGTACTTATTATGCTCACGAGTTTCATCTTGGACGTTGACCAATCCCCGATGATTGCTGTTTTGTTGGGCAAAGCAAACATTGTCCTTGCAACTTTCAGCTTGTTCGATCATTGAAGCTTCTACCATGCATGTTTAAAAAACTAGGAACATGTTATATATGTATCATATATACAAACACACTTTAATGCTAACATTTGATTTTTAAGCATATTTACCTTGTAGAATCACCTCCTTCTTCATGCTCCTAAACATCTATTCACCATAGATAGATATACAACATTAGTGCACATACGAATACGAATCAATTCAAGTAATAAAAATCATCAAAAATATTGACTTGTATAACCAGTAAACTTATTTATACACGATGGCTTGAAGATTTTGAAACTGGAATAAACAAAATGAAGATGTATAGTACATTTTGCGGTGAAGCAATTAACCTGAAGATGGCTCTTGATATGGGATACAGTTAGTGCTTTCACATTCATCATTTGTAGAATCATCTTCGGAGTTGCTCCTATAAAAATTTCATAGAGAAAACATTATTTGCGTACAAGAATGGACAGAACGGGCGACATACACTTTTGGCTTGTAGAATCATAAACAAAAGACACAATCGAGAGTGAGTGAGAATCGAGAAGGCGTACTATTTTCACCACCAAGTCTTTGAACTGCATTGACAAAGCATTGATGGAACTCATTTGTCCATCGAAGACGGGGAGCCCTAGAATGGTTGTAAGACCGGATCATGAGTTTGCGTGAAGCATTTTCATGCAAGCAATTATCCCTTTTTCGACGAGAAACCCTAGATGAACCTTCACTAGAGTGTCCCATGCTTCCAAAGAAAGATGGTGAATCTTTTTGAGAGCTTTCGCCCTTTAACCTCTTCATTTCCTACTTTGAATTTTTATAAACGTTACGTGTTATAAACTTTGTCGTGTATATAATGGAATTCGTGTCGTTTTTCGTAAATGTTTTGTTCTAATAAGTCACTGGACAATATCCAAACATGAGACTTTTGGTGAAAGATTTTTAGGTTGTTGTGAGAAGATTCCGACCATTTTGAGGTACTATTTGAAAGGGTGATTTTAGTCAATCAAGTTTTCAATTGTTTTGAGGAAAGGCATCTTTGCATGCAAAGTTTTCAAAATCTTTCTAATTAGCATTCATGTTGTATCATGTAAGGGTCATGTCAAAACATTCTTCTCTTACGAAACAAAGGCCACTATTGTCTTTTCACATGTTAGGATATCTTGCTAGTATTATCTATTACTTTAGTTTCACGTCATTTCAGTGAACACAATTGAGCAACTAGTCGTACACATTAACTAAATAACGAGTTGTTTGTTAAAATATCCAAAGACAACGACGAAAGTACAAATAAAGGTTTTAATTTATGTTACGTGGTCAAATAAAAATACTTATATGACAACGAAAACAACATATCCTGAAATATAGCAGTATATATTTTCTTATGAGAATGACGATCTATAAAAGTACTAGTTTGATGACATGGGTCTTATTAGTGTAGTTACGTTTATAAAGTTTCTGAGATTAATTTGTCGATGAAAATGTGAGCTAAAGTTTTTAACAATGACGAGGCTAATGGCTCAGTAGTTTGTCTATTCTAATTGTCTCCGGTTCAAGTGCAGAAGTACGCCCAAGCCTATTTCTACCATCTATAAATAGTTTGGCAGATCATTCAGGTTTGACTACGCTCTTAGCACTCATATTTCATACTTCTGTACTTACAACAATCATAAACACCAACTTACTCTCACGCCGGAGATGATTCGCATGATCCAACCGCCACGCCTCACTTAACGTAGTATTTATGCACTCACATTTCCACTTTAGTTTTACATATTTCTTTTAATATTACCATTTATTGTTACCGAAAAATTAAAAATTCATCTCTTCTTCTGCAGATATAACAATGCTCTAAAATCACAAGCACCACGTTAGCTGACTAAATTTGGCATGTGTGTTTTTCTTTCTCCTCAAAGTAACTATTAATTTTAGGGGTGTGCAGAAAACCGAACCTAAATCGAAAAAAAAAAGAAAAAAAAACCCCCGAAATCGATTGTTTGTTTGTTGTATTTTATAAAAACCAAAGTTTATGGTTCGGTTTGGTTTTAGCAAAAACACCAAACCGAAAAACTAAACCGATAAAATACATGTAATATTAAAAAGGGGTAATTGTGTATTTGCCCAATGAGGTTCACCATGCTTCAAGCCTTGCCCTTTTTTTTTTACATTTCGCATTTGTCCCATTGCGACTTATGTAACCTAAGCGAATCGTACAAACCAATACCATGTTGCCACATGTCCAAGTACCAAGTACACTTTTACAAGTGTGTAAAAGTGCAAGTCGCATAAATACTAGGTTCGGGATGAGTACAAGTCGCATAACAAAGTATATAAACTTTCAACATATCAAATCAAATAACATTTTGTACAAATCGCATAACAAAGTACATATAACTATTTGAAACATCTAATCTCATTAAAAAATACAATTTGCATAAAAAAATAAATTATATTTTATTTTTCAAAAGTTTGATTTTTTTTTTTTAAATTGTACATGTTGCATAATAGTGCACTTACACATAGGTACATGTCCCATAAAAAAGGACACTTCCACAAGTGTACTTGTGTCTTACACACACTTACACACTTGTACTTGATTTTGGGGCAAAAATGGCCATATGAACATAATGACATAAACCGCATAAGTCGAATTGGGGCAAAACCCTATACTCAAATTCGCATGGGGCTAGGCTTGAAGCATAGTGAAGCTCATGGGGCAAATACACAATTACCCCTATTAAAAACGCATGCTTCAATTGTTTCTTAAATGTGTAATTATACACATAAACAATTACTGTATCATCTAGTATTTTTGTGGTCGTTAGTTTTTTATTCTCATTATTGTGTCACTTTACGATGCATAAACAATTATCTTATATAATTTTTTTACTATCAATAGTTTCTTATTGTCATTATTTTGTGTTTCTTTGTTCTTGAAACTTGGAAAAGTTATTCTATGTTGCACTAGAAATTCGAGCATTTAAAGACCAAAAATGCAATAAAACCGAAAAACCAAGATGAAAAGAAGCCAAACACCGAACTTAGAATAAACCGAAACCGATCGATTTCCGAAAAACAGATAAACCGATATTTTCTGTTCGGTTTTGGTTTTAACCAAAAATCAAACCAAAACGATGCCCCTAATTGATTTAGACATCCCGAGTTTATTTTTAGGAGTGAAAGGGAAAGGTTTGGGATGGTAGTAAAAAAAAATTGTGTTCCTGAGATTTTTTAGGAAGGGAGAGGAAAGTAAAGGATAGTAAATTACATCCAAATTACTCTCCTAATTTACTTCCCAAATTGGGATGAAATGGAGTGGTGTTGATTTTAAAGCTATTTTTTTGTTACTTCCTTCTCTTTTCTTTCCAACTCGGGAACACAAGATAAAAAAATAATTTATTATTACTCTCCTCTTTACTTCACTCCTTTTTTCCTATCCATCTCTTTTCTTTCCGTTTTATACTCGGGAACAGAGTGGTAATGCATTCCTCTATTTAGACACATCTACCTCACATCCATATTCAACCCGTTTTTCACATCATTAGAGTCAAAAGTTAAGAGGTTAAAATGTAAATAAAGTAAAAATAAAAGGATTAAAGAATCACAAAACAATACCTTAAGTCGGTGGGCGGGTTCCAACGCCTATAAATACAAAAACCCCCATTCATCTCTCATTCATTCACTTTTCTTCTTCACATTCTCTCCGTGTGAAAGAAAAAAGAAAAAAATAACAAACCCCAACAGAATTCTGTTTCTTCATAACACGTGTCTCTTTACTCAATATCATCAAAACTGATAATAATAACTGAATAACAAACTAAAAAGATATATAGACTGGTTTAATTTTAATACAGAATTTTGAAACCCTAATTTGAAACTGTAATAATAATAATAATAATAATAATAATAATGGATATACGTTTCTCTTACTCTCCGGCTGAAGTTGCGAAAGTGCGCCTAGTTCAGTTCGGCATCCTCAGTCCCGATGAAATCGTACGTTTCTCGTTACGGTTTGATTGATTGATGACTTGTTGGTGTAGTTTGATAGGATTGTAAACGAATTGAACGAATGTGAATATAATGCGAATGCGGCTTGGTATTCGTGTTTTTAACTGAATTGAAAAAAATGAATGCGGCTTGTTATTCGTGTTTGTTATCTGAACTTATGTAATTCATATGCTGTAATGAATTTATCAGCAAAAAAGAACTACTGTGTAGTGTTAACATGAATTAATGCGGCTTGTTATTCGTGTTTATTGTGTTCGTTTAAGTTTAACTCAAGTAATGTGGTTGATTTTGGCTGTAACGAATTGAATGCGGCTTATCATAACTATTATCCAAGGTTATTATTTGTTTAAGCTTAAAAATGATTAAAGAATGAACTAATGCAGTTTGCGGATTAAGTAAAACATGAATGGAGTTTGTTTGTGTCGTCAGTTCCGTTTAATATTTACAGCAAGAACAAACGGATACAAATTAACTACTTAAATGAACGAACTTTGGTGTTCATCTCCGTTTAGAAAATAATTGGTGTTAGTTAATAACGATTCTAGATAACTCAACATTAAGTATCTTATTGCTGTTTCACGAAGCAACTGTTCTATTGTTGCAGAGACAAATGTCTGTTCTGCAAATAGAGCACGGTGAAACAACACAGAGAGGGAAGCCAAAGGTAGCGGGACTTAGTGACCCGAGGCTTGGGACAATGGATAGAAAAATGAAGTGCGAGACTTGTACGGCTAATATGGCTGACTGTCCCGGTCATTTTGGACACCTTGAGCTTGCCAAACCGATGTTTCATATTGGGTTTGTGAAGACGGTGCTTAGTATAATGCGATGTGTGTGCTTGAGTTGCTCAAAGATCCTTTCCGATGAGGTACTACTTTATATACCCATGCTGCAATATGTGTTAACTTATCGAGTCCTTTGATGGACCGCTGCTGGTGTTGATTGTATAAGGGAATGTTGTTTTATTAATGAAAACGTTCAAAAAGAAAAGTATGATGTTAAATGGCGGCTTTGTGCTTGATTGAAACGTATTTTTATGTCCGTTAATAGTTGTTCTGTAGATTTGTTGCAAGTGTAAATAGATTTTTGCATTCTAATAATGAATATATTTATTTTAGTTTGGTACCTTTTCTGTATAAAACACGAAGGAAAAATGATATTAAAAAGCATTGAGCGATGTGCACATGACTATCTCTGGTATCATTCGGGTTGATTAAAAAACTTACTAAAGAAATTGATGTTAATGACATATTTGGTCGTTTATTCTTTTTAAAGTGATCCGTTTCCTCGTATGTTGAGACCATGTGTAATTTGTCGGCACGTGTGAATGTTAAGAAACCGGATAGCTTCTTAAGTCCAATTTTTATCTATTGAATCTGTGCATTCTCTTTGGTACCATCTAAGCTGCATGTTCTATCTGATTCTCTTCTTATGTGCTTGTCTTGCACATAACAAAATGTATTAACTGGCCTGTCATTGTTTCTGCTTCTTCAGGAGGATTATAAATTCAAGCAAGCCCTTAGAATAAGAAACCCGAAAAACAGGCTTAAGAAGATTCTAGATGCTTGCAAGAGCAAAAGTATGTGTGAAGGTGGTGATGACATTGAAACTGTAGGCCCGGACGGCGTCAAGACAGTTAAGAAGAGCCATGGGGGTTGTGGGGCCCTGCAGCCAGTGATTACTATTGATGGTATGAAAATGGTTGCGGAGTACAAGCTTAGGAAGAAAACTGATGACGCACGACAGCTTCCTGAGCCTGCTCAAAGAAAACAGCAGCTTTCTGCAGAAAGGGTATCATACGCAAGCTCCTCACATTTCATGTAGCCTACTTTCTTTCTAATGACTAATAAGTATCGAATTTTTTCTCCAGGTTCTGAATGTGCTAAAGCGAATAAGTGACAATGACTGCTTGTTGTTGGGCCTGGACCCTAAATATGCGCGTCCAGATTGGATGATCCTGCAGGTCCTTCCAATACCACCACCTCCAGTTAGACCATCTGTGATGATGGATACTTCGACCCGGTGTGAGGTGTGTTTTCCATGTGGGCTCTTTTTGTTTTAACATTTTGAGGATAATGTTCAGTATAAAGGTGGCCAAATGGGCGGGTCAGTAAGGTTGGGTAAAATGTCAAAACAAATTATCTTTTAATATAGGTTCAAAATGGGTCAGTTCCAAAGCATAACAAAATTTGAATGGAAAAATTACCTAAAAAAGGATAACGTTACAGAATATTAATACAAGTGTATGAATGAAGCGATTAGTAGGTTGTATGCACTATAATCCAGAAATTAATACATGTCTTTTTGACCTATTTTGACCCATTTACTCTTTAGCTATTTCTCTCTTACACATTTGTACCAGTAGAGATGAAAAAGGCTTAACTCAGTGAACTTCATCTCACTTTCTGTATTCTACCGAACCCTGAAACAGGATGACTTGACTCATCAGCTGGCCATGATTATCAGACACAATGAGAATCTAAGAAGGCAAGAATGTAATGGAGCTCCTGCGCACATAATCTCTGAATTCGCTCAGTTACTGCAGTTTCATATTGCTGCATATTTTGACAATGAGCTTCCGGGTCAGCCAAGGGTATACTTACGCCTCCAGCCATGTCAGATTATACACATATTGTACTATTGTTATATTCCATTCTTATTGAGTTATGGCTCTCCCGCAGGCTACACAACGTTCAGGTCGTCCTATCAAATCCATATGCAGTAGGCTCAAGGCAAAAGAGGGTCGGATTAGAGGTAACCTGATGGGGAAGCGTGTTGACTTTTCGGCACGTACAGTCATCACTCCAGATCCAACTATTCACATTGATGAATTAGGAGTACCATGGAGTATTGCTCTTAATCTTACTTATCCTGAAACAGTCACTCCTTACAACAAAGAAAGGTATACGCACACATTGAAGATTATACTTTTATAGTTTTTCGTTTCAATTGATTATTGGTGCTGACTTCCATTTTTTGAATATTTTATTAGGTTGGAGGAGCTTGTTGCGAACGGTCCCCATCCTCCCCCTGGTAAAACTGGAGCAAAATATATTATCCGGGATGATGGTCAAAGGCTTGATCTTCGTTACTTAAAGGGTGATCATCATCTTGAGCTCGGATACAAGGCATGTTCATTGGTTATTTTTTGCTCCTAATTTGTTAATGTTGGTCACTTGTTATCCTTAATAATGTTTTCATTATAAAGGTGGAGCGACACTTGATTGATGGAGATTTGGTGCTCTTCAATCGACAACCAAGTCTGCATAAGATGTCCATCATGGGGCATAGGATTAGGATCATGCCTCACTCCACCTTCCGGTTGAATTTATCAGTCACATCACCATATAATGCTGATTTTGATGGAGATGAAATGAACATGCACGTACCTCAGTCTTGCGAAACTAGAGCAGAGATTCTAGAGCTGATGATGGTACCTAAATGCATTGTCTCGCCTCAAGCAAATCGTCCTGTTATGGGTATTGTGCAAGATACACTGTTAGGCTGCCGTAAAATCACCAAGAGAGACACCTTTATCGAGAAGGTACTAATTACAAGCTTGTGAAGACTGATATTAAGGTGCACATCTTTTCCTTGTATCCTATGTCAGTTAATAACCGTTTCTACGTGTATGCAGGATGTTTTCATGAACATGTTGATGTGGTGGGAGGACTTTGATGGAAAAGTACCAACACCTGCCATTTTGAAACCTAGACCTCTATGGACAGGAAAACAAGTTTTCGGTCTCATTATTCCAAAGCAGATCAACCTCATTAGAACAGCAGCTTGGCATTCAGAGACTGAAACTGGATATTTAACCCCTGGTGACACTCAAGTACGAATAGAGAAGGGTGAGGTCATCACTGGTACTCTTTGTAAACGAACCCTTGGTGCATCTACTGGGAGTCTTATACACGTCATCTGGTTTGTTTTCTGGACTTTTCTATTAGGTAATTAGTCTGGAATACGTGTGTAACTAACTAATGGTTATAATAAAAATAATAATATAATATCTTAGGGAGGAGGTTGGTCCAGATGCTGCTAGCAAGTTTCTCGGACATACCCAGTGGCTTATCAACTACTGGCTTTTACAACAAGGGTTCAGCATTGGTATTGGAGACACAATTGCTGATGCATCCACTATGGAAACAATCAATGAAACTATCTTTAGAGCTAAGAATGAGGTGAACGAGCTTATTAGGGCTGCTCAAGATAATCAATTGGAGTTGGAGCCTGGTCGAACTATGATGGAGTCATTTGAAAATAAAGTCAATCAGGTACCTCGATATACACTTTGATGATTTAAGTCACTTGTATTAACCGAGTAAATATCTATTTTAAATGAGCGAAAATTGTTTCAACCCATACTAAAAGGTGACAGATTTCAATATATTGATAAGGCGTTTAACATGCTCTTCTGTTTCAGGTTCTCAACAAGGCTCGTGATGATGCAGGAAGTAGCGCCCAAAGAAGCTTATCAGAAAGCAACAATCTTAAGGCGATGGTCACAGCCGGTTCAAAAGGAAGTTTCATCAATATATCACAGATGACTGCTTGTGTGGGACAGCAGAACGTGGAGGGTAAACGAATTCCGTTTGGTTTTATGGATCGGACTCTTCCTCATTTCACAAAAGATGATTATGGCCCCGAAAGTCGTGGGTTTGTGGAAAACTCTTACCTTAGAGGGTTAACACCACAGGAGTTCTTTTTTCATGCAATGGGTGGTAGAGAAGGTTTGATCGATACTGCAGTGAAAACATCTGAAACTGGTTACATTCAGAGGCGGTTGGTAAAAGCTATGGAAGATATTATGGTGAAGTATGATGGTACAGTCAGGAACTCTCTCAGGGATGTAATCCAGTTTCTATACGGGGAAGATGGTATGGATGCAGTTTGGATCGAGAGTCAGAAACTCGATTCTTTAAAAGTTAAGAATGGGGAGTTTGATCAGCTTTATAAGTATGAGATCGATCAAGAGAACTGGAATCCAAGCTATATGTCAACAGAACATGTTGAGGATATAAAAACTATTAGGGAAATCCGTAACGTGGTCAATGTTGAAGTACAACAACTCGAAGATGATAGAGTCCAGCTTGGAACCGAGATTGCTACCACAGGTGATAATTCATGGCCGATGCCCGTGAACCTTAAACGACTTATTTGGAATGCTCAGAAGACGTTTAAGGTTGATTTAAGACAGACTTCAGATATGCATCCACTGGAAATTGTAGCAGCTGTTGATAAGCTTCAGGAGCGTCTTCGGGTTGTTCATGGTGATGATATGTTAAGTATCGAAGCTCAAAAGAATGCTACTCTGTTGTTCAACATTCACCTTCGTAGCACGTTTGCTAGCAAGAGGGTTCTCAGTGAATATAAGCTTAACCGTGAGGCGTTTGAGTGGGTTATCGGTGAGATTGAATCGAGATTCTTACAGTCACTTGTTGCACCGGGAGAAATGATTGGGTGTGTTGCGGCACAGTCGATTGGTGAGCCAGCCACACAAATGACGCTCAACACTTTCCATTATGCTGGTGTGAGTGCCAAGAACGTGACTCTCGGTGTTCCTCGATTGAGAGAGATCATTAACGTTGCCAAAAAGATCAAAACCCCTTCGCTATCTGTCTATTTGAAGCCTGATGTCAGCAAAACAAAGGATCAGGCCAAGAATGTTCAGTGTGCTTTGGAATACACAACTCTTCGTAGTGTGACTCAAGCTACTGAAGTATGGTATGATCCGGATCCTATGAATACGATTATCGAAGAGGATGTTGACTTTGTGAAATCATATTATGAAATGCCGGATGAGGAAATTGACATGGATAAGATATCTCCATGGCTACTTCGGATCGAGTTAAATCGGGAGATGATGGTTGATAAGAAGTTGAGCATGGCTGATATTGCAGAGAAGATTAATCTCGCGTTCGGTGATGATTTAACTTGTATATACAATGATGACAATGCTGACAAGTTGATTCTGCGTATTCGTATCATGAACGACGAGATGCAAGGCGATGCTGCAGCTGAGAATGATGTGTTTCTTAAGAAAATTGAAAGCAGTTTGCTAATGGGAATGCCCCTATGAGGGCTTCACGATATCAACAAGGTGTTCATTAAATCAGGGAAAGTTAACAAATTTGACAAGAACGAAGGGTTCAAACCAGAAGTCGAATGGATGCTTGATACGGAAGGTGTTAATTTGCTGGCTGTTATGGGTCATGAAGATGTTGACGCCTTAAGAACAACCAGTAATCATGTCATTGAAGTGTTAGAGGTCCTTGGGATAGAAGCTGCTCGGAGGGCGTTGCTTGATGAGCTTCGAGCGGTCATTTCTTTTGATGGATCCTATGTCAATTATCGGCATTTGGCTATATTATGTGATACTATGACACATCGTGGTCACCTTATGGCCATAACACGTCACGGGATCAATAGGAATGATACCGGGCCAATGATAAGATGCTCATTTGAGGAAACAGTTGACATTCTTCTTGATGCAGCTGTCTATGCCGAAACAGATTACCTTCGTGGAGTTACTGAGAATATAATGTTGGGCCAGCTTGCTCCTTTAGGGACAGGAGATTGTGATCTCTTATTGAACGAGAAGATGTTAGAGGAAGCTTTAGATGTTCAATTCACGAGTTATATGGACGGTCCCGACACTGGGATCTTGCCAGTGACTCCTTTCCATAACGGGTCAATGTCTCCTCTCAGTAGCCCACATATACAATTTTCACCGCGTATCGATGCACAGTTTTCTCCTCATTATATTTATAGCCCATCAAGTCCTTGTTATTGCTGCCGCAATTGTCGTGAATACTCTGTAGCCTCACCAAGATGTTACCCATGCCCTCCAACCACCCCTGGTTACTCACCAACCTCACCAGATTATTACTCATCTGCATTGGCATCTTACTCTCCGACCTCGCCATATTACTGTCCGACCTCTCCGTCGTACACTCCGGTGTCCACGTCGTACAGTCCGGCGTCCCCGTCGTACAGTCCGGCGTCCCCGTCGTTCAGCCCGACGTCGCTGTCGTACTGCCCGACGTCGCCGGCGTACAGCCCGACATCGCCGGCGTATAGTCCGACGTCGCCTGGTCCTACTTCACCTTACTACAGGTACCAATTCGAATCTCTTCCATTGCTGAACTAGATGGGCATTGGTCATTACAGGTCATTTGTACATCACCATATAAATATATAATATTAAAGTTATTGCATAGTTTTTTGTAAAATGTCAAAATGGGTAGCTTTTTGTTATGGTAAGGGTCAGATGTACCCGAAAAAATTTTGGTCCAAAAATTTATGAAACAATCAGTGTGTCAAATATGATCACAAAAAGAGATGTACCTATTTTCAAGTAGGTTAAACCGTTTCCTTTTTAGCAACGTATATTATGGTAAACGTTACTTGGACAGTTGGACCCATTAGATATCTTACTTACCCTGCCATTATTTTAGGGTTGCCATAAGTTGATGCAAACAGACTGATTCATGGGCTCAAATTTATAGTATAGCAAAGTCCTGTTTGATAATTTAAAACTGTGGCATTGCATTTACACATCATACGTGTGCGTTGTTTTAGTTATCAGAGCTCTGGTGATTTACTATCTCTTATTTATTTTCATTTATATTACACATTAGTGATAATCCTGGTCCATAAGTTATATTCCCTAACAACGTTCTAGAAAAGTAGAAAGATATTTTTTCTTATGAAGTTGAAAATTTAGTCTCTTTTAAATTGTCTTCGATTAACTTAAAAAGGGTGGCTCTGCGAGACTGCGACAATTAATTATTCGACCATCGGTTCAACATTTATTAAAACAGAAAAAGCCATCAGCTGTGTACGCATATATTTATCGATAAGAATAACGACGTAGTATATAAAAATCAAAGTTGTAATGAAAGAAATTGTTACAATAGAACGAAATATTAACTCATATATACTCTCTCATTATTTAATTAATTCAATTAATCAATATTATTCGTTTTACATAATATCAGAGACCTAGGTGCAAGTCATCGGACTAATTTGATTCTCCGGTCATGTGCTAATTCTCGGTGAACCAGAGGGATCCTGTTTTCTTTTTCGTTCGTCATTATCTGTGCATGTGTGAGAAAAAACACGATGTAAGCTTCGTCAACCGTCAGATCTTTCTGAAAATCGGAATGCAAGTACTAGACACATAGTTCTAGCGTTTGACCGTTCAATTTTTAATCTGAAGCTCGAGCAAGTTATGGAAACCAGTCGAACTTATTGCTATGTTACATGCCATCATTTTTTGCACTGTCGTTGTAGCATTGGTCTAACGTTTTCGTTAACCGTTGGATGTTACTGATATTCTGATCATAGCCTCTGCACACTTATCTATGACCTCACTATAGGGATTCATAATTCGATGTTTTTACATAGAGATATAGCTCATTGAAGTATTGCTAAAGTTGCTGAAATTTTCTAGTGATGTTTTGTTTTGTTTTGACGCTTTTGTTTTTTCTTTTGTGGTTTTGATATAAAGCGACATGGAGATACATGTAATCTAAATCTCGACCAGTCTCCTCCTAAAGATTGACTAGTCTTCACGTCTTATAGTTTTCAAAAAAAAAAATGTTTGTTGATTGTGTTTGGTTTAAATAAATCATTTGTTTTGATTTTTGGTTTTTTAATGAAGATTTGTTTGAATTTGGTATTGTTTGAAGAAAGAATTAAGTTTAGTGTTTTTTTTTTTTTTTTTTTTTTTTTCACGTTTTTTTATTTACACCTAAAGTTGACTAAAGCTCGGCCAATCTTCATCTAACGTCCACCTAATGTTGACTGAAGCTCGATCATTGGTGTTACTTCTTCAATAATCACTGTGGAAATTTTGATATCCTAAAACACATCATTGGTGAATCTACAAGTTCTTCTACAAGCATCGCCCGCTTTGTTTGCTGAGTTTCGCGACAATTTGAATATTTTGATGTCCTAAAGCATATTATTGGTGAATCTACGCGTACTTCTATAAGAACCGCATGCTTTGTTTGTTAAGTTTCGAGACAGTTTGAGTGGTCATTCTACTCCTGCTCTAACAGTAGGTGGTTGTTAATGAATTTGTATTAGAGTTAGAATTATATTAGTACTTTTATTAGATTATGATTGATATAAGCTCAAATATTGAAATATAATATTAAATTAAATAATATGTATTCTCTTATTAGTCCTAGATCGACGGTTATAGGCCTTCCTCAGGTCGGCTTTAGTCGAGCTCATTATTATTTGTCTCACAAACATTTTCAATATATTTTCAAGATTTTCTGCTATATTGTTTGACAAAAAGTAGCACATGACGTGCCAATACACAACACCGGGTCATATACCATTGCACTTTAATAATTTTATAAATCAATCGACACATGTGAGGGTATAGTTTGCATTTTAAGAACACATCATAGTCAGATAGTCAAGATGATTACGACTTTGTGAACACAATCATATTTATAGTGTTTTTGTATTGTAAGGGTTAATATGAGATCAACCTTAAAGTTGTGAAAATAAGATTTACCCTAAACAACTACTAAAAACATTTATAAATAACCATTTTAGCAATAATACACAAAAAATAAAATATTAATACAAATTAACATTTTTACAACTAATAACTAACTGATACATGAGTTTGGAATACTGATACACAATTAAAATTTACTTGTCGAATCAAAGTGTATCACCTTAACCTGATACACATTACATGTCGAATCAAAGTGTATCAAATTGGTTTCGTCAAATTTAAAAAGAAAACCATCGGAACTTTAACAATTTTAGTTGTAATTAATAAAAATTTTAATTTTATATTAACGAGAGTGTCAATTGTAAAATTTTAGTTGGATCTCATTTTTACAACTTTAAGTTTGATCTTATTTGATCTAGATTTTATATATATATATATATATATATATATATATATATATGTTTTGAACTTAACACGGAGGAATTAGGTAACAAAAAGCATATATGTAAACACTTTGGCTATACCGTGTGTAAAAATCTACCAAGAAAGTGACGGCTCAACCAATTCACATGCGAAGTCAAATAAGGCAGCTTCACGCCCTCTCACTTTCACTAGCTTGCAAAACCAATCCTTATAACATGTTCTGTCAATGAAAATGTTAGCGCGGTTAGTAACTTAGGTCTCGGTTTTGTGCTTCGTGTTCAAGGTAATGAAAGTAGCCAACGCGGTTATCAATACTACCATGTTATGAATAATTCTATACCACGGTACATTGCATGAAATTTCACATGAAACGACGTCCCTCCCATCCATAATTGTACGTACATAGAGTGAACACGACAATATGTCAACTAATTGATACACTATTAAGACCGAAAATACAAGATTTAAAGATAAGTGACTAAACATACATTCATATATAGAACAAGGATCATATTTGTACACGTTACTTCCATATGACTTTATCTACTTGTTCCTTAAGTCTTATATATAACACAAAAGAATACATTTAACAAAGAAAAGCAAGTGTCCTACTTTGCTTGCTTCTTGAACCAAACCTCAAACTCCTTAAATAACACACTTTCACAACATCATACTTCATATCGTTCCAATGGCAGATCACCAAAGAATCCACCCTGACCCAACCGCACCACCACCTGACCTCGAATCACAAACAAAACCCACCGCGCCATTGGTTCCACGAGACTTGTCACGGTCCGAAAATGGCCACCCAACTGAGCCAAACCAACCTTACCAACGTACAATCCCACTTCATTACTCCAAACCACCAAAAAAGAAAAACTGGTGTTGCAGATGCCTATGTTGCACCCTGTGCATGCTACTAACACTCGTGATCGCTATTGGCATCTTAGCAGCAATAGTATACTTCGGGTTTGATCCAAAAATACCAAAATACTCAGTTGATAGCATGACCATCACACAATTCAGCGTAAACAATGATAACTCTATATCGGCCCAATTTAACGTAAACATTACTGCAAGAAACCCGAACACGAAGATTGGCATATCATATGAGGGTGGATCCAAACTAACTGTGATCTATATGGGGACAGTCTTATGTGAAGGATCATGGCCTAAATTCTATCAGGGTCATAGAAACACGACTGTGCTAGACGTCCCTTTAACTGGCCAAACTCAAGATGCATCGGGTTTATTAAACTCGTTACAAGCACAACAACAAACTGGAACTGTCCCATTAGTACTTAGAGCTAAAGTTCCTGTGAGAATTAAGCTTGGTAAGTTAAAGTTACCAAAATTTAAGCCATTGGTGAGATGTAAGGTGAATGTGAATACGTTATCTACTGGTTCGCTTAGAATTAGAGATAGTGATTGTAGTTTCAAGTTTAAGTTATAATTCTTTTGATTTATTTGCCCGTTGGCCGGTACGTATTTTCGTGCCCAAGGGTCGTGCATGTTATTATGTTGTGATATTCATTTTTGTTGCTTCTTGATTTGATATTAAAGAGAAAGTGGAGGATTGTAGGTTCGATTTTTCCCCCTTCTCTATATTGTGATACATTCGTGTTTTAGCGTGATATATGTTTATATGTATTTGAGATAATAATGTTCATATTTCGTTTATGTGATTTACAGTTTTGACTTTTCTAGTTGCAATATCGTAGAGGATCCTGTTAGAATTTGGGTGTGTCCGAGCGTGGTAATAATCTGGATATATTCTCAGTATGGTATATTTTCATATTGAAGTATTTCCACCATATATGCCTCGGGTATTACATAATCTTCAATTGGATAATTTAGAGAATCATGCTCTTTTATAAGGCACAAGAGAACAAACCAATAGACAAAAAGTTGTTATGTATTGGAAGAGATCAAATTTGAATATACAACATAACTGAAAGTTAGTTAAATTCGGTTAAAAACGGTTGGCGGGAAGAGTCACAACTGGTAAGTTGAGTCTTTTGGTGGAAAAAACCGGGCAAAAGGGCGCGGCCCCCCTTGACCCCGGACTTAGCTAGTTGTGACATTATCAAATTAGCTAGAACAAGTGTGCACTATGAACCTCCTGACTTGACTATAAGCTAAACTTGAATAAGCTTTGATCTCAAGTAAATCAGAAATATAAGTGATGAATACGGTTTAAAGAGACCACATACTCATCGAAGCAAAATAGAATTGTGTTTCGCACGTAAACCTCATACTACCTCACAGCTGTTACACATTTTAATACGACTGAATATCGACATGCCAGTTTTTACATTAATGCAATTACGTATGAGATAAATCCATAAGAATGTCAATCCATGGTTTCATAAGGTTAAACAGCTCTTACACGTAACAAATTTATCAACCAGTAACTTTTTGTTATCTTTAAGACTAATTCAAAATGGTGACATCAACATGCATTAGTAGTTTTAGACTTTAGTGTATCAGGAATAAAGGTCATTAATATTGTAATATCTACTGACGTGGGGATGATATCATTACATAGGATAAATTGTTGAAAATATTATATAAAACCTATCTTATTTTATGAAATGTCTTTAAAGTAGATGAGCATGGGAGAAATGAAGTATATACAGGAATTTGGAGTAAAACACCCTCAAAACAGTAATTCCAGATTCTGAACTCAGCAAATTCTTACTTCTTGTGGGGCAAGAGGGAATGACATCCTCCCATATAATCCAAAGATATGTCAATTTATGCTTTCATAAGGTTAAACCACTCCTATGCATGCCATAAAGGGAGGCTAAGATTGAGACTAGTTCAAAGTGTAGCAGCATCAGCAATATTAGTTTTAATGTATCAAGTTGAAACTAAAGCATTGGTAACTACTTTTATAAGGATTCGTTGAATAACTACTCCTATATCTATCATGAAACCTATGTATTCTATGTATGTACTTCACATATGCATGTGTCAAGTAATCTAGTATGTGAACTTTTAGGTATTAAAATATGTTCACGCATACATACTACTTTGTCCATTAAAAGTGCGTTGCTTAAAAACATTGTTTCTTTCGGCATTTAGATCTCTATTTGTCTATTGGTAAAAGTAATCAAAGTAGAACATATAGATAAATTGAATTCGGTTTTTGTTTTCTCAAATTTGCCTCCAACGGGGCATAATTTATGTGTTTTATATATAATTAATCAAATAGGCTACTTAATTAGACTATATGTAACTGCTACTTTTTTTGTCGACCAAAAGAAGGATGCGTATCTATACCTATCTATTAATTAAGCACACAAATTAAGGGGGTCATCAGCTTTGTATAACACGAGTATAATTTTTTTTTTTTTATTCAATATGATATAACCTTCTACTAAGTACCATCTAATAAAAACCTCCACTCTTGGAATATCGTCTATGGGATTTTGTTAACTAAGCTATATGTAATGTATCCAAAGTTTCCATCCACAAAAATATTGTATGAAAGAATTTTGGGTACCCACCCCATCAGTAGCCAATGTATGTATAATCATGCAATGCAGCAATGGGCAATTATGTACTTAACTTGAAAAAGGCATCCGAGCTAAATAATCACACTTAAATCACGTGCATTAGTAAGCTAATTATGCAGTGTGGGCAAGTAAATATTTAACTTGAAAAAGGCATACTGAACTAACCAGAACAGCTAAGTTAATATGTGTTGGAAGAAGTCAAGGTGCTGGGCAACAGATCCAAAAATGTTTATACTAAAATGGGTCATTTTATGACCCAATAACTTTTGTCCATTTTAGTCCTCAATTATGAATATTGAAAACCATTTATCATGCCTCTAAAAAGAATACTATCACGATAATACTCTAAATCTTTGAATGAACCAATTCAAGATGGTTGTATACATCACTACTATAATAGACTGGCAGTTTGGACAAGTGATAACCCATTGACCCCTTCCCATGTAAAAGAAACTGACCAGTTTGAGATAAAACACAACCCAAATCAACCCATTTATAAGTACATTAGTTAGAACTGTCACCTCAAATTCTGATATATGACATAATAATTAACAATAGGGGAAGACGTGAAGATTAAAAAAATTAGTTCAACATTCTTGAATCATGACAGTTCTTAGAAGATGCGGACAACTTACAGTCAAGCTAATAAGAATGCACCCAAATTCTAGAAACTAAGCGAATTTGCTTTGGACATAGCCACACACAATAGTTACACTGTATTCTTTATGGAGAATTATTCCTAGTTCCATGAGCCACAGAAAAAGAAAGGTTACATATAGCAAGGAGAATGCAAGATTGTTGGATCGAGCGGGTTAGGTAGCTGGTTAAAATGGATAGGATCCCATTGTTTGGCACACTTTTTAACTTTTGTAGAATACTAATGATCCAAGCTTCTTATTATAGTTACAAAACAATATAGCCATTCCTTTTTTACTCTGGACACATTTTGACATGTTTAAAATAAAACACCACACACAAAGATTACTCGGAATTGCTTCAAAACCAATATGAATACATGATCCTCGTGTATACAACAAAACAATCCAACAAGGGAATACATAAAGATCAGCAATTGAGTTCTAACATTCTTAGGACATAATAAGTTCTAGAATGATGAAAAGCTAGAAGAATGCACCCCAAGTAGATTATCTACTTTCTCTGAAACACATCATTCCCAATAAGCAGCATACCATGATCAGTGAATAATAGGCTTCAATGGATGAGCTCGTAGTTCTGACAAATTCAGCCCTGCATCAAGCTCCTCGTCTAATTCCCCAATAACGCTTCTGGACACATAGATAAGTATGACTAATTAGTCTCACGAAACTCTAAAATTGAATCAATGTGTACTCATTAACATGGGGGTTGAAAAGAGACATACATGTTATCACCCCTTATAATGTAGAGACCCAATACAAGCTGTTGAACCCCTTCCTGCAATTTAAAAGAGAGATCAACGAAAACAAATTTTTCTAAGCAATTGGGTATTAGACCTTACTTCTTTAATGAGGTTGAACACTTTATAAAGGCAAATGTGAATAATTACACGCATTTAGTCATTTTTCAGTAAGACTAATATTTTAACTGTCTGAATGGTTCTACAAACCTCAAATGCTACTTCTTGATATTAAGATCTTCCCATTTTAGCCTTTGGCATGTGAAAAACAAAAAAACTATTAACTTAAGATCCTTATTATAAAAACCTTTGTAAATATCATGGTTTGAAAGAGCAATGATATCTTCAGGTAAAATACAAACGAACCTTGGTGGAATAAACTCTTTCATGAGATTCATCCAGAATAATGTTTGTAGCTTGATCAAACCCTTTTAGAATTCCCTACATGATAATTGGTCAAGTGATTATTTGCAGATGACTGTGACATAGTGACTAAATAGATACTAGAACTCACCACTATATTCCTTCCATCATTTGTGATAACTGAAATGTATTCTGTAAGAGAAATAAGCAGTCAGAAACAGAAAGCAAAGACTTTTTTTGTTGGAGATACAAACCGTGAAAATAAGAGTTACTATAAAAAAAAACTAGGTAGATAAATTAAAACTTTACATTAAAAAATGAATAGAAGAGAAACAGATTGAGATATTGTACTTACGGTCCACAACAGATTCAAGCCCAGGGCCACCCAGCATTTTTGCAATACCACAAAAAGCACTAGCTCCTCACTCGTGGTTCGATGCTTTTAATTGGAGAAATTCGAGATTACCATGTTGCAGAATGGAAAGAGAAATATAATTAGTCACAGTTGATAAGAACTTTCAATGAACAATTCTTATAATTACATAATGTGGTCATAGCTCTATGACCAAGCAAAAACAAAGAGAACTGAATAACTTATAATTTGGCTGTCATCAATAAGATTTATTCGTGAGGTTATAGGTAAATGCTGTAATATACGTAGAATGCCTCTCGATTAAAACTGAAGACATTGCAGTTTTTCCAATAGAAGGCATTCATGATAAAAAGATGTTCCAAAGAAATATATTTAATGAATACTGGATTTCTTATTCTTGTAAAATGCAAGGGCTTCATCACACACAATGCCATACTCATCAAATCGCAACGTGAAGATTTTTTGAGCAGAGAGAAAATGAACTAGGTGAGAGAGAAAACTAGGGCTAGTAATTTCCATGAGAGAGAGAGAGAGAGAGAGGTTTTACGAGTAATTTCGAGAGTGTGAGATCAAGGCACGATGGAAATACAATGGCAAGCATCTAGAAACTAACTATACCGGTGGAAAACGTAACTCGGCGATTTCGTTCATGTTTTTCAACTTCCCGGATGATTGGTGTTCGATATGTTTATGGCACAAAGGAGACTTGGTAACGGGATGAGGTATGGTTTTGTTCGGTGGAAAATCTATCGAGTCAGTTACAGAAGATAAAGATTGGAGAGGAGATGTTGTGGCTTATGACAGAAAAAGAAGTGCAAACGTAGGCTGGAGGGATAGGAGATACAACAGTACGTATAACAGGGGATGGCATAGGTATGAAGATATGAGGGATGATCGTCGGGTGAATCGCAGCTATGTGGATGTGGTAAATATGCTGGAGACACGAGGGCAGTAAGGCATACGAGGACAATGGTTACTTTGAAAGGGGCAACACAGTACTGGAAAAACAATGGAGAGGAAGGACAATTGAAGCCGATCAAAGTGAGTTAAATTATCAATATGCATCAGATATTCAGATTATCAATTATAAATTACATATAGATTATAATTTATTCTATTCCTATTACTCTATTAGATTATCAATTATGTAAACATATAAATTAATTAGTAAATTAATGAAATCAGAAATTTAATTCATTAAATATTTAAATCAAATTAATCAATTCAATTAGAAAAGATACCTGTCGCCGGAGGAGTCGCCGGAAGTGGAGAGTCGCCGGAGTTGATGGATTCTTATCTTCTTTAAGATGGAGTTGGAGATAGAGTGGAGTGGTGGCTGTCAAAAATAATAAACACGCGTAACCCTAAAAGATACCCATTGCAAAATAGATTACAGGTTTTGACATCGTACATCTTTTCAGAAACTTTTGGCAATATACATTCCCGTTAGGCAAATGTTTGCCACAATACATCCCTCGTTTAAATATAACACCGTTAGCCTTCGTTGGCCAAACATTTGCACCGTTAGTCCTCTTTTTTAGAAAAAAAAAAAAAAAATTAAAATTAAAATAAAAAAAAAAAGGAAAAAAAATTTAAAAATTAATTTTTTTTAAAGTTAATATTTTTTAAAAAAAAAACAAATTTTTTTATAAAAAATAATATTTGTGAATTTTTTTATTTTTTTTTTATAAATAATAATTAATTTTTTAAAAAATGCTTATCTTTAAACTACTTGTTGCTATCTGACAAAAACAATTTAACCATTCAAAACACTCACGAATCAAGATCTCCCTCTGTCCTTTATCTTTTGTCGTCCGGTAGAAAAATCCGACCATCACCTCCTTTCACCAACCACCCTGTAACAAATCAAACCACCAGCAACCCCCTAATCACCACAAGTCAAACCATTATTATTAAGTCATCAACCAGCCACCACCATTACAGATCCAACCATCACCATCAATTATTGCCACCATACTTCCACAACCTTGAACTTTAGTCGAACAAATCGTTTCACCAGAAACAAAAAAAATAATAATAATCCAAAATTCAATTCTTTATGAATCTTATTATCATCATCAAGACAAAAAAAAATCTAATACAAAGCCATTTAATCATGAACAACAAAAACTCTTAACACAAACCCACTTTTTACCAAATCAAAATCATCTCACTCCAACACTACCAAATCTGTGCTGGTGGAATGGTGGCAGACCAGATCTGTGGCGATGGACGAATTTTAGGTGGTTGGCCGGAATGGTTGTGGAGAATTGGTGGTGGTTATATGATGTATAAGGAGGTTGTTGTTAGTGGATTATTAGAGATTGGGGAGAGAATAAAAGAAGAAGAAAAAAAAAAAACTAAAGCTCTAATCGAAGGTTATTTGTATATCAGTATATGTTCAAGTTATTGATTTTTTTTTTTTTAAATATAAACTTTAAAAAAAAATTAAGTTTTTTTTCCTTTTTTTAATTTTTTTTTAAAATGCGTATTTATAAAAAAAATTAATTTTTTTTTCCCAAATTTTAATTTTTTTAAAAATTTTGATTTTTTTTTTAAATATAAACTTTAAAAAAAAATTAATTTTTTAAATTTTTTTCCTTTTTTTTAATTTTTTTAAAAAATGCGTATTTATGAAAAAAATTAATTTTTTTTTCGCAAATATTATTTTTTTTTTAATTTTGATTTTTTTTAAATATTAACTTAATTTTTTTTTTTAATTTTTTCCTTTTTTTTAAATTTTTTTTAAAAAATGCGTATTTAAAAAAAAATTATTTTTTTTTCGCAAATATTATTTTTTTTTAAATTTTGATTTTTTTTTAAATATTAACTTTAAAAAAAATAATTTTTAAAATTTTTTTTCCTTTTTTTTTAATTTTAACTTTTTTTTCTCTAAAAAAGAGGACTAACGGTGCAAATGTTTGGCTAACGAAGGCTAACGGGGTAATATTTTCAGTCTCGTTAAGAGATAACGGAGGAAAATTTTGCACCGTTCGTTCTCATTGTAAACGAGGGATGTATTGTGGTAAACGTTTGCCTAACGGGGGATGTATATTGCCAAAAGTTTCTGACAGGGATGTAGGATGTTAAAACCTGTAAACCGCAGGGATGTATTTTGCAGTTCTCTCTTTTTAATAAGTCAAAACAAATTATTGACCGATGTTGACCGACTTTGACCGACTTTGACCGATGTTGACCGATGTTGATCGATATTGACCAAAACGCCAAATTAGACCGATATGCCAAAAATCGTGGCGGTGGACCGCCGCCAACCGCCATGGCGCCGCCATATCGGCCGCCATGGCCGATTTTACAACACTATGTGTCATTAAATGTAAAGTCACAAAAAGATGTAGAGTCAAAAAAAGGTGATGGCATTTATGTTATCGAAAAAGAGGATACGGGCAAGATGGAATCAGAGGATGGGTCTCATATGGTTTTGGAAAAGAATATTGGGCCTAGCAGGGGGAATTCGTGGAGCAAACTAATGGGCTGGAAGGTGACAATGAGATTATTAAAAATCTGGTGGGCTCGTCTGGCCCAATTACTAAAAAATATAGTAGAGTTAGACGTGGGATGTGTGGAGATTATGTATCAAAAAATAACAGTAAACGTGATATTGTTGAAAGATCTATTGATGGAACAGAGGATAAGGAGAATAACGAGTACGAGAGTTCGAAGACCAGAACAGAAAAAAAAGAGGTTTCGCCTACGAGTTCGGTAGGGAGTGGAGGGACTAGATCGAAGAAAAAAAGAAAGGTTAATAGGGACATGAACTTCGATGGCGTTGAGGTGGGGGTGGGTTTTAACCAAGGAAAAACAATTGGGGAAAATCAGAGATAAAAAACGAGACAGGTAGGAGGAGCATAACAAAAGCAAAGGAAGTGGCTAAGAAAATGGGGGTGGAGGGTCTAGGTGAAGATAAAACAGGAATTTCGGATGTGTACAAGGAGAATTACAACTCAGGGAGCGAAAGCAGTGGTATTTTTCGTTTTGGGCATGGTAATGAGGGAGATGCGGACAATAGTAAATGCAACGTAAATATGGAACAAGTGAAGGAGATAGGGGAAATGATTGGGGTATCGTGGGTATTAGCCGAAGAGGAAAAGAAAGAGGGGCTGCAAGGGTGTGAAGGAGTTGTTGCGGAAGGGAATGTGGTCCAGTTGATGCAATAATTTGGTATGATCTTGTTTTCGTTTAGATAATTATTTTATTATGAAGATGATATCTATAAATGTGAGGGGTATGGCGGAAAGTGGGAAAAAAGGTGGATTAGATCGATTATTAGGGGTGAACAACCGGACGTGATTGGGTTGCAAGAAACTAAAAGTGGGTTGATTGATGATTTCTGGATTGAGGATATATGGGGTGGTAGGGGATATGGATATTCCCAGTTGCCTACAGTTGGGAATTCACGGGGTATAATAGTTATTTGGGATTCGAGAGTCTTTACGTGTAAAGAAGCGATAGGGGACGAGAGGTTTATAGCGGTTAGGGGCTCTTGGAAAGGGAAAGACGAGGAGGTGTTCCTTGTGTGTATTTATGGTCCACATGTGAGTAGACAAAACACGTCCCTTTGGGAAAGATTAACAGGGTTGATGAATAAATGGAATGGTATGTGGTGTATTTTTGGAGATCTAAATGTGGTTAGGAGTAATGATGATACTCAATTCTCAGGTGAACGTTAAGGAAACAATTGAATTCAATGATTTTATTAATGATCGGAGGCTAGTTGAGGTTCCAATGGGGGGGAGGAAATTCACTAGAGTTAGTGATGATGGGGTAAAGTTTAGTAAGCTAGATCGTTTCTTGTTGAATGATGAGTTCAATAATCTTTGGGGTAATCTATCAGTTGTTGCCTTGGATAGGAAATTATCGGATCATTGCCCGATCGTGTTAAAAGACGTGGACTTAGATTTTGGCCCAAAACCATTTCGCGTTTTTAATGTTTGGTTGGATGAACCGGATTTTTATCACGTTGTTTAGGAGGCTTGGAAGAAATAGGTGAGGAGCTTTCGGGCGGATTGTATTTTTGGGGATAGGTTGAAAAATGTCAAAGCAAGTCTTAGGGTATGGAGTAAGGAGAGGTTTGGCGGGAATAAAGAGAAAATTGAAACATTAAAAAATTTAGCAATGAGATGGGAATTAGAAGCAGAAAAGAGAACTCTTAGCGATAGTGAGAGGAGGGCATGGTTAGAGGTGAGGAAGTCTTGGGAGGAAAAGGATAGGGAATATTGCAATATGCTTCGGCAAAAATCAAGAATTAAGTGGGACGCGGAAGGTGATGAAAATTCAAAAAATTTTCATTCTTTCGTGAAGAGGAGGAACAATAAAGGTAACTTAAGAGGACTTATGGTTGATGGTGTATGGTGTGAAGATCCTAAACTAATAAAAGCGGAGATGGCGAGGCACTATAAAAAATTATTTTCCTAAAGGTTGGTAACTCGTCCGATTTTTTGTAGTAATAGAATTGAGAAAATATCAATGGAAATGGAAGAAGCTAGAATGTTAGAGAAAGGCTTTGACGAGAAGGAGGTTTGGGAGGCAGTTCGGGGTTGTGGAGGGGATAAAGCCCCAGGTCCCGACAGTTTTAATTTTAAGTTCATTCGAAAAGTTTGGGAGATTATTAAACCGGAGTTATTAGGTGCCATCAGGTGGTTTTGGGATAATATGGAGATATCGAGGGGTTGTAATGCCTCTTTCGTCACCATTATCCCTAAGGTGGCAGATCCCATTGGGCTTGGCGATTTTCGCCCTATTAGCCTTATCGGATGCTATTATCAAATTATTGCAAAAATGTTAGCGGAAAGGGTTAAACGAGTAGTGGGGATTGTGTTGGGCGAAGCTCAAAACGCATTTATAAAAGGGAGATTTATTCTTGATGGGGTTCTTATCGCAAATGAAACTATAGAATATCTGAGGAAAAAGAAAAAAAAATGCTTAGTATTTAAAGTCGACTTTGAGAAAGCGTACGATAGCATCAATTGGAGGTTTCTAATAGACATCATGAAGAAAATGAGGTTCAGGGATAAATGCTGCAAGTAGGTGAATTCTTGTCTTAGATCCTCCTCTTTGTCCATTTTAGTAAATGGTTCGCCATCATAAGAATTTGGGTTAGAGAGGGGAGTTAGACAAGGTGATCCGCTTTCGCTGTTTTTATTTATTTTGGCTACGGAGCGGCTTAACGCGATTGTTAACGAAGCGGTGGAAAAAGGCATATTTAGAGGTGTTTCGGTTGGGGCTAATAATGTCACAGTATCCCACTTGCAATATGCAGATGATACCATTTTCTTTGGAGAACGGAGCAAAGAGAACGCTAAATCTCTTATGTGTATCCTCAAATGCTTTGAAGAAGTTTCTGGGTTAAAAGTTAACTATAGTAAAAGTAAGATATACAGCATAAGGGTTAACGAGGGTGATATGTTGGATATGGCTAGATGGATCGGGTGCGATATCAGGGAGTTTCCGTTTACGTATTTAGGGTTACCAATTGGGGAGAACATGAGGCGGGTGAATGCTTGGACTCCCGTGGTGGAGAAATTCAAAAAGAGGTTGGCCGATTGGAAAGCTAAATCGATGTCGTTTGGGGGTTGTCTAACATTGGTCAAATCGGTTCTTGGTAGCTTGCCATTGTATTATTTTTTGATGTTCCACGTGCCTTTGAGTGTCATAAAAAATTTAGAGAGTATTAGAAAGAATTTTTTTTGGGGTGGGTCGGGGGATGGTAATAAACTTTCTTGGGTCAAACGGGGGTCAGTTTTATCTTCGCTCGGGGAGGGGGGCTTAGTATTGGGTCATTACGGGCAAAAAACTTGGCTTTGTTAGGTAAATGGTGGTGGAGGTTTAGGAAGGAGGGGGATAGTTTATGGGTTAGGGTGGTCAAAAGTATTCACGGTGCTAGTGGGGGTTTGGGTGACGTTAGGGCAATGGGTAGGGGTGATGGGAGGGGGGGCTTGGAGTGATATTGTAAAGATAGGAGAGGAGATCGACGGGTTGGGGATAGGGTTCACGTCTTCTTGTATGGGGTTTTAGGGGATGGGAGGGATATTAGGTTTTGGGTTGATCGTTGGGTGGATAATCGGAGGCTGTGCGATAGATTTTCTAGGTTATATCATTTAGATAGGAGGAAGGAGGCTAGTGTGTTGGAAAGAGGGTTTGGATGGACAATAGTTGGGTTTGGGAATGGGATTGGGTAAGAAATATTAGGGGTAGAGTGAGTAAGGAGTTTGAGGATCTATTAGGTGTCTTGCATCATGTTGTGGTTTCCAATAATTGTAGGGATCGATGGAGATGGGCGCTCGATGAAGATGACGAGTTCACGGTCAAAGAACTTTCAAGATTGATCGACGAAAAGATTCTCCTATCGGATAATGGAGGCCAAGAGACGCTTTTGGAACAAGTTGGTGCCGAAGAAAGTTAACATATTCGTATGGAGAGCATTAAGGGGAAGAATTCCGGTTCGTGAGGAGCTCGATAAAAGAGGTATTGATTTGGACTCCGTTCTATGTCCAAGTTGTAATAATATTGTGGAGACGTGTGCTCATTGTTTGATCACTTGCGATCTAGCCATGAGTGTGTGGAATAAGATTTTCAATTGGTGGAAGGTGAGGGATGTTAATGCTTTCACTATTGATGAATTCTTTTCATCTAATGGAAAACATCAATGTCCCCATCTGTTTTTTGGCAAGCGGTTATTTGGACTACCGGGTACTTCATTTGGAAAGAAAGAAATGCACGCGTGTTCGGTAACAAGGTATCAAGTACAAATAAAATTGTTCAAGACACTCAACTAAAAAGCTTCGAGTGGATAGTAAGAAGATCAAATAAATACAAAGAGATAGATTGGCATCAATGGTTATGGGACCCCTTAAAAAGTCGGTTACAGTAACGGTTTTATCAAGTTAATGTTCAAGTTCAGGTGAATTCTGTGAAGTGATGTCTGTTACGGTGCTTGGTTCGATTGCAAATTCTGATGCAACAGTATGTTATGTATGTTTTTAGCTCTTTCTTTTTGGGCCAGCTTCAAGAGCTTCTAAGTGGTCAGTATATGCAGAAGTGCTTTTGTTTTTTGGTCATTTAGAGATAGGGCTGTTGTGGTCCAGGTGTCATGGAAGATTCAATTCTCTTGTGGGGCCTGGTATACATATGTGTAGTTCGTTTTTGGTTTCATGGTTCTAGTTTGTTCTATGATGTGTTTTCCTTGTCCATGGTATAAGTCGTTTAGTGTGACAGTTTTTTTTTCCTTTGCTATTGTTTTGGTTTTGTTTCTAGGGTCCCTCACTTTTAATTTGCTTGATTAGTTGTGGTGGGATGCCTCGTTTTGTATTTTTTTTTCTTTGTTGGTTCTATATATTGTTGCCTTCCTAAAAAAAATGGTAACCATTGCTGGCTATTGGATGATTTCATGCTCAAATCCAATTAGAATCTTCAAAATCAGCATTGCCACCTCTACTTGTCCTCATCCATCTCTCTTCTATTGACCATCCAGTAGTCAGAACTAGAGTCCTTAGTATTCGAGTCCTAATGGCTTTAGATCTTTAGAAATTTCTGAAACCCAAACAGCTCTGCAAAGTGCAACTAATTTACTTTCTTCCGTTACCTCAGCACATCTAACTCAAGACCTTAGTTGGTGTATACTTTCAGTTTTCTAACCATCTGGCTTTGTAAATTTAATGATTCACGCACATTGATATGCTAGTCTTTGCATTACATACAATCCTCAATAGTTTCCTTAACAGTATCATTTTTCGAAACTTAGGCTTTCTTATGGGGTTTGCGTACGAGATGGTGGAGATGGTCGTGGCGTGCAACATGAGGGAGAAAATAAAAACATTAATGCAACTTTGTGTTTTTTCACTTAGGTTAAGCTACTATTTATTTGTTCACTTATATTACTGAGCTTGTAGAAAACGGCATTTAAGTGACTTTATATTATAAAAATTATATGTTAAGATCGCTAAACTTACTAGACACGATAATTAGGTCACTTAACCTATACATATAAATGATAATACATTCAAGATAACTCATTTTAACGCTGAATTTTTGAAAGTGATCTGTCAGTGACCTAAGTGAACAAAAGAATAGTAGAGTAACCTAAGTCAACAAAAATGCAAAGTTATGTGTATTAACCTGCAAACATATGTTACGGCAAAGTAAGACTTAGATGAGGCCATGTATATTAACACTAAACCATCTCTTATTCTCATTAAGTTTAGTGTGTCAACAGTGAAATAGAGCTCCGAATTCACAAAAACTGGGTGAAAATCTTCCTATTACCTAACACTGCAAGTGGTACCCTGTGTATGAGAATGTATTGCACTGTAAAAGGCATTTGTAAACATGAATCGCCCATCAACATCTTTCTAAACACCCAATTACATCGCATACTGGTTTTAACGGAAAATTTCATTAATAAACTAACTTCATAATATTGTAAAAACGAGAGTTTATGTGAGACCACAAATTTATAACGTTGAATTGACATTGATGTGTGGCCCTATGTGTGTGTGTCTTTAGGCACATAATAGTGCTGTAGCTTAACTCTCTGTAAGAAATTGGGGTTAGGGTGTGATGATAATCTTGGATATCTTCTCAGATCATGTATGTTCACTTCCGAATAAAGTATTTGACCCTTTAATGCTCGGGTATCACGAATCCTAATTGGGACAATTCGAGAAGAACACTTGGTATCTAGGCATAAGAAAACTAAACAAAACAAAGGGGAATTGTGTGAATTTTCGTATGTTAGAATGAGACCAAAATGGCTGTTATGTAACAGACATAGTTGACAGATACAAGCAGTTATAATCGGTTAAATCCCAAAAGACACAACTCTTCACCAATAGACGCAAGTGAAGGCTTCCCCTCGACCCCCGACGCTCACTTGGGAGCGGGACCCCAACAAGGGGCGCTGCCCTGCGTCTTTTTGTCGTGGTGGAAACACATCATCTCAAATGAGTGTGCACTCCACACTTCCCTAACTCGTATCCGAGCATAATATGAAATCTCATTGGTCTCTAGTAAATCGCAGTTACCAAAAATAGTTGATGACTAAAATCACCAACACTTTCTAACAGTAAGTTTATATTTAGAAACTGAATAATCAATATCCAACACAATCACTATGACACGTGAACAAAATAGGCACTTGGATTAAGGTTATAATTATGTTTCCCTCTCTAAAGCATATATCAGTGTTATGGAAGCACCTCTAAAATAATCTGTTGAGTAAAGGTGTTTGAATTTGTTTATGCCGCAAAATAATTCAATAAAACCACACTTTTGTTTTGGTGTAACAAAGGTTTCCAGTTGATGAGGCGAAAAATGATCCGTTTTTAGGGGGTCATTTAAGCCCGAATCCGACTTTATTTGATCAAATATTGCCCTAAATCGTTCCTTTTGTGATTTTAGGTACTTGGAGAGTGAATTCTGGAAAAGAAGCCATTTTGGACGTTTTTGGAGCATAAAAGTGAGGAAAACGGCAAAGTACCAATTTTCCATGCTGAAGACACTAGGTGACGGCGTCAAGAGTTATACCCTGACGGCGTCAGACATCAAGAATAAAATACCGTAGCTGATGACGGCGTCAAAAGTCATCCTGACGGCGTCAAAGTGCCAAGAATAAAATACCGTGGTTGGTGACGGCGTCACACAGGCCGTCATAAGTAGATCAAGGCCGTCCGAGGAAGTATTTGGCGGCGAGGTGACGGCGTCACATGGTTGTCTTGACGCCGTCAGCCCAGTTTTCCTATATATAGTTTTCTAGTTTTTTCATTAAAAAGAGAGAGAAGTTTTGGTGAAACCCTAAAGACGAATTTGGTGTATCTTTTACAGGTTTTTCAAGGGTTCCAAACCCTTGATACCTTGCATTGTAATTGAGATAAGTGTTCTTCTAATTCAATCAATATGTCTATGTATTGGTTGTTTATATCTTGTTCTTGTCTCAATTCCATTATGCTAGGCTAGATCTCTTTTGTGTTTGCTTAGATCTAATGAAACCTAGATGTTGATTATGTGTTGATTACTTGTTTATTCTTGTCTTGGATGAATGATTTTATATGTTAGGCTTAAGAAAACTGGCAGATCTCTAAATGGTAACATGCTTGAACGTCTTAAGAAACATGAACCGAGGCGTACTAGGTCTTTATTGGTTGTATTTAATGCATGAGCCACTGTTTACAATCCCTATAGTTGTGCTGGGTCATGGTGTAGGAGGAGATAAGAGCTCATGTATGCCACCCCACGAATGGTATTAAGGAATACAATCCGTCATCCATACAATTATAACAAGTAATTAACACGTAAAAGATATCTAGGGAGTAGTGAAGTCTAAGTAAACACAATTTCTCCAATTACTGCTCACAACCTTAGTATAATTTAGTTTAATTTCATTTTTAGTATTTTATTTTGATTATATATTAGTTTTTGGGTTAGTTGAATAACAACTAATTCCGCCCACTCTTCCAAAACCCGAGATTTTACTTGCTTTCATAAAAATATAAAAATACAAAAATAATCATCCCTCACCTTTAGAACTAGTAATTAGGTTTTCTAATCCTAGCGACACTATTCCTAAGCTGAACGATCAATCCCCCGATACTTGTCACTATACTATACTACAACGATCAGGTACACTGCCTGGTGGGGGTTGTAAGCTTCTCGAGATCCCTCGAGAGGTAAAGCCTGTTGCGATTCCCACGCATCAAGTTTTTGGCGCCGCAGCCCGGGGAATATTTATTGTCTAGGTTAGGATTTCTTTTTATTAGGTCTACTTGCTAGATTCCTTTCTAGTAAGAATTTTATTTTTATTTTTAGGTCTTCTTTAGTCTATCTTATTTCTTCGTGCCTTTGTGCGTAACTCTTTACCATCCGACATCATGGAAGGTGGTAACATCTTTGAACCCGTCATCCCACCACAACAAAACCCACCATTAGAACCCCTTAGGCCCCCCGAACCTTAGGAGAGTATTCCCGACCTAGCCACCAAGGCTACCGAAACACCATTGAGCTCACCGGAGACAATGTGACCCCCTTGCGATCCGACACCATCCGGTTGGTGCAAAGCGGATGTGCATTCCATGGACTTCATTCCGAAGATCCAAACCAACACCTTAAGGACTTCCTCAAAATCGTAGATTCCATAGACCTAGGTGTTGAAACTAGAGAGACTACCCGTTTACGCCTATTCCAATTCTCTCTACGGGATCAAGCTAGTCAATGGCTTGAGCGTTTACCCGCGGGATCCATCACCACATGGGATGATCTCACCACTCGTTTCCTTGCTCAATTTTTCCCACCAGGGAGAACTACTAAGCTTAGAAATGACATTTTGATGTTCCAACAACGTCAAAATGAAACCTTTTATGAAGCATGGATTCGATATAAAGACCTACTCCGAAAAGTTCCTCATCATGGGATTGAACCATGGCTTCAGATCCAAATCTTTTATGGTAAGGTTGACTATCAAACAAGGAAAGCCATTGATTACGCTGCCAAGGGTAGGCTAGATAGACTTAGCGTTGACGAGTGCTGGAAAGTTCTTGAGGAGTTGGCACAATACGAAGAGGAAGGATGGGAGGACCCGATGCTCCCAAGCAAGGTAAAACTTGATTACGCATGTGCCACCCAAGAACAATTGTTAGGAAGCCTCGAGAAGCAGGTAAAAGAATTGATGGGTATTGAGAAACTTGCTGCTGAACCCGTGTGGAATCCTAATCCACGTAAGAATACGGTTATCAGCCAAAATTTTCCTGAACGCTCACGGCAAGAGGAATTCGAAGGGATGATGGTAACCTTCATGGATAATCAGGAAAAACAAATCCAGCACCTAGAGGCACGCATGGAAAGCACTCATAAAGCTTTTATGAATTTCGCAGATCAATTCATATCAAGGGTCAAAGACAAGATCAAAGAAAATTCCATACCTAAAAAAATTGAAAAAGTCTTTGAGGTGTCAACCCCTTTGGTGTTTGACCAAGAGGATAGCGGGAGATTTTCCTCAAATGCTTTACCATTAACTACCCCCCGTTCTCATAAACACCCCCATGCAGAGAAAAGCTCGCAAATCCATAGCATTTTCGTTGGATGCTTGCGAACTCCATTCCCGATCTCATCCAAAAAACGTTCTTTTGGTTTTAAACCCGGTGTAAAGAGGTCGCACCTCAAAAACACCACTGATTTGAAACCTCCTATGGAACAACATCTTTCTTCTCACACCAATGACCCGTGCATAGGGATCAACTTAGCCAAAACGTCACCCGACCCCCTCTACTACCTTACCTCTTTCCGCGACAGTAATGAGACGTTCGACCCTGGTGGACCTCGTTAACGAAATAACTACTCATGGGTTTTACTAATGATTAGTTATTCACGCAAAGAGCAGGGACTGAACATGAAAATACTCCAAACCTTACCTTACACGGGCATCTAACGGCGTCAGATTTCACTCTTGACGCCGTCAGCTCGATGGATCAACAATATTAACCCAAAACCAATCACTTTCAACCCATACCCCACAAATCTCACCCAAGTGCTGCTGCTACTCCGATTCTCAACCTCCCAATTCGACATCTTCCGCATCCGATCTCCACTTTGCAAGTAAGTTTTCTTCATCCTTTCTCAATCAATTATCCTTAGGACCCATCAATTTGAAAAACCCCTTTCGCCCGAAACCCCATTCTTGACCCACTATTAGCAAATCGTAATGCCATCCAATTGGTGATTTGTAATCGTGGGGTTACCATTTGATGATGTTGTCTCACCCAAATCATGCATTAATTTAGAGAAAACCCATCATGCCTCGGATTCTTTGACCCGCCACCCCTGTTTCCTGATTTAAGGAGCGTTTGGGTAATGGGTTAAGAGTTTGAAAATTGATTTTTTTCCTCGCATTTGCATGGCTCTGATTCTGGTCCATCTGACGGCGTCAGGATTACTCTTGACGGCGTCAGATGTGGCTGACTGCATAAAGTTCATCAAAAAATTCGCATTCTAATCATTTCCGTTCACTCCACCTTTTTCCAGGAAAATGAGCAAAAGATCTCGTCAACAAAAGGGCAATTCTTCTAGATCTCAAGGGATCAACTATGGAGAATTAGTGCACAGTTGGGGCGAGTTTGGCGATGTTGGTACTAGCACCAAGTATGCGGAGTTGTGTAACCACCATATTGATGCTGGGGCTGTGGTGGACTGGGATTTTCTGAGAGCCAGTGGGTTGGAGGCTGCATTTTTAGGGAGGATCCGCACAGATGGGTTTGCGGGTCCACAGTGGGAGAGGTTGTTTAGGCTTCGAGAGACAGTATATAGTGAGTTAGTGCGGGAGTTCTTTGCGACCTTCCGTTTTGATCAGGCTGAGGCTAGGGGAGATATGGGGGGCACCACTGTGTATTTTAGGCTAGGGGGAGAGTTGAGGTCATGTTCTGTGGCTGAGTTTGGTTGGAGGCTTGGGCTATATACTAGTGAGGAAGTTGATGGGGCTTTTCTGCTGAGGTTGTTACATGGCGAGACTCAGAGGAGTGAGATGAGGTGTGTCACCTTTTGGCCAACCATAGGGGATGGGGTTTACACCTCGACTACTGGGGCTGCATCGATCAGGGACCCCATTGTTAGGCTAGTTCACAGGTGCATCACATACAGCCTGTCTGCACGTCATGGCACCACTCACCGTATCACTGCTTCGGACCTGTTCTACTTGTACACCATCTTTTCTGCGGATGTCTACTGCAACATCCCATTTTGGGTGGCCAGTTATTTGAGGACCAGTGTGGGTGAGAGGGATATTGACAAGGTTTATGGGGGGATGTTCGTGACCCGGTTGGCTCGTTCCTATGGTCTTCTTACTCCACAGATCATGGGGTACTTGAGCGACTGCGGGAACTGCAGGGTAGTGAGGGCGAAATCCCTTAGGCAGATGAGCATTGTGATGCAAATGGTGGATGGGTCCTATACCTGGTACGTAGGGCCTGATGGTGAGGATGATGATGGTGATGATGAGGGAATACCCCAGCAGCATCAGTTTGCCGGGTATGAGGAGGGGATGGCTGATTACTACCGACACATGAGTCGGGGAGACTGGCAGGCACACCAGGGTGCCTGGATGGGTCAGATGGATACGTGGCGAGCCACTACTGACCAGCGCTTTGATTGGATGTACGATCATACCGTCCGCCAGATGCAGCACCTCTCCACCCGAGATCAGCTTGAGCCTCACCTGCAGATTGACCCCTTCCCAGGCCGAGAGACTGACTACCCTCCCTATGGGTACACTGGACACCTCCCACCAGGCTATGATTATCGCTTTGGTCCTCCCCCTCAGTGATTCATTTTGATATCTGTGATTCTTGAACAATTTATTCTTGGTTGTATGATTTGAAACATTTGGTCTTGTAATATTTTAGGATTCAGCCTTTGTTGGCTTTGGACACTTTCTATTTTTGTTCTTTTAACAAATATTATGCATGTTCAGCTTTTAATTTTTATTGATGGTTAATCTTTGCAACCCATGATTTGTGTGATTTTATTTGTTTGATTGTTATTTGCTTCCGTATGCATGTTTTATTTTTATTGTTGGTTGATCATGTTTCTCAATTAAAATGTGAAAATACTTTATTATGTTGTTTGGCCTAGTCTTAACTTCAACCTAAAGGTATTTTTGCAAAAAGATAAGTGTAAGGGGAAACCCCAAATATGTTTTCAAGAAACAAACCGATCATGATTCTCCACAATATTAAATGAACATGTATATTCGTATTTGTTAGAGTCAAATGCTTGTATTGAGTCATAATGAAGTTTTGCAGGATTTTCCAGGAAGTAGGACCAAGTTTTTCCAGAAATTTTCCGGAAACTTAACATAAGAATTTCTGCAGGTCCATTCTGACGGCGTCAGAGTATTACTCTTGACGGTGTCAGGAGTTAAAATCTGGAAATTTTACCGGTTTTGTTTTTCTAACGGAGTCTTATGGTTTTTGTGAATTATTAAGTTTTATAATCTCCAGGAAATCTGCAAACTTCATTCCACAAGCATTATATCTTACTTTGTTTTCTAGGATTTAGTAACTTATATAGGATGCCGCCGATTTTACGCGAGGTTGTCTTGTCTACTTGTTGTCAGGATTTACAGGTTATTTATGACAAGAAGATGATTTATATGCTGGATGGGAAGCTTTGATTGTTCGTTTTCTTGGACGAAGATCTAACCTGGCCAACCTATAATCCATACCGAGCGAATCAGGGGAGTATTTGATTTCATTCTCTTTACTTTTTCACTTTTACATTCTTTACTTGAACATTGGGGACAATGTTCATCTTAAGTGTAAGAGGAGGGTAAAAAGATGATACCTTACATATGCACTTTCGCTTGAGTTTGTTTTGTTTGATAGTAGATGTGTAATAAAACTATGAGAAATACTTGTTAGTGTAATTTTAGCGCCAAATTTAAAATTTTTTACAACATTTAGGAGTGAAACTTTAGCCATAGCAAGCGTCTCATGGATAGGAGGTTGTATGACTAGCACATAACCGTATATTCAGAAAAATTTTCCACCCAAAAATGTGAGGTTCGCCTTTAGATTTGATAGGAAAAGCATTCATTATTGGTGCTTATGAGTGTACCGGTAGCATTTAGATTCTAGAACTTGCGTTAGTGATGCATCCCGAGACCGCTAGTGAGACTACATTCGTGTGGTAGGATTTACTACATGATAAGAGGCATTAGGATCACCCTTGTGTTAAACCCGTATCATAATTACTTGACTATTTAAGTCATATTGCTTGGCTAGTTAAGTCAACTAATTTTTCCCACACCCTTAGCGTTGTACTCATTTTTAGTACACGAAACCCCTAGTACACCCCTCCGAGCATATCTTTTCGTTTCTAACTTTAAGCATCTTACTTAAAGGAAGAATTTGTTACACCCCACTTAAATGTACACCCAAATCGCCTTAGCCTTCCGTGTATGCGCTCATTTTTAGTGCATTATTGTTATTTGTTAAACCCTAAGTTAACTTTCTAATTGATTACATGGTTGCTAAGTCGAGTCATATCCTTGTACATATTGTTTTGGGACGATTGGGACTCATGGGTAAGTACTTATTTTATGGAGTAATGGGGAAGAACATAATATTATTACCCCCATATGTACGTTAATCTTAAAAGTGCTCCAAGTGTTTTGATTTTCTTAATTCGAGTCATTAGAATAGTTTAATGTAAAGTATGTAAAGATTCAAGTGTAAGGGGAATGTTCATTCCCTATGATGTATTATTTTGGATGGTAGGATAAGAGTGTATGCAAAAAAAAAAAAAAAAAAAAAAAAAAAAAAAAAAAAAAAAAAAAATCGAAAAAATCAAGAAAAAAGAAGAAAAAAAAATAGAAAAAGAAAAAAAAAGAGAAAAAACATACGGACTACCATCCCTTTTCATTCTATGTTCATTTTATGTTTTTAGTTATTTGTCATTTATTAGCTTAAGTCGAGTCTAGTCTTGGCTTAGGAACGCCATCTTGTACATGTAATTAACCAAGATTGTTAACTCGCCACCAGTAAAACTTCCTTTATCCAACAAAACCGTGTAATTCATATCCCTATACCTAACGTTACAACCCTTTAAAAGACCTCTTTGATAGTTTATCCTAGGTGCTTACGCCATATGGTGGAGGTTTGATCCTTTCCCAAGCCTATGGTAATCTATTTTGCTATGACAGGTAGTGAGAGATATCTTCCATTTCCATAATGTTATATTACTTTATTACACCCGAGAGATGTGAGTATCTAAACACTATTTGTGAGGTGCTTGTGTATGACCTCCGTGCTTGTCTATTGGTCTTTAGTGGAACGATTATTTGTTGTAATTACTTTTATATTAGTGTTAAATGACCCCTAACTTGTCTTCTGAGTAGAATAAAAGCTCATTTGCTTGAGGACAAGCAAATCTCAAGTGTAAGGGTATATGATGAGGCGAAAAATGATCCGATTTTAGGGGGTCATTTAAGCCCGAATCCGACTTTATTTGATCAAATATTGCCCTAAATTGTTCCTTTTGTGATTTTAGGTACTTGGAGAGTGAATTCTAGAAAAGAAGCCATTTTGGACGTTTTTGGAGCATAAAAGTGAAGAAAACGGTAAAGTACCAATTTTCCATGCTGAAGACACTAGGTGACGGCGTCAAGAGTTATACCCTGACGGCGTCAGACATCAAGAATAAAATACCGTAGCTGATGACGGCGTCAAAAGTCATCCTGACGGCGTCAAAGTGCCAAGAATAAAATACCGTGGTTGGTGACGGCGTCACACAGGCCGTCATAAGTAGATCAAGGCCGTCCAAGGAAGTATTTGGCGGCGAGGTGACGGCGTCACATGGTTGTCTTGACGCCGTCAGCCCAGTTTTCCTATATATAGTTTTCTAGTTTTTTCATTAAAAAGAGAGAGAAGTTTTGGTGAAACCCTAAAGACGAATTTGGTGTATCTTTTACAGGTTTTTCAAGGGTTCCAAACCCTTGATACCTTGCATTGTAATTGAGATAAGTGTTCTTCCAATTCAATCAATATGTCTATGTGTTGGTTGTTTATATCTTGTTCTTGTCTCAATTCCATTATGCTAGGCTAGATCTCTTCTGTGTTTGCTTAGATCTAATGAAACCTAGATGTTGATTATGTGTTGATTACTTGTTTATTCTTGTCTTGGATGAATGATTTTATATGTTAGGCTTAAGAAAACTGGCAGATCTCCAAATGGTAACATGCTTGAACGTCTTAAGAAACATGAACCGAGGCGTACTAGGTCTTTATTGGTTGTATTTAATGCATGAGCTACTGTTTACAATCCCTATAGTTGTGCTGGGTCATGGTGTAGGAGGAGATAAGAGCTCATAGAGTTGGGGAGTTATGTATGCCACCCCACGAATGGTATTAAGGAATACAATCCGTCATCCATACAATTATAACAAGTAATTAACACGTAAAAGATATCTAGGGAGTAGTGAAGTCTAAGTAAACACAATTTCTCCAATTACTGCTCACAACCTTAGTATAATTTAGTTTAATTTCATTTTTAGTATTTTATTTTGATTAGATATTAGTTTTTGGGTTAGTTGAATAGCAACTAATTCCGCCCACTCTTCCAAAACCCGAGATTTTACTTGCTTTCATAAAAATATAAAAATACAAAAATAATCATCCCTCACCTTTAGAACTAGTAATTAGGTTTTCTAATCCTAGCGACACTATTCCTAAGCTGAACGATCAATCCCTCGGTACTTGTCACTATACTATACTACAACGATCAGGTACACTGCCTGGTGGGGGTTGTAAGCTTCTCGAGATCCCTCGAGAGGTAAAGCCTGTTGCGATTCCCACGCATCACCAGTCCTTTTTGGGACTAATCCACGGGGTTTGAACCCATCGCCACATAGACTCAAACCCTTCAGGGTTGTTTTCACCTAGCACAATTTCAGCTTAAAACCTCACATTCTAGTTATAATAGTTACAAGTCTTTTTGACACTAAGTGGTTAATCAAAACCACTTTTTTTAGAATTTATCTCAAATAATTGGAGCACTGTTTAATTTACAGATAAATTGTTTCATTTAAACACTCTAAACTACTAAAATCAATACCCTCTATGACTTACTCAATTTTTTTTTATAAAAACTTGATTGAGGACTTTCATCAAACACTTGGCATGCATATTCAGTTTAAGAAAAATAAACACAACAAAAGTAATTTCTTTCTACTTACCTCGTTAGCGATGTTGCCCCTTGGTTCGGTCGGCTATGCAGGGTTAATCTTAGTCGTAAGGAAACGACAATCGTACTATGTTTTACTGAGGAGGAAGGTCACGGGTTTAAAGCCTGGAACATTTGCTTTTAGTTTGACATAAAGATTGCTTTGGCCCTTTGTTTAAAACTTTACCCTCAGAAAGCCCTTTTAAGTTTTTGAATTATTAGTTGACTTTACCACAGCATGTTTACTAATTGTATCAATGCGGGTTTATTTCAGTTCAAGTGTTGAGTATTCGCCATCTTCAACAATCGCCTCAAATGAGCAACAAGGATGATGATGATGGCTCGAGGAAGTAGAATGGTGACCTCTTTTAGGGCTGGGCTGGGCTGGGGCCGGGGAGAGAGCTAAGGTTGGGGTTGGAGTTGGGGCTAGAGTTTATATTATAAGCCGAAAACTGAAGCTTGTATTTTTATAAAGTTGTTTGACGAATTAATTGAAGCTTAAGCTTATTAATGTAAAATAGTGTATTCACATATATTTACATATATATTCAGCTTTTGTGTGATAATCAATTATATTTTCAAATCGTATTTAAGTATTTGATTAGCTATAAGCCACTATAAGCCCCATAAGCCTTTTTCTATTGACTTGGGCTTATAGAGGCTTTTGACTTATAAATCTTCTTTAAGTATGTGTGATAAACAAGACTTATTTTATACAGTAATCTAAAGTATTTTAGAAGCTCAAACATCTATAAGCCGCAAGAAGCCTATGCCAAACATAGCTATCATCTTATTGATGCGAAAACATAACCCTGTTACTATTCATCAAAGGATCACTACAACAAATAGTCAAATTCCACTCATTTTTTAGCTAAAAAATACATGTTTTTAAATGTTTAAAATATCAAAGTCCACGCTTCTCTATTGTATGGACAAATGTTGCGTGAATAATATCCCAACATTTGCAAATGTGAACAAAATAGTCTGATGTTCACATGAAGAAACGTGGACGGAAACAAAATAGTCAAATGTTCATATGACGTTAGTTTAAAAGTCACGTAGAAGGCTAAAGGCTTGTTACTTTATTCGAATTTTGAAGTCACAAAAAAGGGCTTAAAGACATATATACCATGGTTTGTTTCGTTCGAATTTGGTGTTGTCATTTGGATCTCGATTGACTGAAAGACGACGAAACCAAGGTGGGTCTCAAGACATCCATGAATTTTCGTGTTGTAATGTTAATTTTGTTACAAAACCTCATATTTTATAAACACACCCGGTCTAAAAAAATCATGTATGTAGTCTTGTTTGATTTTATCTAAATGTATCACTTTGTGTTCTAGTTCAGCAAGTTATGTAAGTTTATTGGTAACTGATAGCGTATCATTATTAATGGCCCAATGCCCACTAATCACACGCTCGGATCAAGCCCAAAATGTGTGCGGGTTTATTTGAGTCCCAAGTGTTGAGTAGCTCGAACTCGAGTAGCTCGAATCGTTTAAATCGAGTCGATTTCAAGTAGTTTACGAGTCGATCTCGAGTAACTTGCGAGCAGTCTCGGCTCGTTTACACCCCTAGCCATAAATAGTCACCAGAGCCGCATTGCGCGAGTACCGGTTGTATTAAATGCCTAAAAAAATCTTTAAGCATTACTCCGTATAAAATAGTAATGTAATATATGATTTTAACATATTGGTGATTTCACGAGTCTATATGCTAAACTAGTATGGAGTATTATATATTTTCAAATGCATTTAAAATAAAGGTTTTCTTATTTAAAATATTTTTCACGGGCTATGCTACACCCACACTTACATAAAAAAATTCACAAAATAATGTAGCATGCGCGCTGATGAGGCGAAAAATGATTCGTTTTTAGGGGGTCATTTAAGCCCGAATTCGAATTTATTTGATCAAATATTGCCCTAAATCGTTCCTTTTGTGATTTTAGGTACTTTGGGAGAGAAATCTGGAAAAGGAAGCAATTCTGACGTTTTTAGAGCATAAAAGTGAAGAAAACGCCAAAGTCTTAATTTTCCATGCTGGGAACAGTAGGTGACGGCGTCAAGAGCAACACCTTGACGACGTCAAGAGCAAATTTCATGAATTTCCATGACTACCCAGAACAGATTTGACGGCGTCACGTGGGAAGGGCGTCAAGAGTAAAAGAGTCATGACAGCCTGGAAGTATATAAGTCTTGACAGCGTCAGAAGTAGATCTAGGCAGTCCGAGGATTGTTTTGGCGGCGAGGTGACGGCGTCACAAGATTACTCTTGACGCCGTCAAACCTATTTTTCTATATATAGTTTTCTAATTTTTCACATTTAAGGGAGAAGTTTTTGGGAGAAACCCTAAGTACGATTTTGGTGTAACTTTACAGGTTTTTCAAGGGTTCCAACCCCTTGATACCTTGCATGATTAATCAAGATAAGTGTTCTTCTAATTCAATCAATATGTCTATGTGTTGGTTGTCTATATCATGTTCTTGTCTTAATTCTATCATGCTAGGCTAGATCTCTTTTGAGTTTGCTTAGATCTAATGAAACCTAGATGTTGATTATGTGTTGATTACTTGTTTATTCTTGTCTTGGATGAATGATTTATATGTTAGGCTTAAGAAAACTGGCAGATCTCCAATTGGTAACACGCTTGAACGTCTTAAGAAACATGAACCAACGCGCACTAGGTCTTTATTGGTTGTATTTAATGCATGAGCCACTGTTTACAATCCCTATAGTTGTGCTGGGCATGGTGTAGGAGGAGATAAGAGCTCATAGAATTAGGGAGTTATGTGTGCCACCCCATGAATGGTATTAAGGAATACGATCCGTCATCCATGCAATTATAACAAGTAATTAACGTGTAAAAGATATCTAGGGAGTAGTGAAATCTAAGTAAACACATTTTCTCCAATTACTGCTCACAACCTTAGTATAAACTAGTTTACTTTCATTTTTAGTATTTTATTTTGATTGCATCTTAGTATTGGGTTAGTTGAATAGCAACTAATTCCGCCCACTCTTCCAAAACCCGAGATTTTTACTTGCTTTCCAAAAAAATATAAAAATACAAAAATAATCATCCCTCACCTTTAGAACTAGTATTTAGACTTTCTAATCCTAGCGACACTATTCCTAAGCTGAACGATCAATCCCTCGGTACTTGTCACTATACTATACTACAACGATCAGGTACACTGCCTGGTGGGGGTTGTAAGCTTCTCGAGATCCCTCAAGAGGTAAAGCCTGTTGCGATTCTCTCGCATCAAGTTTTTGGCGCCGCAGCCCGGGGAATAGTTATTGTCTAGGTTAGAATTTCTTTTTATTAGGTCTACTTGCTAGATTCCTTTCTAGTAAGATTTTATTTTTTTTATTTATTTATTTTTTTTAGATCTTCTTTAGTCTATCTTATTTCTTCGTGCCTTTGTTCGTAACTCGTTACCATCCGACATCATGAAAGGTGGTAAAATCTTTGAACCCGTCATCCCACCGCAACAAAACCCACCATTAGAACCCCTTAGGCCCCGAACCTTAGGAGAGTATTCCCAACCTAGCCACCAAGGCTACCGAAACACCATTGAGCTCACCGGAGCCAATGTGACCCCCTTGCGATCCGACACCATATGGTTGGTGCAAAGCGGATGTGCATTCCATGGACTTCGTTCCGAAGATCCAAACCAACATCTTAAGGACTTTCTCAAAATCGTAGATTCCATAGACCTAGGTGTTGAAACTAGAGAGACAACCCGATTACGCCTATTCCAATTCTCTCTACGGGATCAAGCTAGTCAATGGCTTGAGCGTTTACCCGTGGGATCCATCACCACATGGGATGATCTCACCACTCGTTTCCTTGCTCAATTTTTCCCACCGGGGAGAACTACTAAGCTTAGAAATGACATCTTGATGTTCCAACAACGTCAAAATGAATCTCTTTATGAAGCATGGACTCGTTTCAAGGACTTACTCCAAAAAGTCCCTCATCATGGCATAGATCTTTGGCTCCAAGTCCAAATTTTTTATGACCATATCGACATCTCCACGAGGCGAGCCATTGACCAATCGACCGGTGGTAAGCTACGTGATCTTAGTGCGGAACAATCATGGGAACTCATAGAAGATCTTGCTCTCTATGACAACGAAAGTTGGAATGATCCCCGTGATTTGAACAAAATGGTCAAGGCAATATCTTTGCCTTCGAACAATTCTAGCACTCCCGACCATAGAATCATGGAACTTGAGGACCAAGTCAAGTTTCTCATGAAATCTTACGAAGCTCCGAAACCTTCAAGCCAAGTGAACAAAATCACTTCTTCATGTGAATTATGTAGTGGTCCCCATGACACTCGTGATTGTGTGGAACTCCCCGGAACAGCTTTTGCGGACTACGCATCCACGCGTACCGACGAAGCGGGAGATAAGTGGTACACTTTCAAGCCTGAGCCAAACACTTACGGTGATTCATACAACCCCTCTTGGAAAAATCACCCAAACCTTAGGTGGAAACAAAATCAACCCAATTCTTCCAATCCGCCTAATCGTTACCAACCAAACGATCCACCATCCAACCGTACTTTCAACAACAATCCTTCTAACAACTATGGTAGTACCAATAATCTTGAAGGATTGATGTCAAAGTTCATGGCATCTCAAGAAGCTCGCATATCTAAGTTTGAAGCCGATTTCAAACAAAAGCAAAGCGAGATGACCACTAGAATTGACGCATTGTTGAAAGTTCTCAATGACCGAGAAATGGGAGCACTCCCGAGCGACACGGTCAAGAATCCGAAACTAACGGTTAAATCCATATCCTCAGTTTCGTCACCCACTTCGTGTCCACAATACTACTCGGTTAAATCAACGAGCACGTGTTTCAAACAAAACCAAGTTCTCCAAAAGGACCAATCAAATAAAACACCCACTATAGAGCCGGTCAAAAGCATAGTTGAAACACCTCTTACGCAAGACCTTGACGATGAATTCAAAGAACTTCACCTTGAACGCCCCGTCATTGATGTCTTAGCGCGTGCTCCTTACTATAGTGCCCTCCTAGAAAAATATGAGAAGTGTAAGCTAGGTAAAAATGGGACCGCCTTCGTTCAAAACAAGTTGCCTAAAAAGCTTAATGATCAAGGTATATTTGTTTTGCCTTGTAAGATAGGAAGATCCGAAGCTTTCGACACACTAGCCGATTTAGGGTCAAGCCTCAACTTGATTCCATTGTCCTTATTCACCGCTCTTAAGCTAGGAAAGTTAGAGGAAACGGAGGTATTGATAGGGCTAGCGGATGGGAGTATTGCCCACCCGGTTGGAATGATTAAGGATGTAGTTGTTCACATAGGAAAGTTAACTATATTAGCGGATTTTCACGTCCTAGACATGGTTAGTGACACTACATGCCCATTATTGGTAGGAAGAGGATTTTTAGCAACCGCTAGTGCCATGATAGATTGCAAGGAATCCAAGATAACGGTAGGTGAAGGCGATACTTGGTCGGTGTATGATGTTAAGAAGCATAGTTATGATTGTGATGATGAACCAACACCGCATTGGGTAGAGATGAATAGGAGACCATCTAGATATGGGCCTTGGATAGAAAGGAACTTTATAGGACCTCAATGCCCATTTTATCTAGAAAAAGATTTTGTTGAAAAGACACATTCGGTAGAACAACTCATAGCTAGAGATGAAGAGCTAGACCCCTTTAAGGACCCCTTAGTCTTTAGGAAGATGATTGAGTTATTAAGCGTAATGCCCATCAACATAGAAAGGAATAAATGGAAAAGAGAGGGAGACAAGTGTAAATAGAGGTGGGACAAGCCACCTAAAGAAGGTGACGGGTCATGGAATATTAGAATGACTTTGTATGATCCGGATGGAGAAAAGTTTGAAAGGTCATACCATACTAAGGAAACCGATAGGAAGTTGAAACCTAAGTTTGATCCCAAAGATGTCCTCAATGAGGAACTCACCCGTATCACGTAGTAACCCATGACCTTGAGTCTAGCTACAAGACTCGTAAATAAAGAAAAGCGCTTCTTGGGAGGCAACCCATGTTTTGTGTGATTTTATTTGATTGATTGTTATTTGCTTCCGTATGCATGCTTAATTTTTATTGTTGGTAGATCATGTCTCTAAACTAAAATGTGGAAATACTTTACTTTGTTGTTTTGGCCTAGTCTTAACTCCACCTAGAAGTATTTTTGCAAAAGATAAGTGTAAGGGGAAACCCCAAATATGTTTTCAAGAAACAAACCGATCACGATTCTCCACAATATTAAATGAACATGTATATTCGTGTTTGTTAGAGTCAAATGCTTGTATTGAGTCATAATGAAGTTTTGCAGGATTTTCCAGGAAGTAGGACCAAGTTTTTCCAGAAATTTTCCGGAAACTTAACATAAGAATTTCTGCAGGTCCATTCTGACGGCGTCAGGGGTTTACTCTTGACGGCGTCTGGAGTTAAAATCTGGAAATTTTACCGGTTTTGTTTTTCTAACGGAGTCTTATGGTTTTTGTGAATTATTAAGTTTTATAATCTCCAGTAGATCTGCAAACTTCATTCCACAAGCATTATATCTTATCTTGTTTTCTAGGATTTAGAAACTTATATAGGATGCCGCCGATTTTACGCGAGGTTGTCTTGTCTACTTTGTCAGGTTTTACAGGTTATGACAAGAAGGTGATTTATATTCTGGAAGGGGAGCTTTGATTGTTCATTTTCTTGGAGGAAGATTTAACCTGGCCATCCTATTATCCATACCGAGCGAATCAGGGGAGTATTTGATTTCATTCTTTTTACTTATTTCACTTTTACATTCTTTACTTGAACATTGGGGACAATGTTCATCTTAAGTGTAAGGGGAGGGTAAAAAGATGATACCTTACATATGCACTTTCGCTTGAGTTTGTTTTGTTTGATGGTAGATGTGTAATAAAACTATGAGAAATACTTGTTAGTGCAATTTTAGCGCCAAATTTAAATTTTTTTACAACATTTAAGAGTGAAACTTTAGCCATAGCAAGCGTCTCATGGATAGGAGATCGTATGACTAGCACATAACCGTATATTCAGAAAAATTTTCCACCCAAAAATGTGAGGTTCGCCTTTAGATTTGATAGGAAAAGCATTTACTATTAGTGCTTATGAGTGTACCGGTAGCATTTAGATTCTAGAACTTGCGTTAGTGATGCATCCCGAGACCGCTAGTGAGACTACATTTGTGTGGTAGGATTTACTACATGATAAGAGGCATTAGGATCACCCTTGTGTTAAACCCGTATTATAATTACTTGACCATTTAAGTCATATTACTTGGCTAGTTAAGTCAACTAATTTTTCCCACACCCTTAGCGTTGTACTCATTTTTAGTACACGATACCCCTAGTACACCCCTCCGAGCCTATCTTTTCGTTTCTAACTTTAAGCATTTTACTTAAAGGAAGAATTTGTTACACCCTACTTAAATGTACAACCAAATCGCCTTAGCTTTCCGTGTATGCGCTCATTTTTAGTGCATTATTATTATTTGTTAAACCCTAAGTTAACTTTCTAATTGATTACATGGTTGCTAAGTCAAGTCATATCCTTGTACATATTGTTTTGGGACGATTGGGACTCATGGGTAAGTACTTATTTTATGGAGTAATGGGGAAGAACATCACTTATTACCCCATATGTACGATAATCTTAAAAGTGCTCCAAGTGTTTTGATTTTCTTAATTCGAGTCATTAGATTAGTTTAATGTAAAGTATGTAAAGATTCAAGTGTAAGGGGAATGTTCATCCCCTATGATGTATTATTTTGGATGGTAGGGTAAGAGTGTATGCAAAAAAAAAAAAAAAAAAAAAAAAAAAAAAAAAAAATCAAAAAAAAAGAAAAAAAAAACAAAAACATACGGACTACCATCCCTTTTCATTCTATGTTCATTTTATGTTTTTGTTATTTTTCATTTATTAGCTTAAGTCGAGTCTAGTCTTGGCTTAGCAACGCCATCTTATACATGTAATTGACTAAGATTGTTAACTCGCCACCAGTAAAACTTCCTTTATCCAACAAAACCGTGTATTTCATATCCCTACACCTAACGTTACAACCCTTTAAAAGACCTCTTTGATAGTTTATCCTAGGTGCTTACGCCATGTGGTGGAGGTTTGATCCTTTCCCAAGCCTATGGTAATCTATTTTGCTATGACAAGTAGTGAGAGATATCTTCCGTTTCCATATTGTAATTTATACTTTATTACACCCGAGAGATGTGAGTATCTAAACACTATTTGTGAGGTGCTTGTGTATGATCTCCGTGCTTGTCTATTGGTCTTTAGTGGAACGATTATTTGTTGTAATTACTTTTATATTAGTGTTAAATGACCCCTAACTTGTATTTTGAGTAGAATAAAAGCACATTTGCTTGAGGACAAGCAAATCTCAAGTGTAAGGGTATATGATGAGGCGAAAAATGATCCGGTTTTAGGGGGTCATTTAAGCACGAATTCGAATTTATTTGATCAAATATTGCCCTAAATCGTTCCTTTTGTGATTTTAGGTACTTTGGGAGAGAAATCTGGAAAAGGAAGCAATTCAGACGTTTTTGGAGCATAAAAGTGAAAAAAACGCCAAAGTCTTAATTTTCCATGCTGGGAACAGTAGGTGACGGCGTCGAGAGCAACACCTTGACGGCGTCAAGAGCAACACCTTGACGGCGTCAAGAGCAAATTTCATGAATTTCCATGACTACCCAGAACAGATTTGACGGCGTCACGTAGGAAGGGCGTCAAGAGTAAAAGAGTCATGACGGCCTGGAAGTATATAAGTCTTGACGGCGTCAGAAGTAGATCTAGGCAGTCCGAGGATTGTTTTGGCGGCGAGGTGACGGCGTCACAAGATTACTCTTGACGCCGTCAAACCTATTTTTCTATATATAGTTTTCTAATTTTTCACATTTAAGGGAGAAGTTTTTGGAAGAAACCCTAAGTACGATTTTGGTGTAACTTTACAGGTTTTTCAAGGGTTCCAACCCCTTGATACCTTGCATGATTAATCAAGATAAGTGTTCTTCTAATTCAATCAATATGTCTATGTGTTGGTTGTCTATATCATGTTCTTGTCTTAATTCTATCATGCTAGGCTAGATCTCTTTTGTGTTTGTTTAGATCTAATGAAACCTAGATGTTGATTACTTGTTTATTCTTGTCTTGGATGAATGATTTATATGTTAGGCTTAAGAAAACTGGCAGATCTCCAATTGGTAACATGCTTGAACGTCTTAAGAAACATGAACCAACACGCACTAGGTCTTTATTGGTTGTATTTAATGCATGAGCCACTGTTTACAATCCCTATAGTTATGCTGGGCATGGTGTAGGAGGAGATAAGAGCTCATAGAATTGGGGAGTTATGTGTGCCACCCCATGAATGGTATTAAGGAATACGATCCGTCATCCATGCAATTATAACAAGTAATTAACGTGTAAAAGATATCTAGGGAGTAGTGAAATATAAGTAAACACATTTTCTCCAATTACTGCTCACAACCTTAGTATAAATTAGTTTACTTTCATTTTTAGTATTTTATTTTGATTGCATCTTAGTATTGGGTTAGTTGAATAGCAACTAATTCCGCCCACTCTTCCAAAACCCGAGATTTTTACTTGCTTTCCAAAAAAATATAAAAATACAAAAATAATCATCCCTCACCTTTAGAACTAGTATTTAGGCTTTCTAATCCTAGCGACACTATTCCTAAGCTGAACGATCAATCCCCCGGTACTTGTCACTATACTATACTACAGCGATCAGGTACACTGCCTGGTGGGGGTTGTAAGCTTCTCGAGATCCCTCGAGAGGTAAAGCCTGTTGCGATTCCCACGCATCACGCGCTTAACTATTCAATGCTCTCACTTAGGGGTGTGCATCTGGCCGGAACCCGACCCGTCCCGACAAGCTTGAAAATCCTAACCGAATTCCGACCCGAGTCTAGCCCGAATCGTCCCGAGTCCCGAAACGAAACCGATTTGTATGGTTTTTCTTTGTAATCCCGACTTCGTCCCGACTCCCTACCCGAATCCCGACAAGCTGAAAACGCAAACCGAGTCCAGACCCGAGTATGGTCGGTTCAGGATTTGGAACGATTCGGGACGTCGGGATCGGGACGGTTTTCGGGTGTCGGTCAGGTTTTGCTCAGCCCTATTCTCACTTGGTCAACTAATACTTTCACATGAGTATTTTGCGGATTTTTTTGGTAAATGCTTTTAAAATAAAGGTTTCCTTATTTAAAATAATTTTCAAATGCATCTTTCATCATCGCATTTGATAAATACCAGAGTTTTTTAGCGCGGTTTAAAAAAAGTAAGCATTTGTTCATTGAATTCATCTCAATTTCACACTCATCATCGATTCACAGCATCTCATGTTGTAATCTGTGCTTTCATAAAAACTTATATGATTGTGACCGAGAATGCCGTATGTACTCAAAGCTACAACTTTGTACATACCTAAATACACGTCCCTTCCCCCTTCAGTTATGACTTATAAGTTAATCAAATGAACCAAGGAAACTCGATGACTTATGCAAGTGAACAAGGAGAAAGTTATAAATCTTACATCTCGATTTCCTGAAAGTTCAAGTAATCCAATGCCAGTTGTAAGCGACGAATCCGAGAAACTTTCAGGTCCCACCCTGACAGATATTCATGTAAATATTATGTTAGACTGATTTTTCTTTTATTTGTCTTTTTCAGAAATCAGATGTGTATGCGCCAATCTATAGGTATGGTATACAATAAAAATAAGGCTTTGCATCAGTTGGCTGTCTAGTTAGTGGCCGAAGTCTAAATGGTAATAACATCCAATTCATGAATGATAAGTAAATGACAGACTAACTTTATATGATAAGTAATGAGTGACAACTGTTATGTCCTGTCCAAGCAAATTAACATTAGAAATTCACTCAATCCCCTTGTTTGGTCCATAGATCTTGTTGGTCCATGTGGGGCTCCAGTGGTCTTCTTGTATTATGTTGTTATTTGGCATTGGCCATTTGGTTGTTTTATAATTTCTAGACACAAGAAAATATATGCTCATGTTGGTCATGAGACAGGTAATTATTAAACTTGCATAGGAAAGTATCCACTGGTTGTACGTGGGTGTATAAGTATATATCATAAAACTGAATTCAGATGCATCCTTGCACATCCAGAGGCTCGATTGGGCCAAAAGTAAGAGCACTAGCCCTTTGACCTTGTGGCAGAGTTTGCTTGTTCTATCAGGCAATTCATCTGTGGTACTTATAGCAATTAGATATAAAGAATCCCTTTTTAAATGATGTTCAAGGATCCACAACCCATCAACCAGATATATCATGTCTTAGCCTCATGTGTTTGTATTAGGACGTGTATTTAGGTATGTACGAAGTTGTAGCTTTGAGTACATACGGTATTCACGGGCTATGCTACACCCACACAAGTTTTACATAAAAAAATCCACAAAGAAAACTAAAGGGGAAATTTGTCCAATAGTCACAAATGGTGCCTCCACGGGTTGTAGCATGCGCGTTTAACCATTCAATGCTCTCACTTGGTCAACTAACACTCTCACATGAGTTGCCAAAGGGCATGCCACATCATTTTGCGAATTTTTTTTGGTAAAAATTTGTAGCAAAATTCATTTTTCACATGCTTTTAAAATAAAGGTTTCCTTATTTAAAATATTTTTCAAATGCATCTTTCATCATCGCATTTGATAAATACAAATTTTTAGCGCGGTTTAAAGTAACCATTTGTTCATTGAGTTCATCTCAATTTCACACTCATCGATTCACATCACCAAACCCTTAACCCTAACCCTAACCCATTGCTTCTCGCCGGAAACCACCGCTACACCTCCGCCGTATAATTTTAACGGTAGTTATTCTCTTTATGATTCTATTTATTATGTAGTAATTATGTTTTCAATAAGCTTTTATCATCATGTTGTTGTTTGAATGTTAATAATGTGGATCATACTAGCTTGATTATATTGTGAAATTGTGTTGTTTGATTACGATAGATAGTCGTTTTTGCGTGTGTTTGGATGAATTTGTGACTTTCAATTCATGTTTCGGAGATTGTCATGTCTGACGGTTATGTTTGGCAAAACTAGCCGTTAGTGAATAGTAGCTTTTTTGTTTTATAAAAGTGTTTGACAAACATAGCTTTATCAGTTGGTGTATGTGATGTGGTGTTGGATAAATTTGTGATTTCCGATTGACGTTTGAATTCTGATTGAGTTAATGCAGTAGTAGGTGTGAATAGTATAGTAGCTTTTATTTTATATAAGTGTTTGATAACGTAGCTTTATTAGTGATCATAAATTGTAAGGCTATACGCTTCTTCAAGTAGCATGTGAAAAGTAGTGTTTTTAAGGAAAAACAAAATGCTAAATGGTGCTTTCCAAACAAACTTTCAATTCTATACGCTTTTAAAAGGTATTGGTGACTTCTGAATTTTTGATCTGATGTGATGTTGTTTGATGCTGCTGTTGGTATAGTGATTAAGATGGTATCAACAAGGAAAATGAAAGCGAGGTTTAGTATTGGGATGAAAATCAATATGATATCACCAAGGAAGACGAGCGCGTGTAAGAAGAAGAAGGCTGTTGGTATAAGTTGTCATCCGTGCCACATGAGACAAAAAGTTGTCTTGACCTGCCCGAATTGTGATCTAAGCTTCTGCGGTCGTACTCTCAAGGATAAGTACCAGCTTGTTAAAGATCCAGTCACCGGTTGGCCTTGCCCGAGATGCACCGGTGTGTGCGACTGCAAGAAATGCAATGCCCTATACTCGAAGGTACTCACCTAAACACGATTTTATTTTTGTTTCATAATCAGTGGGTGGTTCATTTCAACTAACTTATTTCTTAAATATTGTTTTGTAACAGACGAAAAAGTTTGCTAATACTAGTGTGCTGAGAAGAGTTGTTTTGAGGTTACTTAAAATCCTCTTTATCTTTTATTCGATTTCAGTTCTAGTGTTAGAAACAAAAAAGAAAATTACCCTGCATTTAGATGATCGGGTTGGGTTATATCTCAAAAACTAGCTCTTTCTGATATGGGTTGGGTCAGGTTGGAGTTGGACTGTTGTTCAAAAGTTTGATTTTTTTCTTTTGATATTAAATAGTCAGGGTGCGTGAATTGTTTACATACGTTACTATTTCACAATCTCTCTTTTTAATTAAAATAATTTTGGAGGTTGTATGTGCTAAAGTTTGCTGTCATAGCTCATGAATATCTTGATATTCATATATTCTTTGTTAAATGATCGAGTTTTATTTATTCTTTCTAAATCAATCACTTGATCAATTGCCATTAGGACTTGAAAAGGGTCGAAGCAGAATTAAGAATCTGTAGGTCAGATCTGCATGCAGCTGAAGAGGCAAATAAGGAACTTCGTGTTGAGAAAATATGGTTGGCAGAGAGATTTTCCAGGCGTGAAAAGAAGAAACTTGATAAGGTGTTAATTCAAGTTTTGTCCTTTTTACCTGAAAGTGTTTATTTTTTGTGTCTATGGGATGCATTTGTGTATATATTAAAACGGTTTACATAATTGTGAGTTCAGATAAGGAGGCTTGAGGAAGAATTGGAACAAAAAGAACCTCACATTTCTTATCTTGAGAGGAAGGTTCAAAATCTCACCCGATATTTGGCTGTTGCTAAGTCTCGCCTGGCTGCTCTTGAGGCTCATCTGGAATGTAAAAATAACGAGTTGTCTTCTCTGCAAAAATTTATAATAGAATGTCAAGACGCTGCAAATGTAGTAGGTAATATTCATCTTAATATCATATTTAATGAATAAGTTACAACTTCCCTGAGATTTAACCAATAAGGCTCTGTACGCAAATCCTGTTGGTTTTCATGATACACATAATAATGTTCTGTTGTACTACCAACTTTGTAGGTGAGAAGGTTGAAAATGTCCGACTGGCTGCTGCAGATGATTGGAAAGAAACCTTTAGTTCATGGAGGATGTAGGATCATCTTGTGAAGTCTCTGTCTGCTCCACGAAGATACGGAGTAATGATCTCAACCGATTCCCTTGTGGTTTTTCCATCTCTTTTAACATAACGTGCATATATGCGTGCGCATTTAGTTCATAACTTTTAAGAGTTACTTTTCTTTCAGATGATGCTGAGAACTTATCCGATTTACCATATTTGTATAAAAACATGAAGTTTATAGATGGTATTGAAGTAACCATTTTCACCCAAAACAATATGAAGATGCCAAAACACCAATCGAATCAATTGATAGCTCACCCATACCGCGTACAGTACTTCTCCTCCCGGTGTAACCTGAATAGGGAATATATACATCATCCTTTTACATGTTTTATGGTTTGGAATACTTTTTCAAGGAAAATTACTTTTAAAACAAAATTGGTGTTTATGGGATATCGAGTTAATGCGTGACTTTGTGGAATTGATCTTCTTATGTTAACATCTAACAGGTTGCTAGGTTTATTGATGATCTTGCCTTTTTATGCCATTCTTTAAAAATGGAGCGTGAGTACTTTTGCAGTAATTGAATAATTAGTAACATACAAATTGAGAATTGTTTTTGCGAAAGAAACTTTGTTGATTGCTGTAGATATCCGGTGCTACCGTATGGATGAATTAGGGGTTAATGTAGATTGTAGGGTTAAACTCTATTTCATACTAACATAGCAACTTTGCCACACTGGATAAATCGGGGTTGATTATGGGCTGAGTCAACTGTAGATATGTTGTAGTAACATGCAAACTTCATTTGATGAATATGATTTTGGGTGAACTTTGCAAAATGAGCAGATGCGAAAATAAATACATTAGATTAGGTCTAGGAATGCGATGCTTGCCCATGTTCAGGACTTTCTTTAACGGCTGAGCTTATATTTACATACTTCATGCTCTTATGCCCTCCCTCTTTGTTAGGCTGTGCTGTATGTGTATGACATGTTTGCAAGTTTGAGTCTTACTGTCAATACTATCTGCTACTTATGGATTTTACAAACTACTGTAGTTTTTTGTCCTTCTCTCTTTTAACTTGTGTAATTGGGCTGCAATTTACTAACCTGGAAATAGCGTATTAGTGAATAGTTATCTATTCATTGTATTACTTAAAAAATTAATGCTATGAAATTTATTTTTTTGTGTTTTGCTTACACTTATGCTGTTGTTTAGACAGTTGCGACACATACTGAAACTAATGAGCCCAATACGAACTCAGATGAGACAAAAATCACACAATAGATAAGAATTAAGATGGCCCTTGGAACTAATCGGGTACCTTGTCTCGCATCCATGTCTTGAAAAAAAGAGCGAATCAAGTGGCAAGAATTTTGTATCTTTTTTTTCCTGATTATCCTTGTTGAAGAGAATGTATCGGCTTAGTCACACTTTGTTTTCTGTAACATGATACAGAAAATGAACATAGATTACGGCATGTAGGACTAGGAAACGGGTCATAATGCAGTTTTTAAGAAAATGCAGGTCTGTCTGAGTCTCTGAGCTTCTATACGGCGTATAGGTCTGTTTAAAAAAAGGGAAAATTACATATTTGGGTAACATTCTTTGCACCATTTCTCAATTTGGGTAACCTTATTTCAATTTCATCAATTACAGGAATATTATTCCTTTCTTTCTTCAATTTAGTCAATATGAACAGTAAAAGTACAAGATAAATCAATTTTTACCAGGTTTAAAGTTTTTACTGTATACGTCACCTTATTTTCCAGCCCATTACTCCCAAGTGTAACAGGTATGTACTGTTGATACTATTGGCATCCTAATTAGTTCAATAAGCAAATCATAATTTGTTTTAGTATGTTATTTAGCATTCTATAGTGTAACAGCGGATACTGTTAGCATCCTAATTAGTTTGTTTTTTTCATGCTAAAAGTTCATGGAACACGTCTGCTGGCAACTCTATCTAGCATTGTGGCTCCTGGGAAATTATGCGGTCATATGCTACGCCTAGAGCTATTTTCATTTCTAGTTGGGGTATCATTATTTCAATGTTTATAGTAAATGTTTAGGCTGAAACAATTGTTAGTTGAATTATACTAGCCAACCTGAATGACCCGACCCGAGACGATTCCTTATAGGGTCGGGTTGCGGGTCACTTTTTTCTAATCCAAAACTCGAATCAACCTGACCCGATAAATCTGATAACCCGACCCGATAACACTCGTGGGGAATATTGACTAACAATTACAATCTATAAAAAGTCTTTAGATGGAAAAACAATTTACCCATTACATGTTATAGACAAACGCACACAGTTGAAGAGTGATGAGGTGGAAAGAACAAAATCACGTGGACAACAACATATGTAAATTGGGTGAAAATTAGAAGAATTTATAAATTTACCATTCATATTGATTAAATTGAAGAAATAAGGGAATAATATTCTTGTAATTGATGAAATTGAAAAAGGTTGCGAAAATGTTACCCAAATATGCAATCTTTTATATAATAAAAGAATTACATCATTTCGGAGTATTTTTGCAAAACCCTTCTCATCGAAAAAAAAAATTAGACCAATAGGAGAGCTTGATTTTGCCACGTAGGCAAAATCAAGCAACATGATTTTAGAGCGGATTCTTAAAGGGTGAATTGTAGTTTTTTTTTCAACTTTACATGTTGTGTCTATAAGCCGATTTTAGAGCGGATTCTTGAAGGGTGTTTCGGTTTACTTATTTAAGTGTGTTTATGCTTATTTTACATGATAAACGGCGTGATGTTTTAAGTTCTAGAATAATTATATATCTAATTACTTATAGATATACAACTACAAACACTCGTGAATGTAATATGAATATGGCATAAATGTAACAGTAAAAGGTAATTAGTAAAGCCGCAAAAGCGGTTCTCGCCACTAAGACAGCTGCCGCTACTCAGCAAGAGCAGACTAGCGTATGTAAATTCCTGTTGCACTAATGTACCGTTGTGACATTTTCAAGTTATGTGGGCCTCTAAAGCATTGTTTTAATAATAATGTGAAATATATGTTTATAAGTTTGTAGTATTCTTTAGTCATTGTGACGGTAATTGTAAGTAATATATGACTGTATATTCAAATAAAAGTCTGCTATGCTAAAGTCACTATTTTTAACTTGCAAGTTTTGCAACTTATTAAACTAATTTAATGTTCTATGCTTTGTGTTCTTATTTTTATTTCGCTAATAGCCATAGGTTAGGCGTTACATTAATCAAATAGTTTTATAATGCATGTCTAAACAACCTTTAAAATTCTAAATTTCTAATACCAGTGTATAATTAGATGTACATCTGCATCCTTAGTTCTAATAATAGTATTTTAATCTTTGATTATAGGGAATGGACTAGGAGAAGATGTGGTATGCTTTGTCAACCTGGAAATGGGAAGTTAGAAACTCGCATAGTTGCCAAGAAGTATGCTCTTTAGATAATGTAGTTATAAGCAGTCATGTTTGTCATTCGTCATTTTTGAAAACCGAAGATTAACTCTTAGTTGTTGTGAGGCTTTAAGTATTTCTACTCAGCAAACATTCTTCACTGTGACTTGAAGTATGGAAACTTACTCGTTAATGACTTTTGTGACATGTAAATATGTGAGTTTGCGTTCGCAAGAACCAGAAGTGGTAAACATCATATGATTTTGGGTTCGCACGGACCGTAAGTGGTAAAACCTATGTTCAAAGTGTCTAAACCAGTTGATATTGATTATCAAAATTTTTGACAGTGAAAAAGATTGATTATCAACGTTCTTGGCGGCCAAAGAGAAGATGTGATTGAATTTATTGATAACTCGAAAGTAAAAAAAGTTCTTAAAGTCAAACTCCCCATTTTCTAGATTATACCATCACACTCATCGATTAGTGGATCATTTATTTTACAAAAGACAAAGTGCCACCTTTGTGTATGGTTAACTTAATTTGGTGCTCGTCACATTAATCGGATGATATGTTTCGGTAAGATGAACTATCAGACGAAATAATTGTATGTTAAACGTGAATTAGGATTTTCAATTTAGAAACAGTTTTAAATTGTTTCAACGTGCGATGGTTAAACTTTGTACATAAAGATGACCCATATCTATGAAAGTTCTATAAATGAACTTTTACCATGTACATCAGGTTTAATTATAAATCAAAATTAAGAATCATAATTAAAACATAAAACAAAAATTAAGCTATATATTTTTTAATAGATAAAAATACATTATTGAAAATTTTAGAAAAAACCACGTGAGTGCGCGGGTATTATAAGTAGTATACTACTGCAAGCTATATCAAAATGCACGTATTTACTTTTATCTATTGCATACAGTATTTAAGTTTCGTGCAATTATGCAACTTTAATAAATAAGAATATTGTGGCAAATATTTATCTCTATTATTGCAATGATGTTACATGAACTGCGCAAAAATGTGAATACCTTAGAGCATTGCTAAAGCAACAAGCAATTAGCGTTGGAGTACATGACTTTTCTTTTGTGCCTTTCCTAGTTATCGTGTAATAATTAGTATTATCTATTACTTTAGTTTCACGTCATTTCAGTGAACACAATTGAGCAACTAGTCGTACACATTAACTAAATAACGAGTTGTTTGTTAAAATGTCCAAAGACAATGACAAAAACAACATATCCTGAAATTAATATATATATATATATATATATATATATATATATATATATATATATATATATATATATATATATATATATATATATATATATATATTCTTATGAGAATGACGATCTATAAAAGTACTAGTTTTGATGACATGGGTCTTATTATTGCAGTTAAGTTTATAAAATTTGAGAGATTAATTTGTCGATGAAAATGTGAACTAAACTTTTTAACAGTGACGAGGCTAATGGCTCATTAGTTTGTTATATATTCTAATTGTCAACTCGGCTGCAAATCAAAGGTATTATTGGCTAGATGTATTTTTACACTAGTCATCTTTGTTATCTTTATTTTTTTACGGTATTAAGCCATTGGGTAGTGATATCTCCACATATCATTTTACTTCATACACATAAATCTAGTGGAACCTACATAAATTTTACAAATGAAATTTATGTTGGCTCTATAAAATTTATGTGTATGAAGTAAAATGATATGTGAAGATATCACTTCCCTAAGCCATTAAGTATTGTTTTGATATGGCATCTGTTAGGACAAATAGTGGGTGTCTAAAGTTAGAGCTAGTATACTTTGAAAATTTATTTCGTGGTAAAAAGTGGATAGAACGTTAACAGTAAAGTAACTCCCAATACCGTCTTCCACGGGTTATGGGTCCCAATGCCGTCTTCCACGGTGTATGGGGGAGGTTGAGACGTAGACAGCCATACCCCTACCTACGGTAGAGAGGCTGCTTCCGGTTCTACTTAATGTAGAAAAGGACCTCCGGCCTTTTTGTAGGGAGTGAGGATCGAACCCTTGACCTCTAGGTTAAGAGGCAAGGGGTTTTCCAACTGATCCAACCCTACTTGTTATAGAACGTTAACAGTAAACCAAATAAATACATTTTCTTTTACCAAATACATATTATTTTAAAAGAAACAAAATTGTCAATTTGATGACTATTTGGAGGAGCTAGTATACTAAAAAGATAGTTAAATAATATCAAAAGTGAAAGTAACACATGGTACTAGTTTGAGTCCAGTGGCTATCATCTTCACATCACTACACATGAGGTCAAGTGATCGAGTCTTTGCACTTGAAAAAAATGTTATAGCCCCTAGATTCATCTAGTTTTTTTTTTTTTTTTTTTTTTTTTTTTTTTTTTTTTTTTTTATAGATTTTACACGCAATACTACTAACTATCTTTTTAAAAAGATTTTACACTCGATACTAGTATTAACTATACGGAATATTTCCTATCTACTTAAAAATAAATTTTTTATACTCATTTAAGCTATGCTTATCTTTTTAAAAAGATTTTACACTCAATACTAATATTAACTATATGGAATATTTCCTATCTACTTAAAAATAAAATTTTTATACTCATTTAAATTATGCCAGAGACTCCGTGACACCAAAGTTTCAGAAAACACACCCGGTTCTCAATGGTTTTTTTATTCACGTTTTCGACACGTCTATGTTTGGGGAGGCTTCCCAAAAAACACTTTTAACATAGCGACATTCTCTCGATTAAACCAATTAACCAATGAGAGGGTTTGATTTCAAAATGAAGCCCTCTCATTAGTTAATGGAATCCCTCGATTTGACCAAAAGTTAGTTTTCATATTATATAAAAGATAATGAAAAGGAATATTATTTCTCTCGTCGATAAAATAAAACTTTAGAGTAACGTGTTTGATTAAAAAATATAATTCTTCAAGAATATTAAGTGTTTAGAACATCACTAGTCTCGTCAAGTAAACAGAGAAGACTAGTCACTAGTAGGTTGTTTTTGGACAAAGCTCACACTCTTTAAAGTATATGTAGATATGTTTTATTAGCCTAGTCGAATTATAAGGCCCACATATATTTGATTATTGTGTAATTTGGGCGTAGCCCATGCGAGTTTGCTTATGTCATATCCGTCTGTTTACTCGTCTGAAGCACAATAATCTCCCCAAGCATTTCAAACTATGAATGTTCCGGATCCAATGTACGCTCACTACTGTTTGTAATAAAAGCATTTATTCTTCTATTGTTGTTGGTAATAGACAAACAATGCCTATTATGTTACTAATACTAGACATAGTTTTTTGTTTACTCCTCACAAACCCCTTCATCTTCATAATATCCTTCCTAGCAGGGTACCCGCGCGTTGCAGCGGCGGGTACCCTGTGGCAATTAACTGGAGAAATAGATCCCGATGAGGCATGGCTCACAAGTTTGTATCGGTTTCAACGGTCCTCTTTGGTTCATTTTCGGATGGCTTTATTGGCTAGCCGAACCACTGGTAACACCAGTTCCCGGTTGAACCCGTGGTCCAGTATGGCTTTCAAAACTATATGTATCATCAACTTGTTAGATTGTATAAATTTTTGTGTGTTTAATTAGTTTGTACAATATGTATATAACATGTACTTTTCATTTTAGGGGTGTTTTAAAAATAACATTAATTAGTGTATTTTATTATTTTATATTTTTGATTATGTTATAGTTTGTTTAGATCGTACATTTTGAAAATTTTATTCTACTTTTTAGTAAGGGGGTGTTTTAATTGGTTGTATTTAATTTGATAGTTATGCTTTTAACTAATTGTATTTTTAAGTAATAGGGTTTTTAATAGAAGTATTAATTATATTTTAATTTAATGTTATAATGCTGAATTTTAAGGCATTAAATGTATAATTGTGTTGATATTACTTGTACCTTTAGCATTAAAAGGTGTAATGTTGAATTTTAAGGTTTGCATTAATTTTTAAGCCATTAATGGCCGAAAGTGGCATGTACATGTAGCTACAAAACTTGTAAATGTCTAATTGTATTGATTTTAATGTACTAAATATCTAATTGTGTTGATATTACTTGTACTTTTAGCATTAAAATATGTAATTCTTAATTTTAAGTCTTTCTGTATTTAGTAGGCCTAAATGCTTTATAAGATAGTTAGATTACCAATTTAATTTATTCTCGTAAATTTACAAGACATGATAAGGTTTTAATTGAATTTGATGAATTTGGGTTTTCTGTGAAGGATTGCCAAGCCTGCAAGCTCCTTCTCCGTTGTGATAGCACCAGATATCTTTATCCTCTTCGTCATCAACCACCGCCATCTACCCCATTAGCTTTGCTTACTTTGAGCCATTCTACGTGGCATAGGCGCCTCGAGCATCTCGGAGATGATGTGTTTCAAAAATTAGAGTCTCGTCATTTAATTTCTAGTCATCGGTCAAAGTTGTGCACTTTATGCAAAAGCCAACAAATTCACTAATATGTTTATGTATGTGCACATCCTAAAGCCAACAAATCGTTACCATTAAAAAGATGACTATTTAGCACATATCTTCTTTGGCGTAAAATCATCTACGAACGGTGATGACCATGTTTAGAATCGCCAATCAAAGCCTAATTCCCTTCGGGATATGCTCTTCAAATATACTAGCACAGAGGTTGCGTAGACCAGGTCAAACCCACGTCTCTAACCTTCCCCAGGCTTTCCCGCCTAGTTAGGGTCGTGGGACACTAACCCAATGGTTACTTAAAATCATGGGACACCCCCATGATCTCCGGTTCAAGTGCTGAAGTACGCCCAAGCCTATTTCCACCATCTCTAAATAGTTTGGGAGATCATTCAGGTTTGACTACGCTCTTAGCACTCATATTTCATACTTCTGTACTTATAACAATCATAAACACCTACTTACTATCACGCTGGAGGTGATTCGCATGATCCAACCGCCACGCCTCACTTAACGTAGTATTTCTGCACTCACATTTCCACTTTAGTTTTACAGATTTCTTTTAACATTACCACTTATTGTTACCGGAAAACTAATGATTCATCTCTTCTTCTACATATATGATAATGCTCTAAAATCACAAGCACCACGTTAGCAGACTAAATTTGGCATGTGTATTTTTCTTCCTCCTCAAAGTAACCATTAATTTTAGGGGTGTGCAGAAAACCAAACTTAAACTGAAAAAAAAAAAAAACAAGAACTCGAAATCGATTGCATGGTTGTTGTAATTTATAAAAATCAAAGTTTATGGTTAGGTTTGGTGGTGAGTGCTTATTCACTCACCTTTTCTGAGCCAAAATAAGGCTTAATAATCCAAAAACTAACTCAAAATGCCAAATATCATTTGGTTTTAGCAAAAACACTATACCGAAAAAACGAACCGACAAAATTCATATAAATCTTAAAAACTCATGCTTCAATTGTTTCTTAAATGTGTCGTTTATACACATAAACAATTATCATCTAGCATTTTTTGATCGTTAGCCTTTTCTTCTCATTATATAATTTTTTTATTATCAATAGTTTCTTATTGTCATTATTTTGTGTTTCTTTGTTCTTGAAACTTGGAAAAGTTATTCTATGTTGCACCAGAAATTCGACCATTTAAAGACCAAAAATGCGATAAAACCGAAAAACCGAGCTGAAAAGAAGCAAACACCGAACTTAGAATAAACCGAAACCGAAAAATTTCTGAGAAACAGAAACCGAATATTTTCGGTTCGGTTTTGGTTTTAACCCAAAACCAAACCAAAACGATGCTCGCCCCTAATTGATTTAGATGCATTCCTCTATTTAGACACATCTACCTCATATCCATTATTCAACCTGTTTTTTTTACAACAATAGAGTCAAAAGTTAAGAGGTTAAACTGTAAATAAAGTGAAAATAAAAGGATTAAAGTATCACAAAACAATACTTTTAAGTCCAAGTCCAACCCTACCATTACAACAACAACATCATCAACATTTTTACTTGAAACTGAAACCCCATTTCCAGAATTCCGGCGGCGGGGTAAGGATCTTATTATTCATTTTTGTTTCAGAATTATAGTCTAGTTATAAATATATGGAGGAGCAAGTGTTTGATTGTGTAATGCCTTACATACAACAAGACCACCTTAATTCTTCTGTTTCATTAGTCTCTAGGAAATGTTTTCATATCGATTCCTTAACGCGTAAACACCTAACTGTCCACGTGCATTTCGCCCCTGGCCCCGAACGTATAAACCGTAGATTCCCTAATATCGAGTTGTTAACACTTAAGTCTTATTCCCATGGATTTTATTCTGCTGACAAATGTCGCTTTCCGGTCACCCCGTGGATTGAGCATATAGCTGTTGAGTTTAAGCGTTTGAAATCGCTCTCTATACGAAACATGGTTGTCTCTGTTTCTGATCTCCAACTCTTGGCGAAAACCCGAGGTGGGGATTTAAGGAGTTTTGAGATTCGTGGGTGTAATATGTTTTCGGAGGCTGGTTTAGTAGATATCGCTAGGTATTGTGTTGATTTGAGGAGTCTAAGTTTAGACTGGAATTTCATAAAAGGTGTTGCGAATGGAAAATGGTTACATGAGTTGGCTTTGCATAACTCGGTTATGGAGTCGTATTTTCATACCCCGTTTGATTGCTACGATGTGAAAGATGTTGAATGTCTTGCAAACAAATGTAGCAACTCTTTGGTATTCCTGAATGTGTTTCCACGATATTTAGAAGATTTCCAAAAGGTCCTTAAGCATGCTAAGAAGCTGGATCAATTTGGCTATGGGATTATTGATGAAGATTGGGATTATAGTGGTTTTGAAATCCCCTCGAATATTCAGGCTTTACGTATTCAGGAGTTAGGATTTGCTTCATTCCCTTTTATACTCCCTTATCTCAATCAGCTACGAGAATTGGTTCTCGAATGTGCTGACATGGAACACAATTGCCAATGTTTATTGTTTGAGAGTTGTCCCAATTTGGAAGTTCTAGCTACCGAGGATATATGTGGAGAGATTGGGTGTCAAGTTATTGGTAATTGATTCGTGTAAAAACTAATTATATAATATATAGTATAGTATCGAAGTGATCTGCGTAAAATACGGATCACCCGAGTCGTTTCCCAGTGAAGGCGAATGGAATTGAGAATATCGATTCGTGAAACCGTGAATTGAAAAGTAAAATAGTGAAAGTAGCAATCAATATATTCAAGTAATCACAAACAATTATGAAATATGCAAAGAGTACAAGCTAATAATGCACCAAAATCAAAAACGTAAAAACGAAAATGCAACCGCGTTATTTAAAACGCTACGTTTATTGAAAAATGATCCTACGAATGTAAAACAATTTTCTAAAAATCTTAAACTATTAAAAAGAATTTTAAGAAAAAGAAAAATATTTTTTTTGACTTTTTATTTATTTTCTATGAATTAATTTTGATTTTTGGAATTTTAAATGAATTTAAAATAAAGAAAAATAGAAAAATTAAGTGGAAAAATGAAAATTTAATTCTAAAATATTATAAAAGAATTTCTAAAAATGTTTTTGTATTTTTCACAACCTTTTCTGAATTTTTATTGATTTTTTGTCTATTATAAGGTATTTAAAAATGATTAAAATCAAAGAAATATTAAGAAAAATATCAAAACAACTTGGAAAAATCTGAAAAATTACCAGAAATTCTAAAATAATAAAATGAACTTGGATAAAAATTTTTAAGCTGAATTGAACAGTATAAGTGCTTATTCTATGAAAACTGCTTATCACAAGTGCTTATTTATAAGCACTTGTGAACAAAACTCAATGAAACTTATTACACTGACTAAAAATGATGTATTATACTCAGATATGACAGATTATGACTAAGTACAAGCTCAGAATTCCACAGATTCAACAATTATAATGCAATAAGCTTAAGCAAATAGCATTTGTATAAGCAGTATAAGCAAAAACTGAATAAGAAGCAATATTGTGGTACAGATTACTTTATAAGCTCAAATCAAACTCAGAAATCCACACTAAACTCAGATATAATCTCAAATTCAAATATGCTGGCCTATATACTCAATCAGTCCTCAATCTCAGATGTGAAAATAAGCAGTTACAAACCAGTGCTCAAATAAGCTCAAATGCTAAAATATGATGGGGCAAAAGCTAACCTACAATGCTAAGATGATGAAATCACAAAAAACTCTAACAAAATTTATCAAATGCACTCCTAATTAGACCTCAATTCAGCATCCATTAGACTACACAATCTGCTAACAGTTGACTATCATAGCTAACACTAATTTGACTTATTCTAATTTCTATGAATTATAACTACTCTTACTTGTGTAATTAAGCTATATTAATGCTAGATTAAACTAATTAAAGCTAAAATGGACCTATATATTCAACTTTTTAACTGTTACCTCAATTACCTAATCTGTAAAGCTAATGTTCAATCAAACTTTGACTAACTGTTTAATAAACTTTCAAAATACAACAAACTCCCACAAACTAGTGTATTCTAATAGTAACAATAAAACAACAGTAAAACCACAAACTACCACAGTTATTACTAAATCCAAACACCCCTGCTCAACTCAAAATCAATACAATCTGTTTTATAATCAACAAATCAGATCTATTAGACAAAAACACACCACAGATACTACCAATATCAATCAAACAGTGAATCAAAACCTTAATCTAAAACAGATTCAGATCTGTACTAACTCAGATGATCAAATATTCAATTATCAATGATAATGCAAACTCAGAACTCAAACTAGCAATCTAAACACAGATCTAAACAAACATATCCTACTATCAATCTACAAATATCTATGATCAACCACTAACAAAACTCAAAATAACAATTACTCTACACAAGTATTCAATGGAACAATGCTTAAAACAAGAAAACTAATTAAGAAATGAAAACAAAAGTATACCATATGCTTCTCCCTTAGCTAAACAAAGGGAGATTCACTATGCAAGCCTATCTTTAAGATAGGCTGAGTTCATCATTGTCTGTCTCAGCATATCAATCACCTCAGCAACTAGGATTCAATCACCTTTTAAATCTGATCTAGGATATTTGTGGAATGGAAACTAACTGATATACAAAAGCTACAAAGCTAGTGTATACAGCTAATAAGCTGATGCAGCTTATTCAGAAACTATAAAACTAATTTAAACATATTTTTTTTTATTTTTTTTTATATTTTCTGATTATTATTTATTTTTCTAAAATTGAGTAAAGCTGAGTGAAAAGTTATACTAGTTAAGCTTTTTAGAAATTGAATTTAAACAGAATGAGAAAGGTATAAGATCAAATAAGCAGTATGAAATTCAAAATAAGCTAATAGAGATTAAAAGGAAATAAGACTTTTATTAAAACAATACGGTGAAAAATTACAAACGCTAATCTAATACAATCTAAAGAAAATTCTGCATAGCTTCGTTACTCCTATCCTAACTACTCAAATGAGCTAATAGAGGTCCTATTTATAGATGAAGAGTGAGAGTTGGGGTCTCGGATTGCCAAGCTGGCAATCCGTGTGACCTGTGCTTGTTGATATCCATTCAGAACCCTTAGATTGCCTCTAATCATTGCTCCTTTGATTTAAGCCCTTGGATTGAAAATCGTGACGCATTCCACCCAATAATATGTCGCCACGTAGCCCCCCCTCCCCCCCCCCCCCGTGTGCTTGTTTGAGTCTCTGACAACATCTGACATCACTGAGCTTCTAGAAACTTAGTTGATTGTACAAATATACCCATAATCACGGTAATTATTGGAATTGAAGAGTTAGGGTTCTAAGGTAACAGTATTTTTCTGGGTAAAGGTTGAAAAGCGGACGCGGGGTGAATTTTATGTACTTGTTTGACTATTTTATGGGTTGACCGGGGAGAAATGAGATGGGTCGGGTTTATATGTTGGAGTGGACCGGGTTTAGTATATTTTAGGATTGGGCTTGGTATTTGGAAATTGGATTGTGGACCTGACTTTGTGGATTTGGACTTTTAGGTTTAGTTATTGAAATATATAAGGACCAATAGTGTAGTTTGTTGAAAATGCAAGGGCTGAAAATTCCAATCTTCAAAGTGTAATCCAAGGAATGTATTTGTCAATCTTGAAAACTTGAAGGGCATTTGTTGTCATTCTTCAAAATAAAACTTTGAGGGACTAATTCTGCCAACTCTGAAAGTATGAGGACTAAATCTGTAATTTCTTCAAATCTTCTCACAAGGATCACAGTTGCACATAAATCAATCACTGAGGACTTGATAAGCTCAACTTTGATTCCCAGCTTGACTTTCTGACTATCTCCCACTCTCGTGCCCGTTTTTCCGGTTTTAGCATGATTTTTTGTCTTTTTGTGATAAATCCGTACATGCATGTTCACAACATAAAAACACATGTTTCCTTGGCATTTGTTAGCTCAATTAGTCAATTTGGGTCGTTATTTGGCCATATAATGGTATGTGAATTAACACATACCAGTAAGTTTTGCAAGAAATTGCGCAAACTTACCCATCATGGGTTAGTGACTCACATGGGACTTATAGCTCTCGCACAAGGCTGTCATAATTTGGATTATTTAGAGGTTAATCTCAAAAATATTTCAAATGAAGCTCTTGAGTGTGTAGGAACTCATTTGAAGAATTTGCGTGATTTCCGTAATTTCTTGGGTAGTGAAGTGAGTATAATAGATTCACCTCTAGACAGTGGGGTTGCAGCAAACTCGAGAGGTTGGATAGGATTTGTTTTGGTGGATTGACGGATGTGGGTTTAGGATACATTGGGAAGTATGGTCGTAATCTAAGACATCTATCTCTTAGTTATACGGGAGAATCTGATGAAGGACTTCTAAAGCTATCAAAAGGGTGCCCAAAACTAAGAAAGTTAAAATTGAAGGGGTGTCCTTTTAGCAAGCAAGCAGTTGCCACTTTTCCGTTCAATATTCTTTCGCTTCGATACGTTTGGGTTGAAAGTCGTGTACTTACTCGTCCAATGGTTTCTACTGAGGTAATACTACTCGAAGCTTGACTTGTAATCTGCTATAAATTATTAAATTAAAGAGGTTGTACACATTTTTTTTTCCAAAACACTTTCGTCCATTTTCTTTCAATTTTTTACAAAAGGTAAAGCGTTACTTAGGATAACAAAAACAATATTATTGCAATAATGGGTATCATGTGCATTAATTGTTGTTACTGAGGGTGGTGATTAAGGATAGTTTGCTCGGTGCAAATAACAGGTCAAAAATATCTAAGAAATGATTTGATAGGGTATATGCATTAGAAACAAACTTTTGGATAGTTCTGACATGTTTGATCCTGTTTCCTTTTTACTTAAGCATTTGACGCGTTTGAGATCAAACCCAACTCAAATGACCCATTTTTATGTAAATTGGTTGAAACTGTTGTTTATAGTGTGTGCTTGGTGGCTGCCCTTGATCTTTATCTACGGGTGTTTAGTTTTGTAGTATGTGTTACATTTATTTTTACTATTTGTAAATGTGTGTGTGTTAGGTAGTGATTATCAGTTAATTCATCCGCGAGTGTTTAGTTTTGTAATACGGAGTATAATTCAAAATTTATTTATACTGTGAGTGCATAACTCTCTCTCTCTCTCTGTGTGTGTGTTAGGTAGTGATTATCGGTTAGAGTTGAGTAATATATGTTAAACTTTATTAATCGTGTGTTAGGTAGTGATTAGTGTTTAGTTTCATCTGCGAGTGATTAGTTTTGTAACATTTCTGTTACTGTGTGCAACTGTGTATGTGCTAGGTAGGGATGTTCAGTAAAATTTTATATGCATGGTTTAGTTTTGTAAATTAGGTTGGTTGAAACTTATTTTAACTGTATGTGCATGATAGGTACTGATTATTAGTTAATTTTATCCACAAGTGCCTAGTTTTGTAAAATATTCTAAAAAATATGTTACTATGTGTTAGGTAGTGATTGTCGGTTAAAACAACACATATCTGTACGCCCCACATTAAGACACTCGTCACCCAGATGTGTGTGCACACCACACTTAAAACAAGCGTGGGCACCACCAGAAGAAGGAGCATTTCCTGAACCGGAAGCAGCAGAAGAAGCAGCATTATTACCAACAGCATGACGACCACCCTGACGATAACTAGAATGAGCATTAGGACCACCCTGACCATAACTAGAACGAGCATTAGGACCACCCTGACCAGAACTAGAACGAGCATTAGGACCACCAGGACCACCATAAATCAATCACTGAGGACTTGATAAGCTCAACTTTGATTCCCAGCTTGACTTTCTGACCATCTCCCACTCTCGTGCCCGTCTTTCCGTTTTTAGCATGATTTTTCGTCTTTTTGTGATAAATCCATACCTGCATGTTCACAACATAAAAACACATGTTTCCTTGGCATTTGTTAGCTCAATTAGTCAATTTGGGTCGTTATTTGGCCATATAATGGTATGTGAATTAACACATACCAAAATCCCCCAGACTAAGATATTGTTGTGTCCTCACGCAATGTGATCAATTCATGCTTTTAGGATAAATAATTTCAAAACTCTTCCTACTGACTTTGTAAAGTAGCAAGGAGGTTCGAAAGAAGTAATAAAATCATTTATTCCCGAAAACGCTCTGTTTTCCAAAAATGTTCCTTTATTCTTTTATTTCACTTACACTTATATTTTTGTACTTTTCTTATTTCATTTCTTGTGACGGTTTATTGAACTTTCATTATTTTGCAATAATTGTTAGGCTCAACGAGTAGAAACACTTTTCATAGAAAAATGACCGTACGGATAAAAATCGTCATCCTTGATTTTTCACAAGTCCCCAAACTAAGCGTATAAACGAGATCACAGCTTATCTACAAGTTAGATGCTAACACCACTCATAATAGTTACTTGTGTAAACTTGTTACTCCCATATCCTAGGTTTTGTATCTCAATATTTTTATTTTGTTGAGAAATGAATTGCTTCATATTTTCTCGTTTCGATACTTTTTAGTCCGATAGTGATACCTAAGTTAAAACGATAAGTAGTTATTCATTTTCTCTTAAGAACCACTGCAATAGAAATTCGGTCCACATCAAGGAATTTTGGTACATACAACATCATAGATATAAGTTGCGGAGTACTACACGTGCACCTCATGTGTCCAATTCAGAATTACACACATGCACCTCACGTGCCAACAACTTATTTTACATTCAATTCTCTTATTCATACAACTTTCAACTTTCACGTTTTCATTTTTCACTTTTTCATACTTTTTTCATACTTTTCACTTTTTTCTTTCTTTCTTGACTTTTTTTTTCTCAACATCAATGGAAGCTTATCGGGTAGCTCCAAAACCACATAGATAATCAACTTTTGATTTTTGATTTTTTCACTTTTTGCTCTTATTTTTGATGTTCCTTGATATGTACCCAACTTCTAAAGCAAAAATTCTCTTAAGAAAACAAAGAACTAAATATTATTCAAACCGAAATACCACTAATTAACCTAGAACATCTATTATATATGGGTGACGTATCTGATGGGAGTAAAAAGCCACAAGTACCTCTCATGAGCTCTAAAGAGAACCACTACTCCACGTTTAGCATCTAACTTCTAAACAAACTCTATCATTTCTCGCTCTTCGCAATTTAAGATTCCAAATAATGAAACCAGCGAATACTTAGCCGATAATCAGCCACGCATATATAAAGTCAGATACAGAAACTTGCAAATTCTAGAAGAAGAATTCGCGTTTTCTAGCTCCTGATGTAAAAGACTAGCGAAAGCTTTTAAGCTACGCATGTATAAAGTCAAGTACGGGAACTTGCAGATTCTTAAGAAAGAATTCGCATTTTATAGCTCCTAGTGTACAAGACTAGCACAAGCTTATCTGATTATCATTGGTTAAGGGAACAAGCTAGGGCTCAACACGCCCGGTCAAGTCAAAATATTTATTCCTACTCTCGCCAGCTGGAAAGTCAACAAGGTGTCAAAACACTTATTCAGACTTTATTATATTTTTGTATAACTTTTTCGACTTTTTCACATCTTTTTGTACCTTTTCATGACTTTTTCATCATTTTTTTTTTTTTTTTTTTTTTGTAATTTTCAATTTTTTCAATTTTAAGGAAAAACGGAGTTGCGAGAGTGCACGACATTGTGAAAAATGCAAGGTTAAAATCGAATCGAAGATTCACCCTCCCCCAGACTAGAATGAAACATTGTCCTCAATGTTTTACGGGTTAAGGTAATCCTAACAAAATTCTAGGCCGTTTATTAATTATGCCAAAGAGAGCGTTAGTTGATAAGATTCACGGATATAGGATTTCCAATAAGCACCGATGAATGAAACTCGAGCGGAGAGAAGATAACGAGCACGAGAGTCATCATAAATCACAGACAATCCTAACAAACATCACAAACAACCACGGAACACAAGAGTAGAAGAGGCACCCCCTCCTCACGTTATTTGTTAGAAAATAGAAAATAAGAAGATGAAATTGGATAAGCATGGGTTGCCACCCACGAAGCGCTTTGTTTTTGATTTCCGAGTCACGTAGCTTGACTTGATCCCCAAATTCAATCGTCCTTGGGGAAAGTTTGGAGATCTGGGACTACCATGATTGGTACGTCCCCTCCGAAATAGTGTTTCAAACGGTGACCATTCACCTTAAAGTTGTGACCATCTTGTTGAGCTAACTCAATGGTACCATAAGGGAAAACTTTGGTTATTGTGAATGGTCCAGACCAACGGGTTTTAAGCTTACCCGAGAATATCTTTAAGTGAGAATTAAAAAGTAGCACTTGATCACCAACGTTAAAAACGCGGTCTTTGATCTTGGCATCATGGATTCTTTTTGTTTTCTCTTTATAAATCAAAGAATTCTCGTAAGCTTGATCACGGAGTTCGACTAACTCATTCAATTGAACTTTTATGTGATCACCCGCGGTTTTCAAGTCAAAGTTGGCATGTTTTAAGGCCCAGTAGGCCTTGTGCTCTAGTTCAATGGGCAAATGACAAGCTTTCCCGTAAATCAGCTTATAAGGTGTACACCCAATGGGAGTTTTGTAAGCGGTCTTAAAAGCCCATAATGCATCTTCTAATTTGTCGGCCCAAGAGGCACGGTGCTCTCCTACTGTCCTTTCTAGTATACGTTTTAAACCACGATTGGAGACCTCAACTTGACCACTCGTTTGTGGATGATAAGCCGTGGAAAGACGATGTGTGACACCTTATTTAAGCATAACTTTGGCAAATTGATCATTACAAAAATGGGTCCCACGATCGCTTATGATGGCTTGAGGTGCACCAAATCGGGCAAAGAGACTTTTCAAAAACTTAACAACAACTCGAGCGTCATTGGTAGGGAGCGCCTTCGCTTCAACCCATTTAGATAAGTAATCGACGGCCACGAGAATGTATTTGTTCCCTCTAGATGACGGAAATGGCCCCATGAAATCGATGCCCCAAACGTCAAAAATTTCACAAACTTGAATCGCATTTTGCGGCATTTCATCTTTTTGAGAAATTTTCCCTTGACGTTGGCAAGAATCACATGTTTTCACCAATTCATGGGCATCCCGATATATCGTCGGCCAATAGAAGCCGGAATCGAACACTTTCTTTGCGGTGAGATTGGCACCATGATGTCCCCCCGTGGGTCCACTATTGCATGCCTTTAGAATTTCAACGGCTTCCGTACCGTGAACACACCGCCGGATCACTTGATCCGCACAGACTTTGAACAAGTAGGGGTCGTCCCAAAAATAATGTTGGACATCTTTAAAGTATTTCTTCTTTTGCTGGGACGACATCCCTTTCCTAATGAATTTCCCCGCATGGTAATTCGCAAAATCGGCGAACCATGGGGTACTTTGGTCAAGTTTGGTCACACTCCTAAGTGTCTCGAGAGGAAATGTTTCCGTAATTTCCTTATTCTCGAGAACACTTTGATGGGGGTTCTCAAGTCGTGAAAGGTGATCAGCAGCAAGATTCTCAGCTCATTTCTTGTCTCGTATTTTGACATCAAATTCTTGGAGCAAAAGAACCCACCGCATTAAGTGTGGCTTAGCATCTTGCTTTGCCATTAAGGACTTAAGGGCTGAATGGTCCGTATACACTATGCACTTTTTAAGCAGCAAATAAGGTCTGAATTTCTCAAAAGCATAGACAACCGCTAACATCTCTTTTTCGGTAGTTGGGTAGTGATGTTGGGCGTCATTCATGGTCTTACTTGCATAGTGTATTGGTTGAAAATACTTATTCTTACGTTGCCCCAGAACTAAACCAATAGCATAATCACTTGCATCACACATAAGCTCAAATGGTAAGTCCCAATCGGGGGCAACTAAGATTGGTGCCTCCGTTAACTTCTTCTTTAAAATATTAAATGCATCGACGCATCCATTTGTGAAGTTAAACGGAGCATCTTTTTCTAAAAGGTGGGTCAGAGGCCGGGCTATTTTGGAGAAGTCTTGAATAAAACGTCGGTAAAAGCCAGCATGACCAAGGAAACTTCTAATTCCTTTGACGGTCGTCGGGTGAGGTAACTTAGCAATAACGTCGACTTTTGCACGATCCACTTCAATCCCAGATTTGGATATTTTATGGCCGAGGACTATACCCTCTTTAACCATGAAGTGGCACTTCTCCCAATTTAGAACTAAATTAGTGTTTTCACACCGAATTAGCATACTTTCCAAATGGGAGAGGCAAGAGTCGAAAGAATTTCCATAGACGGAGAAGTCGTCCATGAACACTTCCATGGTTTTTTCAATCATATCGGAGAAAATGGCCATCATACACCGTTGAAACGTGCCTGGAGCGTTACATAAGCCAAAGGGCATTCTACGATAGGCAAACGTTCCATATGGGCAAGTAAAAGTGGTATATTCATGATCCTGGGGATCAATGGGAATTTGAAAGTACCCAGAAAAGCCATCCAGAAAACAATAGAACTCATTTCCCGCTAATCGTTCAAGCATTTGGTCCATAAAAGGGAGCGGGAAATGGTCTTTACGTGTCACATCATTCAACTTGCGGTAGTCGATACAAACTCTCCATCCGGTCACAAGTCGAGTAGGTATAAGCTCATTATTGTCATTCCTCACAACAGTGATTCCGCCCTTCTTTGGTACACAATGAACCGGGCTAACCCATGAACTATCCGAGATCGGATAAATCATTCCAGCGTCAAGGAGTTTAATAACTTCCTTTTTGATCACTTCATGGATTTGTGGATTAACCCGTCGTTGTTGTTGGACGGAAGCTTTGTGATTTTCTTCAAGTAAAATCTTATGAGTACAAAATCGAGGGTCGATTCCCTTAATATCGGATATTTGCCAAGCAATCGCACTTTTATGCTTCCGAAGCACATCTAAGAGTCGTGTCTTCTCCTCATCTTTAAGGCCTTTTGATATTATAACCGGTAATTCATAATTTTTTTTCCAAGTATGCGTATTCGAGATGAGGAGGAAAATCCTTGAGCTCGAGCTCCGAAGGATTCTCTATTGACGGCTTAACTTCTTTTACGTCTGCCATTTTTAAGTCCATCGGAGTGGAAGAAACAATCGGATTTTCATTTAACAATTTTTCAATTAATACAATGTCCCCCTCCGGATCAAAATTATTATTTTCAATTTCCGGTGAAAATGATTCATTTGAAAGACAAGCATTAATTTCTTCCCAAGCGAGATCACTTCCCTCAAACGGAGTGAGGGAAGGGGAAGAATCGGAGACGATTGGTTCAAAAGAAGGAGTGGGATTGCCACTCGAAGCATTTTGGGTAAAACCAAGAAGTTCTTGAGAATACTCCTCCGTAGTTTCATCAATAACATCGATACGATTAACGGAAGAAACATCGTAGTCGGAGGAGTATCTCGCGGTTTGATCAACGTTAAAAGTGACGGCTTCATTTCCAACACGTAAGGTAATCTCCTCGTCGTAAACATCAATTAAGGCACAACCGGTCCGTAGGAATCCTCTCCCGAGAATGAGAGGAACCCGTGGATCGGCATCGAAATCAACCACCACAAAATCCACAGGGAAATGAAATTTCCCAACATTGACAAAAATATCCTCAGCTATGCCAATTGGACGAGACGTAGATCGGTCGGCAAGCCCGAGGGTCATAAGCGTCAGTGTCAAGTTAGGAAGAGACAACCTTTTCCATATCGACAATGGCATAAGGTTAATGCTAGCACCAAGATCGGCCAAGGCGAAACATTGAACCATACCCGGAAAATTGCACGGTATAAGAAACTTGCCAGGGTCTTCAAGCTTTTCGGGTAGCTTTTTAAGAAGAACCGCTGAGCAATTCTCGTTCATTTGAGTCATTGACATTTCAAAAAGCTTTTCTTTATTATTTAAAAGACCTTTAAGCATCGAAGCAAACTTCGGCATCAAATGTATAGCATCCGCGAGACTTATATCAAAATGTAACTCTTGAAAAATCTGATAGAACTTTTCCATTTGGTTTTTATCCTTCTCGCGGTGCTTTTGTTCGTTTAAGCGTGACGGATATGGCAACTTTATTTTAACCGGTGTTTCATTTTCATTATCATTAACAACCTTTTCCTTTCCTTTAGACGTCGGGACCACCGGAGGTTGGATGTCTTTGGTCCTTCCATTATTAATAGGAATTTCCGTATCCGTTGTCACCTCGGGTTCACGGGCAACTACCTTGGGAGGTAGAGAAGAAAAGGTAGTTGGAGCCGTCGATCCATCATAAGTAACACCACTCCTTGTTATGATCGTTTTTGCATCGCCCCTCGGGTTAGCGATCGTGTTGCTTGGCAACGTTCCAGAGCCCGAGGGTCGATCATTTAAACGCTTGTTAATATCGTTGATTTGAGTCGCAAACAATCTTGTTGTTTCATCTTGTTTAGCAATTAATGCTTGTTGACTTTGAATCAATTGTTTAATCAACTCTTCCGTGGGTGTCAGATTTGGAATAACAGCTTGATTTTGATTATTGGAATTTTACCCACGGTTTTGAAAATTGCCATTGTTCTGATTTCCATGATTGTTATTCTGAAAATTCCCGTTATTTTGAAAATTGTTCCCTTGAGGCGGGCCTTGGTGGTAATTTCCCCGGTTTTGATTTTGTTGAAAATTCTGATTTTGTCCTTGAAAACCATTATTTCCGCGGTTGAAATTTTGATTGTTATTGAATTGATGATTACGGTTTTGCACATTGTTATTCGGATTCACTTGATTAGGTTGATTAAACCCGGGTGGTCCAAGGTAATGGCTCGAACGATAATTGAGAAGACTACGATCTCCTTGAAGAGGTGGGTAACCGTTGCCACCCATGTTCGTAGCATACACGTTCTCTTGAGCAAAAGAGCCGGTCGTCGGACACTCATAATACGGATGTGGACCACCACATGTAATACAACCTTGATTAACGACATTGACTTGTTGACTTGATTTTTCCATAGACATTGCATCAACTTTCTTTGTTAAAGGCACAATCATATTTACTAATTCATCATTATTTTTACCATTGTTAGACACTTGTGGTTTATTTCTTGACATTCTAACACGAGCCTTATTTTCAATTATCGTGAAAGCATCATGCGTGTTCCTAGCCAACAAGTTACCACCCGCAGCAGAGTTAAGCGAATCTTGGTCAGCATGACATAACCCATTATAAAACGTGTCAATCTGCTGAAGGTCAGTGAACCCATGGTTAGGACATTTTTCCTTCAAATCTTTGAACCAGTCCCAAGCTTCACTAAACGACTCATCAAAAGCTTGTTGGAACCGAAAGATTTGAGAACGTAGGTTAGAAGTTTTAGAGGGAGGATAGAAATAATTCACAAACTTGGAAGCGAGATCATTCCAAGTGTGAATCGAATTGGGCGGTTCCTTTTCCAGCCAAGTCTGGGCTGCTCCTTTTAAGGAGAAAGGAAATAACTTCAATTTCACCACATCGTGAGGAACTTGGTTCATTCTTATGGTCTCAGCGATGTCGGTGAAATTTCTGATGTGAGCATAGGGATCTTCGTGATCGAACCCGTGAAAGGATATACCCGTGATCAAATTGAGTAATCCGTGATTGATCTCAAAGTTGGCATTGATGTCCGGAATCACAATAGCTCTCCTCACACCATTGAATGGTGATTGGAGTTGTTCTTCCATCAGACGTGGATCAAATGCCGGTTGTTGTCCCATCGGTGGGATAACATTGTGCTGCGGACAACCCATCGGCGGGGGTCCGTTGTGTTCGTTTTGGTTCATCTCCTCGTCGTCAAGGAAATGAACCCGACTCGTATGTCGTAAAACCCGCTCGGGGTTAGAAAACGGAGACGTAAGACTCTCAAAAGAAGAAAGGGTGTGCATACACCACAAGCAAATTCAAAAAGAAAAAGAAAAGAGAAAAGAAAATCTTTTTGTTTTTTTTATATTTATCACAAAAACTTTTTATTTCTTTTGTTTTTCTTTTTATTAAAACGTAACGTTAATCGAAAACCGTTTCTTTCAAAACCACGCGCGACGGGACGGGAGAAAAGGGTGTTTCTCTCTTCAGCTAGCAATTTAATGTCTTAGCTTCCGTATTTCCCGCTTAATCGGTTGTAGTAACTGAAATAATACGATAATCAATTAATTTCACGTTTTCGTTATATTGTGAGACTTTTTTTTTGGTTTACAACGCCCTTCCTTTCGGTCGAGTCGAGGCTGTAACTTTTATTATTTTTTTTGGTATTTTGTAAACACTTTAGGAAAAGTGTTTTGAATTTTTCAATTTTTATAGAGATATATATACAAAGTAGAGGAAGGCTTAACAAAACACGATTTTTCAAAACGATATTCAAAAATTCACTTCGGCCTTCCTCGGCAGCGGCGCCAAAAATTGATTCGTGTGAAAACCAATTATATAATATGTAGTATAGTATCGAAGTGATCCGCGTAAAATACGGATCACCCGAGTCGTTTCCTAGTGAAGGCGAATGGAATCGAGAATATCGATTCGTGAAACCGTGAATTGAAAAGTAAAATAGTGAAAATAGCAATCAATATATTCAAGTAATCACAAACAATTATGAAATATGCAAAGAGTACAAGCTAATAATGCACCAAAATCAAAAACGTAAAAACGAAAATGCAACCGCGTTATTTAAAACGCTACGTTTATTGAAAAATGATCCTACGAATGTAAAACAATTTTCTAAAAATCTTAAACTATTAAAAAGAATTTTAAGAAAAAGAAAAATATTTTTTTGACTTTTTATTTATTTTCTATGAATTAATTTTGATTTTTGGAATTTTAAATGAATTTAAAATAAAGAAAAATAGAAAAATTAAGTGGAAAAATGAAAATTTAATTCTAAAAATTCTAAAATATTATAAAAGAATTTCTAAAAGTGTTTTTGTATTTTTCACAACCTTTTTTGAATTTTTATTGATTTTTTTGTCTATTATAAGGTATTTAAAAATGATTAAAATCAAAGAAATATTAAGAAAATTATCAAAACAACTTGGAAAAATCTGAAAAATTACCAGAAATTCTAAAATAATAAAATGAACTTGGATAAAAAATTTTAAGCTGAATTGAACAGTATAAGTGCTTATTCTATGAAAACTGCTTATCACAAGTGCTTATTTATAAGCACTTGTGAACAAAACTCAATGAAACTTATTACACTAACTAAAAATGATGTATTATACTCAGATATGACAGATTATGACTAAGTACAAGCTCAGAATTCCACAGATTCAACAATTATAATGCAATAAGCTTAAGCAAATAGCATTTGTATAAGCAGTATAAGCAAAAACTGAATAAGAAGCAATATTGTGGTACAAATTACTTTATAAGCTAAAATCAAACTCAGAAATCCACACTAAACTCAGATATAATCTCAAATTCAAATATGCAGGCCTATATACTCAATCAGAACTGTACTAACTCAGATGATCAAATATTCAATTATCAATGATAATGCAAACTCTGAACTCAAACTAGCAATCTAAACACAGATCTAAACAAACATATCCTACTATCAATCTACAAATATCTATGATCAACCACTAACAAAACTCAAAATAACAATTACTCTACACAAGTATTCAATGGAACAGTGCTTAAAACAAGAAAACTAATTAAGAAATGAAAACAAAAGTATACCAGATGCTTCTCCCTTAGCTAAACAAAGGGAGATTCACTATGCAAGCCTATCTTTAAGATAGGCTGAGTTCATCATTGTCTGTCTCAGCATATCAATCACCTCAGCAACTAGGATTCAATCACCTTTCAAATCTGATCTAGGATATTTGTGGAATGGAAACTAACTGATATACAAAAGCTACAAAGCTAGTGTATACAGCTAATAAGCTGATGCAACTTATTCAAAAACTATAAAACTAATTTAAATATATTTTATTTTATTTTATTTTATATTTTCTGATTATTATTTATTTTTCTAAAATTGAGTAAAGCTGGGTGAAAAGTTATACTAGTTAAGCTTTTTAGAAATTGAATTTAAACAGAATGAGAAAGGTATAAGATCAAATAAGCAGTATGAAATTCAAAATAAGCTAATAGAGATTAAAAGGAAATAAGACTTTTATTAAAACAATACAGTGAAAAATTACAAACGCTAATCTAATACAATCTAAAGAAAATTCTGCATAGCTTCGTTACTCCTATCCTAACTACTCAAATGAGCTAATAGAGGTCCTATTTATAGATGAAGAGTGAGAGTTGGGGTCTCGGATTGCCAAGCTGGCAATCCGTGTGACCTGTGCTTGTTGATATCCATTCAGAACCCTTAGATTGCCTCTAATCATTGCTCCTTTGATTTAAGCCCTTGGATTGAAAATCGTGACGCGTTCCACCTAATAATATGTCGCCACGTAGCCCCCCCCCCCCCCCCCCCCCCGTGTGCTTGTTTGAGTCTCTGACAACATCTGACATCACTGAGCTTCTAGAAACTTAGTTGATTGTACAAATATACCCTTAATCACGGTAATTATTGGAATTGAAGAGTTAGGGTTCTAAGGTAACAGTATTTTTCTGGGTAAAGGTTGAAAAGGGGACGCGAGGTGAATTTTATGTACTTGTTTGACTATTTTATGGGTTGACCGGGGAGAAATGAGATGGGTCGGGTTTATATGTTGGAGTGGACCGGGTTTAGTATATTTTAGGATTGGGCTTGGTATTTGGAAATTGGATTGTGGACCTGACTTTGTGGATTTGGACTTTTAGGTTTAGTTATTGAAATATATAAGGACCAATAGTGTAGTTTGTTGAAAATGCAAGGGCTGAAAATTCCAATCTTCAAAGTGTAATCCAAGGAATGTATTTGTCAATCTTGAAAACTTGAAGGGCATTTGTTGTCATTCTTCAAAATAAAACTTTGAGGGACTAATTCTGCCAACTCTGAAAGTATGAGGACTAAATCTGTAATTTCTTCAAATCTTCTCACAAGGATCACATTTGCACATAAATCAATCACTAAGGACTTGATAAGCTCAACTTTGATTCCCAGCTTGACTTTCTGACCATCTCCCACTCTCGTGCCCGTTTTTCCGGTTTTAGCATGATTTTTCGTCTTTTTGTGATAAATCCGTACCTGCATGTTCACAACATAAAAACACATGTTTCCTTGGCATTTGTTAGCTCAATTAGTCAATTTGGGTCGTTATTTGGCCATATAATGGTATGTGAATTAACACATACCAGTAAGTTTTGCAAGAAATTGCGCAAACTTACCCATCATGGGTTAGTGACTCACATGGGACTTATAGCTCTCGCACAAGGCTGTCATAATTTGGATTATTTAGAGGTTAATATCAAATATATTTCAAATGAAGCTCTTGAGTGTGTAGGAACTCATTTGAAGAATTTGCGTGATTTCCGTAATTTCTTGGGTAGTGAAGTGAGTATAATAGATTCACTTCTAGACAGTGGGGTTCAGACTATGCTAATGGGTTGCAGCAAACTCGAGAGGTTGGATAGGATTTGTTTTGGTGGATTGACGGATGTGGGTTTAGGATACATTGGGAAGTATGGTCGTAATCTAAGACATCTATCTCTTAGTTATACGGGAGAATCTGATGAAGGACTTCTAAAGCTATCAAAAGGGTGCCCAAAACTAAGAAAGTTAAAATTGAAGGGGTGTCCTTTTAGCAAGCAAGCAGTTGCCACTTTTCCGTTCAATATTTTTTCGCTTCGATACGTTTGGGTTGAAAGTCGTGTACTTACTTGTCCAATGGTTTCTACTGAGGTAATACTACTCAAAGCTTGACTTGTAATCTGCTATAAATTATTAAATTAAAGAGGTTGTACACATTTTTTTTCCAAAACACTTTCGTCCATTTTCTTTCAATTTCTTACAAAAGGTAAAGCGTTACTTATGATGACAAAAACAATATTATTGCAATAATGGGTAGCATGTGCATTAATTGTTGTTACTGAGGGTGGTGATAAAGGATAGTTTGCTCGGTGCAAATAACAGGTCAAAAATATCTAAGAAATGATTTGATAGGGTGTATGCATTAGAAACAAACTTTTGTATAGTTCTGAAATGTTTGATCCTGTTTCCTTTCTACTTAAGCATTTGACGCGTTTGAGATCAAACCCAACTCAAATGACCCATTTTTATGTAAATTGGTTGAAACTGTTGTTTATAGTGTGTGCTTGGTGGCTGCCCTTGATCTTTATCTACGGGTGTTTAGTTTTGTTGTATGTGTTACATTTATTTTTACTATTTGTAAATGTGTGTGTGTTAGGTAGTGATTATCAGTTAATTCATCCGCGAGTGTTTAGTTTTGTAATACGGAGTATAATTCAAAATTTATTTATACTGTGAGTGCATAACTCTCTCTTGGTGTGTGTGTTAGGTAGTGATTATCGGTTATAGTTGAGTAATATATGTTAAACTTTATTAATCGTGTGTTAGGTAGTGATTAGTGTTTAGTTTCATCTGTGAGTGATTAGTTTTGTAACATTTCTGTTACTGTGTGCAACTGTGTATGTGCTAGGTAGGGATGTTCAGTAAAATTTTATATGCATGGTTTAGTTTTGTAAATTAGGTAGGTTGAAACTTATTTTAACTGTATGTGCGTGATAGGTACTGATTATTAGTTAATTTTATCCACAAGTGCCTAGTTTTATAAAATATTCTTAAAAATATGTTACTATGTGTTAGGTAGTGATTGTCGGTTAAAACAACACATATCTATACGCCCCACATTAAGACACTCGTCACCCAGATGTGTGTGCACACCACACTTAAAACAAGCGTGGGCACCACCAGAAGAAGGAACATTTCCTGAACCGGAAGCAGCAAAAGAAGCAGCATTATTACCAACAGCATGACGACCACCCTGACCATAACTAGAACGAGCATTAGGACCACCCTGACCAGAACTAGAACGAGCATTAGGACCACCAGTCCCACGATTAGCCATTGATCTTTTAAAGATTTTGTTGTATCATTTGAGCTCAAATGTTCACGGGTATATAAAGAGAAAAAAAGAGAAGGGTAGGGACTAGGTTGGTACAATAATGTGAATAGGTACTAGGTAGTATAATAATGTATGCGTGTGGTACAATAATGTGTGTACGTACAATAAAAGTGGATATATCAATGTTCAATGACATATTAAGTGGTCGTATAAGTATCTAACTAGAACGAGCATTAGGACCACCCTAACCAGAACTAGAACGAGCATTAGCACAACCCTGACCATAACTAGAACAAGCATTACGACCACCCTGACCATAACTAGAACGAGCATTAGGACCACGCTGACCATAACTAGAACGAGCATTACGACCACCAGTCCCACGATTAGCTATTGAAGTTTTAAAGATTTTGTTGTATCATTTGAGCTCAAATGTTCACGGGTATATAAAGAGAAAAAAAGAGAAGGGTAGGGACTAGGTTGGTACAATAATGTATGTAGGTACTAGGTAGTATAATAATGTATGCGTGTGGTACAATAATGTGTGTATGTTCAATAATAGTGGATATATCTGTACACCCCACATTAAGACACTCGTCACCCAGATGTGTGTGCAAACCACACTTAAAACAAGCGTCGGCACCACCAGAAGAAAGAGCATTTCCTGAACCGGAAGCAGCAAAAGAAGCAGCATTATTACCAACAACATGACGACCAGCCTGACCATAACTAGAACGAGCATTCGGACCACCCTGACCATAATTATAACGAGCATTAGGACCACCCTGACGAGAACTAGAACGAGCATTAAGACCACCCTGACCATAACTAGAACGAGCATTACGACCACCCTGACCATAACTAGAACGAGCATTAGGACCACCCTGACCATAACTAGAAAGAGCATTACGACCACCAGTCCCACGATTAGCCATCGATTTTTTAAAGATTTTGTTGTATCATTTGAGCTCAAATGTTCACAGGTATATAAAGAGAAAAAAAGAGAAGGGTAGGGACTAGGTTGGTACAATAATGTGTGTAGGTACTAGGTAGTATAATAATGTATGTGTGTGGTACAATAATGTGTGTACGTACAATAATAGTGGATATATCTGTACGCCCCACATTAAGAAACTCGTCACCCAGATGCGTGTGCAAACCACACTTAAAACAAGCGTAGGCACCACCAGAAGAAGGAGCATTTCCTGAACCAGAAGCAGCAAAAGAAGTAGCATTATTACCAACAACATGACGACCACCCTGACCATAACTAGAACGATCATTAGGACCACCCTGATCATAACTAGAACGAGCATTACGACCACCCTGACCATAACAAGAACGAGCATTAGGACCACCCTGACCATAAGTAGAACGAGCATTACGACCACCAGTCCTACGATTAGCCATTGATCTTTTAAAGATTTTGTTGTATCATTTGAGCTCAAATGTTCACGGGTATATAAAGAGAAAAAAAAAGAAGGGTAGGGACTAGGTTGGTACAATAATGTGTGTAGGTACTAGGTAGTATAATAACGTATGCGTGTGGTACAATAATGTGTGTACGTACAATAATAGTGGATATATCTGTACGCCCCACATTAAGACACTCATCTCCCAGATGTGTGTGCACACCACACTTAAAACAAGCATGGGCACCACCAGAAGGACGAGCATTTCCTGAACCGGAAGCAACAGAAGAAGCAAAATTATTACCAACAGCATGACGACCACCCTAACCATAACAAGAACGAGCATTAGGACCATTCTGACCATAACTGGAACGAGCATTAGGACCACCCTGACTAGAAGTAGAACGACCACCCTGACCATAACTAGAACGAGCATTAGGACCACCCTGACCATAACTAGAACGAGCATTACGACCACCCTGACCATAACTAGAACGAGCATTAGGACCACCCTGACCATAACTAGAACGAGCATTACGACCACCAGTCCCACGATTAGCCATTGATCTTTTAAAGATTTTGTTGTATCATTTGAGCTCAAATGTTCACGGGTATATAAAGAGAAAAAAAGAGAAGGGTAGGGACTAGGTTGGTACAATAATGTGTGTAGGTACTAGGTAGTATAATAATGTACGCGTGTGGTACAATAATGTGTGTACGTACAATAATAGTGGATATATTTGTACGCCCCACATTTAGACACTCGTCACCCAGATGTGTGTGCACACCACACTTAAAACAAGCGTGGGCACCACCAGAAGAAGGAGCATTTCCTGAACCAAAAGCAGCAGAAGAAGAAGCATTATTACCAACCGCATGACGACCACCCTGACAATAACTAGAACGAGCATTAGGACCACCCTGATCTTAACTAGAACGAGCATTACGACCACCCTGACCATAACTAGAACGAGCATTAGGACCACCCTGACCATAAGTAGAACGAGCATTACGACCACCAGTCCTACGATTAGCCATTGATCTTTAAAAGATTTTGTTGTATCATTTGAGCTCAAATATTCACGGGTATATAAAGAGAAAAAAAAAGAAGGGTAGGGACTAGGTTGGTACAATAATGTGTGTAGGTACTAGGTAGTATAATAACGTATGCGTGTGGTACAATAATGTGTGTACGTACAATAATAGTGGATATATCTGTACGCCCCACATTAAGACACTCGTCACCCAGATGTGTGTGCACACCACACTTAAAACAAGCGTGGGCACCACCAAAAGGACGAGCATTTCCTGAACCGGAAGCAGCAGAAGAAGCAACATTATTACCAACAACATAACGACCACCCTGACCATAACTAGAACGAGCATTAGGACCACTCTGACCATAACTGGAACGAGCATTAGGACCACCCTGACCAGAAATAGAACGACCACCCTGACCATAACTAGAACGAGCATTAGGACCTCCCTGACCATAACTAGAACGAACATTACGACCACCCTGACCATAACTAGACCGAGCATTAGGACCACCCTGACAATAACTAGAACGAGCATTACGACCACCAGTCCCACAATTAGCCATTGATCTTTTAAAGATTTTGTTGTATCATTTGAGCTCAAATGTTCACGGGTATATAAAGAGAAAAAAAGAGAAGGGTAGGGACTAGGTTGGTACAATAATGTGTGTAGGTACTAGGTAGTATAATAATGTATGTGTGTGGTACAATAATGTGTGTACGTACAATAATAGTGGATATATCTGTATGCCCCACATTAAGACACTCGTCACCCAGATGTGTGTGCACACCATACTTAAAACAAGCGTGGGAACCACCAGAAGAAGGAGCATTTCCTGAACCGGAAGCAGCAGAAGAAGCAGCATTATTACCAACAGCATGACGACCACCCTGACCAAAACTAGAACGAGCATTGGGACCACCCTGACCATAACTTGAACGAGCATTACGAGCACCCTGACCATAACTAGAACGAGCATTGGGACCACCCTGACAATAACTAGAACGAGCATTACGACCACCAGTCCCACAATTAGCCATTGATCTTTTAAAGATTTTGTTGTATCATTTGAGCTCCAATGTTCACGGGTATATAAAGAGAAAAAAAGAGAAGGGTAAGGACTAGGTTGGTACAATAATGTGTGTAGGTACTAGGTAGTATAGTAACGTATGCGTGTGGTACAATAATGTGTGTACGTACAATAATTGTGGATATATCTGTACGCCCCACATTAAGACACTCGTCACCCAGATGTGTGTGCACACCACACTTAAAACAGGCGTGGGCACCACCAGAAGAAGCAGCATTATTACCAACCGCATGACGACCACCCTGACCATAACTAGAACGAGCATTAGGACCACCCTGACCTTAACTAGAACAAGCATTAGGACCACCTTGACCATAACTAGAACGAGCATTACGACCACCCTGACCATAACTAGAACGAGCATTAGGACCACCCTGACCATAACTAGAACGAGCATTACGACCACCAGTCCCACGATTAGCCATTGATCTTTTAAAGATTTGGTTGTATCATTTGAGCTCAAATGTTCTTGGGTATATAAAGAGTAAAAAAGAGAAGGGTAAGGACTAGGTTGGTACAATAATGTGTGTAGGTACTAGGTAGTATAGTAACGTATGCGTGTGGTACAATAATGTGTGTACGTACAATAATAGTGGATATATTTGTACGCCCCACATTAAGACACTCGTCACCCAGATGTGTGTGCACACCACACTTAAAACAAGCATGGGCACCACCAGAAGAAGGAGCATTTCCTGAACCAAAAGCAGCAGAAGAAGAAGCATTATTACCAACCGCATGACGACCACCCTGACCATAACTAGAACGAGCATTAGGACCACTCTGATCATAACTAGAACGAGCATTACGACCACCCTGACCATAACTAGAACGAGCATTAGGACCACCCTGACCATAAGTAGAACGAGCATTACGACCACCAGTCCTACGATTAGCCATTGATCTTTAAAAGATTTTGTTGTATCATTTGAGCTCAAATATTCACGGGTATATAAAGAGAAAAAAAAAAGAAGGGTAGGGACTAGGCTGGTACAATAATGTGTGTAGGTACTAGGTAGTATAATAACGTATGCGTGTGGTACAATAATGTGTGTACGTACAATAATAGTGGATATATCTGTACGCCCCACATTAAGACACTCGTCACCCAGATGTGTGTGCACACCACACTTAAAACAAGCGTGGGCACCACCAGAAGGACGAGCATTTCCTGAACCGGAAGCAGCAGAAGAAGCAACATTATTACCAACAACATGACGACCACCCTGACCATAACTAGAACGAGCATTAGGACCACTCTGACCATAACTGGAACGAGCATTAGGACCACCCTGACCAGAAATAGAACGACCACCCTGACCATAACTAGAACGAGCATTAGGACCTCCCTGACCATAACTAGAACGAACATTACGACCACCCTGACCATAACTAGAACGAGCATTAGGACCACCCTGACCATAACTAGAACGAGCATTACGACCACCAGCCCCACAATTAGCCATTGATCTTTTAAAGATTTTGTTGTATCATTTCAGCTCAAATGTTCACGGGTATATAAAGAAAAAAAAGAGAAGGGTAGGGACTAGGTTGGTACAATAATGTGTGTAGGTACTAGGTAGTATAATAATGTATGCGTGTGGTACAATAATGTGTGTACGTACAATAATAGTGGATATATCTGTACGCCCCACATTAAGACACTCGTCACCCAGATGTGTGTTCACACCACACTTAAAACAAGCGTGGGCACCAAAAGGAAGAAGGAGCATTTCTTGTACCAAAAGCAGCAGAAGAAGAAGCATTATTACCAACCGCATGACGACCACCCTGACCATAACTAGAACGAGCAGTAGGACCACCCTGACCATAAGTAGAACGAGCATTACGACCACCAGTCCTACGATTAGCCATTGATCTTTTAAAGATTTTGTTGTATCATTTGAGCTCAAATGTTCATGGGTATATAAATAGAAAAAAAGAGAAGGGTAGGGACTAGGTTGGTACAATAATGTGTGTAGGTACTAGGTAGTATAATAACGTATGCGTATGGTACAATAATGCGTGTACGTACAATAATAGTGGATATATCTGTACGCTCCACATTAAGACACTCGTCAACCAGATGTGTGTGCACACCACACTTAAAACAAGCGTGAGCACCACCAGAAGGACGAGCATTTCCTGAACCGGAAGCAGCAGAAGAAGCAACATTATTACCAACAGCATGACGACCACCCTGACCATAACTAGAACGAGCATTAGGACCACTCTGACCATAACTAGAACGAGCATTAGGACCACCCTGACCAGAAATAGAACGAGTATTAGGACCACCCTGACCATAATTAGAACGAGCATTATGACGCCCCTGACCATAACTAGAACGAGCATTAGGACCACCCTGACCATAACTAGAACGAGCATTACGACCACCAGTCCCACGATTATCCATTGATCTTTTAAAGATTTTGTTGTATCATTTGAGCTCAAATGTTCACGGGTATATAAAGAGAAGAAAAGAGAAGGGTAGGGACTAGGTTGGTACAATAATGTGTGTAGGTACTAGGTAGTATAATAATGTATGTGTGTGGTACAATAATGTTTGTACGTACAATAATAGTGGATATATCTGTACGCCCCACATTAAGACGCTCATCACCCAGATGTGTGTGCACACCACACTTAAAACAAGCGTGGGCACCACCAGAAGAAGGAGCATTTCCTGAACCGGAAGCAGCAGAAGCAGCAGCGTTATTACCAACAGCATGACGACCACCCTGACCATAACTAGAACGAGTATTAGGACCACCCTGATAATAACTAGAACGAGCATTAGGACCACCCTGACCAGAACTAGCACGAGCATTAGGACCACCCTGACCATAACTAGAACGAGCATTACGACCACCCTGACCATAAATAGAATGAGCATTAGGACCACCCTGACCATAACTAGAATGAGCATTACGACCACCAGTCCCACGATTAGCCATTGATCTTTTAAAGATTTTGTTGTATCATTTGAGCTCAAATGTTCACGGGTATATAAAGAGAAAAAAAGAGAAGGGTAAGGACTAGGTTGGGACAATAATGTGTGTAGGTACTAGGTAGTATAATAATGTATGCGTGTGGTACAATAATGTGTGTACATACAATAATTGTGGATATATCTGTACGCCCCACATTAAGACACTCGTCACCTAGATGTGTGTGCACACCACACATAAAACAAGCGTGGGCACCACCAGAAGAAGCAGCATTATTACCAACCGCATGACGACCACCCTGACCATAACTAGAACGAGCATTAGGACCACCCTGACCATAACTAGAACGAGCATTACGACCACCCTGACCATAACTAGAATGAGCATTAGGACCACCCTGACCATAACTAGAACGAGGATTACGACCACCCTGACCATAACTATAACGAGCATTAGGACTACCCTGACCATAACTAGAACTAGCATTACAACCACCAGTCCCACGATTAGCCATTGATCTTTTAAAGATTTTGTTGTATCATTTGAGCTCAAATGTTCACGGGTATATAAAGAGAAAAAAAGAGAAGGGTAGGGATTAGGTTGGTACGATAATGTGTGTAGGTACTAGGTAGTATAATAATGTATGTGTGTGGTACAATAATGTGTGTACGTACAATAATAGTGGATATATCTGTACGCCCCACATTAAGACACTCGTCACCCAGATGTGTGTGCACACCATACTTAAAACAAGCGTGGGCACCACCAGAAGAAGGAGCATTTCCTGAACCGGAAGCAGCAGAAGAAGCAGCATTATTACCAACAGCATGACGACCACCCTGACCAAAACTAGAACGAGCATTAGGACCACCCTGACCATAACTTGAACGAGCATTACGAGCACCCTGACCATAACTAGAACGAGCATTAGGACCACCCTGACAATAAATAGAACGAGCATTACGACCACCAGTCCCACGATTAGCCATTGATCTTTTAAAGATTTGGTTGTATCATTTGAGCTCAAAAGTTCACGGGTATATAAAGAGAAAAAAAGAGAAAGGTAAGGACTAGGTTGGTACAATAATGTGTGTAGGTACTAGGTAGTATAGTAACGTATGCGTGTGGTACAATAATGTGTGTACGTACAATAATTGTGGATATATCTGTACGCCCCACATTAAGACACTCGTCACCCAGATGTGTGTGCACACCACACTTAAAACAGGCGTGGGCACCACCAGAAGAAGCAGCATTATTACCAACCGCATGACGACCACCCTGACCATAACTAGAACGAGCATTAGGACCACCGTGACCTTAACTAGAACAAGCATTAGGACCACCCTGACCATAACTAGAACGAGCATTACGACCACCCTGACCATAACTAGAACAAGCATTAGGACCACCCTGACCATAACTAGAACGAGCATTATGACCACCAGTCCCACGATTAGCCATTGATCTTTTAAAGATTTTGTTGTATCATTTGAGCTCAAATGTTCACGGGTATATAAATAGAAAAAAAGAGAAGGGAAGGGTCTAGGTTGGTACAATAATGTGTGTAGGTACTAGGTAGTATAATAATTTATGTGTGTGGTACAATAATGTGTGTACGTACAATAATAGTGGATATATCTGTACGCCCCACATTAAGACACTCGTCACCCAGATGTGTGTGCACACCACACTTAAAACAAGCGTGGGCACCACCAGAAGAAGGAGCATTTCCGGAACCGGAAGCAGCAGAAGAAGCAGCATTATTACCAACAGCATGACGACCACCCTGACCATAACTAGAACGAGCATTAGGACCACCCTGACCATAACTAGAACGAGCATTAGGACCACCATGACCAGAACTAGAACGAGCATTAGGACCACCCTGACCATAACTAGAACGAGCATTACGACCACCCTGACCATAACTAGAACAAGCATTAAGACCACCCTGACCATAACTAGAACGAGCATTTCGACCACCTTAACCATAACTAGAACGGGCATTAGGACCACCCTGACCATAACTAGAACGGGCATTACGACCACCAGTCCCACGATTAGCCATTGATCTTTTAAAGATTTTGTTGTATCATTTGAGCTCAAATGTTCACGGGTATATAAAGAGAAAAAAAGAGAAGGGTAGGGACTAGGTTGGTACAATAATGTATGTAGGTACTAGGTAGTATAATAATTTATGTGTGTGGTACAATAATGTGTGTACGTACAATAATAGTGGATATATCTGTACGCCCCACATTAAGACACTCGTCACCCATATTTGTGTGCACACCACACTTAAAACAAGCGTGGGAACCACCAGAAGAAGGAGCATTACCGGAACCGGAAGCAGCAAAAGAAGCAGCATTATTAACAACAGCATGACGACCACCCTGACCATAACTAGAACGAGCATTAGGACCACCCTGACCATAACTAGAACGAGCATTAGGACCACCATGACCAGAACTAGAACGAGCATTAGGACCACCCTTACCATAACTAGAACGAGCATTACGACCACCCTGACCATAACTAGAACAAGCATTAGGACCACCCTGACCATAACTAGAACGAGCATTACGACCACCCTAACCATAACTAGAACGGGCATTAGGACCACCCTGACCATAACTAGAACGAGCATTATGACCACCAGTCCCACGATTAGCCATTGATCTTTTAAAGATTTTGTTGTATCATTTGAGCTCAAATGTTCACGGGTATATAAAGAGAAAAAAAGAGAAGGGTAGGGACTAGGTTGGTACAATAATGTGTGTAGGTACTAGGTAGTATAATAATGTATGTGTGTGGTACAATAATGTGTGTACGTACAATAATAGTGGATATATCTGTACGCCCCACATTAAGACAGTCGTCACCCAGATGTGTGTGCACACCACACTTAAAACAAGAGTGGGTACCACCAGAAGAAGGAACATTTCCTGAACTGGAAGCAGCAGAAGAAGCAGCATTATTACCAACAGCATGACGACCACCCTGACCATAACTAGAACGAGCATTAGGACCACCTTGACCATAACTAGAATGAGCATTAGGACCACCCTGACCATAACTAGAACGAGCATTACGACCACCAGTCCCACGATTAGCCATTGATCTTTTAAAGATTTTGTTGTATCATTTGAGCTCAAATGTTCACGGGTATATAAAGAGAAAAAAAGAGAAGGGTAGGGACTAGGTTTGTACAATAATGTGTGTAGGTACTAGGTAGTATAATAATGTATGTGTGTGGTACAATAATGTGTGTACGTACAATAATAGTGGATATATCTGTACGCCCCACATTAAGACACTCTTCACCCAGATGTGTGTGCACACCACACTTAAAACAAGCGTGGGCACCACCAGAAGAAGGAGCATTTCCGGAACCGGAAGCAGCAGAAGAAGCAGCATTATTACCAACAGCATGACGACCACCCTGACCATAACTAGAACGAGCATTAGGACCACCTTGACCATAACTTGAACGAGCATTACGACCACCCTGACCATAACTAGAACGAGCATTAGGACCACCCTGACCATAACTAGAAGGAGCATTACGACCACCAGTCCCACGATTATCCATTGATCTTTTAAAGATTTTGTTGTATCATTTGAGCTCAAATGTTCACGGGTATATAAAGAGAAAAAAAGAGAAGGGTAGGGACTAGGTTGGTACAATAATGTGAGTAGATACTAGGTAGTATAATAATGTATGTGTGTGGTACAATAATGTGTGTACGTACAATAATAGTGGATATATCTGTACGCCCCACATTAAGACAGTCGTCACCCAGATGTGTGTGCACACGACACCTAAAACAAGCGTGGGTACCACCAGAAGAAGGAACATTTCCTGAACTGGAAGCAGCAGAAGAAGAAACATTATTACCAACAGCATGACGACCACCCTGACCATAACTAGAACGAGCATTAGGACCTCCTTGACCATAACTAGAATGAGCATTAGGACCACCCTGACCATAACTAGAACGAGCATTACGACCACCAGTCCCACGAATAGCCATTGATCTTTTAAAGATTTTGTTGTATCATTTCAGCTCAAATGTTCACGGGTATATAAAGAGAAAAAAAGAGAAGGGTATGGACTAGGTTGGTACAATAATGTGTGTAGGTACTAGGTAGTATAATAATGTATGCGTGTGGTACAATAATGTGTGTACGTACAATAATAGTGGATATATCTGTATGCCCCACATTAAGACACTCGTCACCCAGATGTGTGTGCACACCACACTTAAAACAAGCGTGGGCACCACCAGAAGGACGAGCATTTCCTGAACCGGAAGCAGCAGAAGAAGCAACATTATTACCAACAACATGACGACCACCCTGACCATAACTAGAACGAGCATTAGGACCACTCTGACCATAACTGGAACGAGCATTAGGACCACCCTGACCAGAAATAGAACGACCACCCTGACCATAACTAGAACGAGCATTAGGACCTCCCTGACCATAACTAGATCGAACATTACGACCACCCTGACCATAACTAGAACGAGCATTAGGACCACCCTGACCATAACTAGAACGAGCATTACGACCACCAGTCCCACAATTAGCCATTGATCTTTTAAAGATTTTGTTGTATCATTTCAGCTCAAATGTTCACGGGTATATAAAGAGAAAAAAAGAGAAGGGTAGGGACTAGGTTGGTACAATAATGTGTGTAGGTACTAGGTAGTATAATAATGTATGCGTGTGGTACAATAATGTGTGTACGTACAATAATAGTGGATATATCTGTACGCCCCACATTAAGACACTCGTCACCCAGATGTGTGTGCACACCACACTTAAAACAAGCGTGGGCACCAAAAGGAAGAAGGAGCATTTCCTGTACCAAAAGCAGCAGAAGAAGAAGCATTATTACCAACCGCATGACGACCACCCTAACCATAACTAGAACGAGCATTAGGACCACCCTGACCATAAGTAGAACGAGCATTACGACCACCAGTCCTACGATTAGCCATTGATCTTTTAAAGATTTTGTTGTATCATTTGAGCTCAAATGTTCACGGGTATATAAATAGAAAAAAAGAGAAGGGTAGGGACTAGGTTGGTACAATAATGTGTGTAGATACTAGGTAGTATAATAACGTATGCGTATGGTACAATAATGCGTGTACGTACAATAATAGTGGATATATCTGTACGCTCCACATTAAGACACTCGTCAATCAGATGTGTGTGCACACCACATTTAAAACAAGCGTGAGCACCACCAGAAGGACGAGCATTTCCTGAACCGGAAGCAGCAGAAGAAGCAACATTATTACCAACAGCATGACGACCACCCTGACCATAACTAGAACGATCATTTGGACCACTCTGACCATAAGTAGAACGAGCATTAGGACCACCCTGACCAGAAATAGAACGAGTATTAGGACCACCCTGACCATAATTAGAACGAGCATTACGACGCCCCTGACCATAACTAGAACGAGCATTAGGACCACCCTGACCATAACTAGAACGAGCATTACGACTACCAGTCCCACGATTATCCATTGATCTTTTAAAGATTTTGTTGTATCATTTGAGCTCAAATGTTCACGGGTATATAAAGAGAAAAAAAGAGAAGGGTAGGGACTGGGTTGGTACAATAATGTGTGTAGGTACTAGGTAGTATAATAATGTATGTGTGTGGTACAATAATGTTTGTACGTACAATAATAGTGGATATATCTGTACGCCCCACATTAAGACGCTCATCACCCAGATGTGTGTGCACACCACACTTAAAACAAGCGTGGGCACCACCAGAAGAAGGAGCATTTCCTGAACCGGAAGCAGCAGAAGAAGCAGCGTTATTACCAACAGCATGACGACCACCCTGACCATAACTAGAACGAGCATTAGGACCACCCTGACAATAACTAGAACGAGCATTAGGACCACCCTGACCAGAACTAGCACGAGCATTAGGACCACCCTGACCATAACTAGAACGAGCATTACGACCACCCTGACCATAACTAGAACGAGCATTAGGACCACCCTGACCATAACTAGAACGAGCATTACGACCACCAGTCCCACGATTAGCCATTGATCTTTTAAAGATTTTGTTGTATCATTTGAGCTCAAATGTTCACGGGTATATAAAGAGAAAAAAAGAGAAGGGTAAGGACTAGGTTGGGACAATAATGTGTGTAGGTACTAGGTAGTATAATAACGTATGCGTGTGGTACAATAATGTGTGTACGTACAATAATTGTGGATATATCTGTACGCCCCACATTAAGACACTCGTCACCTAGATGTGTGTGCACACCACACATAAAACAAGCGTGGGCACCACCAGAAGAAGCAGCATTATTACCAACCGCATGACGACCACCCTGACCATAACTAGAACGAGCATTAGGACCACCCTGACCATAACTAGAACGAACATTACGACCACCCTGACCATAACTAGAATGAGCATTAGGACCACCCTGACCATAACTAGAACGAGGATTACGACCACCCTGACCATAACTAGAACGAGCATTAGGACCACCCTGACCATAACTAGAATGAGCATTACGACCACCAGTCCCACGATTAGCCATTGATCTTTTAAAGATTTTGTTGTATCATTTGAGCTCTAATGTTCACGGGTATATAAAGAGAAAAAAAGAGAAGGGTAGGGACTAGGTTGGTACAATAATGTGTGTAGGTACTAGGTAGTATAATAATGTATGTGTGTGGTACAATAATGTGTGTACGTACAATAATAGTGGATATATCTGTACGCCCCACATTAAGACACTCGTCACCCAGATGTGTGTGCACACCACACTTAAAACAAGCGTGGGCACCACCAGAAGAAGGAGCATTTCCTGAACCAGAAGCAGTAGAAGAAGAAGCATTATTACCAACAGCATGACGACCACCCTGACCAAAACTAGAACGAGCATTAGGACCACCCTGACCATAACTTGAACGAGCATTACGAGCACCCTGACCATAACTAGAATGAGCATTAGGACCACCCTGACAATAACTAGAACGAGCATTACGACCAACAGTCCCACGATTACCCATTGATCTTTTAAAGATTTGGTTGTATCATTTGAGCTCAAATGTTCACGGGTATATAAAGAGAAAAAAAGAGAAGGGTAAGGACTAGGTTGGTACAATAATGTGTGTAGGTACTAGGTAGTATAGTAACATATGCGTGTGGTACAATAATGTGTGTACGTACAATAATTGTGGATATATCTGTACGCCCCACATTAAGACACTCGTCACCCAGATGTGTGTGCACACCACACTTAAAACAAGCGTGGGCACCACCAGAAGAAGCAGCATTATTACCAACCGCATGACGACCACCCTGACCATAACTAGAACGAGCATTAGGACCACCCTGACCTTAACTAGAACAAGCATTAGGACCACCCTGACCATAACTAGAACGAGCATTACGACCACCCTGACCATAACTATAACGAGCATTAGGACCACCCTGACCATAACTAGAAGAAGCATTACGACCACCAGTCCCACGATTAGCCATTGATCTTTTAAAGATTTTGTTGTATCATTTGAGCTCAAATGTTCACGGGTATATAAAGAGAAAAAAAGAGAAGGGTAGGGACTAGGTTGGTACAATAATGTGTGTAGGTACTAGGTAGTATAATAATTTATGTGTGTGGTACAATAATGTGTGTACGTACAATAATAGTGGATATATCTGTACGCCCCACATTAAGACACTCTTCACCCAGATTTGTGTGCACACCACACTTAAAACAAGCATGGGCACCACCAGAAGAAGGAGCATTTCCGGAACCGGAAGCAGCAGAAGAAGCAGCATTATTACCAACAGTATGACGACCACCCTGACCATAACTAGAACAAGCATTAGGACCACCCTGACCATAACTAGAACGAGCATTAGGACCACCATGACCAGAACTAGAACGAGCATTAGGACCACCCTGACCATAACTAGAACGAGCATTACGACCACCCTGACCATAACTAGAACAAGCATTAGGACCACCCTGACTATAACTAGAACGAGCATTACGACCACCCTAACCATAACTAGAACGGTCATTAGGACCACCCTGACCATAACTAGAACGAGCATTACGACCACCAGTCCCACGATTAGCCATTGATCTTTTAAAGATTTTGTTGTATCATTTGAGCTCAAATGTTCACGGGTATATAAAGAGAAAAAAAGAGAAGGGTAGGGTCTAGGTTGGTACAATAATGTGTGTAGGTACTAGGTAGTATAATAACCACCCTGACCATAACTAGAACGAGCATTACGACCACCCTGACCATAACTAGAACGAGCATTAGGACCACTGATGAGTGTCTAAATACTCATCATTTTATACTAATCTGAGCTGCCAAAACATCCAAAAACACTCAAATATGCATCAAAATACTTAAAATATCTTAAAAGTGTGTTTTATATGTTTCAAATGCAAAATATGCAAAAACAGATGAAAAACGTACAAAGTTTGCATAATTGGCAGTTTCAGTCCCTCAAGTTTCAAAAGTTTTCAAAACTAGTCCCTGGTTATTCTAAAAACTTGAAAAGTCACCAAAGGTCCTTTTTAAATCACAAAGTTACATATTTAGTCCTTTGGTGCAAAGTTTCACAAAATTACAAGTTTAGTCCCTATACTTTGGAAATTGACATAAATGGTCCCTGGAATGTAAAAACTTTGAGAAAAATTAATATTGGTCCTTGTACTAATAATCTTTTGTAGGAATGGTCCTTGGTGTGAAGTTTGGTGAAATTGCATAATTGGTCCCTAAAGTTTGGTGAATTGACAGAAAAGGTCCCTGGAAATATTAAAATGGAAAATTATGCAATTTAGGTCCTTGGTTTTTCACATATGGCAAGTCTAGTCCTTATATTATCTTTGGAAACTTGCCAAATCAGACCCCTTAACTTTCAATTAATTACATTTTTGGTCCTTGTGATTTAATACCTAAAAAACCAAACGGATCCTTTTTATTATAACCCAAAAACAAATCCAATCCACAACACAACCATTACCCCAGCCCACCTATTCCCTTGGCCCATTCTCCCAGCCCAATCCACCCCTAATAAATAAAACGGGGTCAACCCCTTGTTTGACCAAAACCACCCAGCCAACCTTTCCCTCCCAAATACCACCTCCACCACTGATCCACCATACCACCCACCACCTGGCCTTCCACCTCAACCCCCAGCTGTCTAGCCACTCCCCTCCACCTCCACAACATTCCAACACCCATTAATGCCCTATAAACCTCTCCACGTTATCTACAGTACCCAAAGAAACTTTGGCGCCAAGTTACAATTTTAAACGGTCATGATTCATTTGACCAAACCAATGGCCCTAAATTGGTGGGAAAGTCTTACAAGACTGCAAGAAGCTCAAAATGTCTTCTATATATGGAAAAGAAAGCAGAAGAGAAGATTATTAGATTAGCTTAGTGTAATTTAGTGTCGTGTAATTTAATTTCAGTCTTTTAGTGTAATCCTAAGCTTTTAAGCAATCAATTAAAGTGTTTTAGTGTATTCTTAAACTTTTGTAATCATCAATTTCAAGTTTCAGTGTGTATCTTAGTTTATGCAATTTTTCCTTATTACAAGAATCACAAAATGCTCAACTGTTGTTGTTAGTTGTAGTTAAGTCAATTCATAAGCTTATATAAGCTCTGACAAAGCTCATATAAGTTTTAGAATACCTTAATTTGTTGTTCAGTCCATAAAAGAAAAAATTCCAAAAATATTAAATTAAATAGCTAATAAATAAGAAAAAATCAAATAGAAGAGAGGAAGAAGGGCTGTGCAAGGTGTGATTTGGATTGGTCCGGTATTAGAAACCTTGTGGAAGGTTGATAGGATAGATCTTGGTCCTTGGTTCCATTCATCTCAGTCACATATCCACTGTAAGTCATAACTTGATTTTTGCATACTCTCATTCTTGTTGTTATTAGTGGTTCATCTGGTTCAAATAACTTATTTAGTGATTAAATAAACTGTTTCAAGTATAAAATTACTAGGTTTAGTTTTGAAATCATAGGTTGTAGTATAATCAATCATATTAAGGAGTGTTTGGTTTAAGACTGTCTGCTATACTCTTGTTGTTTCTGTTGTTAACACTGGTTGGAACATGATTCATTAGGTAATATTAGACTAGTTAGAACATAAAATTAGTAGTCATAGTATAAAAAAGTCAAAATCCAATTCCAAACCCCTTGACAGTTAACTGTCAAGGATTTTAGTTCCATAAACCTACCTATTAGCTTATATCTTTAAGCTTTAGCTTATTTTAGGTCTATCATAGCTTATTATAACTTAATTAATCAGTAATATAGTTTAGAATCAAAATAAAGTCAATCTAGGTAGTTAATATCAAAAGTCAAATTGTGCTTTTGCAGGAAATCCTAAAAACTCCAAGATTTCTTGTGAATTTTGTGTTAGGTTTCAAAGTCTGAAAATTGTTGTAGTAATAGTCTACCAGCTCATCTTTAAGATTCCACATAGCTTATAATTTTAGGAATTTTCCCCTGGGCCCCACAAGCTAGGGAAATCACTTGCAGGGCAAGCATCTCCCCTGCTCCATCAGGCTCAGTCCATCACCACCACTTTGGTGGTGATTTGTGACCACCTCAGTGGGCCCCACTTGTCATACTTGGTACCATTTAACCCCCCTCCTACCAGGGATCATAAGTTGACCCTTTGTTTGACCTAGCACCCAGTGGACCCCACCTGAATCAGACCCAAAACTCTGTCCCCATTCTGTGTTCAAAATTGGTTTTTGGAATAGCTTATTTTTGCTTATCAGCTTATCTACTGAGCTTATTTGGCAAATTTTAGCTTAGACAAGTCCAATATACTTATTTAGATCAGAATAATCCTAGGTGGGTCCCACATAAGCTCATTTGAGCTTATTTGCTTATTCAGTCAACAAAAGTCAACTGTGGAGGTAATAAGCCCCCACAGTGCTTATTAATAAGTTATAAAAATATTATTTTTACAAAAGTTGTCTATTTTTAGGTATAATTTAGTTTTGTAAAAGAAAAATCCAGAAAAACAAATATAAAAATAAGTGATAGTTTCTATTTAATTTAATTTAATTTTCATTTTCATTTTTTGATTTTTATTAAGTAATTTGTAATTTTATATTTTTATTAATTTCCTTTTAGGTTAAAGTAATTTTAATAATTTTCTCAGATTTTTGTTTTGTCATTTAGTATTTATTATAATTAATAATAGTTTTATTAATAATTAATCAATAAATAAGTTATAAATAGCATAATTAATTTTTATAAAGCAACACCTAGTTTTTATATTTTTACTAGCTTTTATAAGTTATAAAATAATTTTAGAAATTTTCTTGTAATTTATACTGTTCATTTAATAGTTTTTATAATTTAAATAGTTTAATTGGCAATTAATTAATAATTAGAATAATAATTAGTAATCTAGTTTAAAAATACATAAAATAAAGTTTTTATAATTTTTTAGGATTCCTGTGATGGTTAATTAGATTTATTAAAATCTTCTTAATTATCTAAGTCTTTTTAGTATTTATAATAATTTAAATCATATAATTAGTTAAATAATAATTAAATAGTTAATAATTAATAATAATTAGAATAATAGTGTGAAAAATATAATTTTATTTTTAAAATAAGTTTTATAATATTTTAGACTTTTACAAATTTTAATTTTATATTTCTAAGACTTATTTTACATTTTCTTATTTGTTAGTTAATTATTAGATAATTATAAATAGTTATTAAATAATAATAATTAATTAAATAATTAATAATTATAAATTAAATATTTTAAGTTTATTTAATTTGCATTTAAGCCCCTAAGGTTTGCAAATTACTACTTTAGTTAAAACCGTTTTTGTTTCGTAAGTTTACGTAGAATTAAATTAAACGTACGCGTTTTTAGTTATTAAACGTTTTTAGATATCTAGGTTTTACGTAATCGTTCTAAATAGTTTATTTAAGTTATTAAACCCTAGTGTAATCACACACTCACACTTTTATACCTTTCCTGTTCACATTCACTCGATCACAGATTCGTTTTTAATAAAACATCGCACACCTCGTTGGGACATTACGTCCCGGGGAAACACTGTATTCCACGGAAGCATTTGCCTTAGACGTTTTACTTTTACGGTTGACCATTCACAAGTGGTTGACTAATAAAAGTTGACCGTTTCAGACGAATCAAAATTTGGCGCCGTTGCCGGGGAGGTTGTGCGCTTATTCTAAACGATTTTGCGTATTAGTGAACCTGAATACACACTCATTGTATATTTACCCATCCTTATTCATAATATTATCATATAAAACCAAAAACTGTTCCCGAAAACATTTTAAAATTAGTTTTCAACGAACACAAAAACCCAAAAATATTTTCCTTCTTATTAGTACTACAAAATTTTTTCAAAAATACCAAAAATATTCACCTTTACACTCCTACCTATTTGATTCTTCATTTCTCACCCCCTAAACCCTTTGATTCTTTCTATGTCTTATTCTCACCCTCTTGTCTGTCAATGGTGTGGTAGTCCTTATAATGGTGGTAATTGCCCCAGTTATGGCATGGTAGAGTCAGGAAACGGGTCTGTCTATAACCAGAATCCCTATTCCTACCCTGACATGACTGGTTCATTCCATCAGCTCCCACACCATGAGACTCAGCAGTTTAACTGTTGTGAGTACTGTGGTGGTTCACACTACACATCTGATTGTCAATCAGGAAGCACGCTTGTCTATGAGCAGGTTCCTAATAACATTTATGACTCAAACACATACGACTCACAGCCACATGAGTTCAACTGTTGTGAGTACTGTGGAGGTCCACACTTTAGCTCTGATTGTCAAACAAGGACTCCATTTCCTTGTAACAATTACGACTATTCATTTCAAGACCCACCTCCACAGTGCCAAATGATCCAAGCAACTCCTCATAAAACTCAGCAAGACCTTTGTCTAGAGGTTCTTGAGAAAATTAAAGACATTAAGGAGGAGTTGGCTAATATTTCGTCTCACAATGCACCAAGTTTTTCTTGTGTATATTGTAGGGGTCCTCATGATGATTTCAAATGTCAACCGTATTATAAACCTGAACATTGTTCTAGTTCTGATACATCCGGTTTTGACACATCCACACCCCCACAGTCTCCACTCATTCCATATTCTCGTGATAAATCTATCGCAGAATTACTTGCTGAAGAATGTGCTGCTAGATACGAAAGAAGCATGGAAGAATTACTAGTCTTAGAACAAGCAGCTATAACACGTGTCAAATTTCAAAATGCTGCTATTCTCGATGAAGATGATGAAAGTGATGATACCTCATCAAGTTCATCAGTTGAGACTCCTTCCATGGATATACAGGGAGAAAAGAGTATGGGAGAATTACTAGCAGTTGAACAAATGGAAATTGTAGAATCCATAACTGCTAGTCCTTCTCAGCTCCCTCTGTATGATGTTATCACACCCAAGGTTCCCACTCACTCTCTAAGCATGGGGGACGAGCATCTTGACACAATTCCTGCAAAGGAATCTGATGAATTCATAAAATCTAGTGTTGAGAACCTTGTCCCAATCCCAAGTGAGTCACAGGGAATTCTTGATCATATGTGTGATATCCTTACCCCCCCCCCCCTGAAAATCCAAAAGATCATTTCGAGACTTTCTCCGATTGTAATGATGATTGTACATCTTATGGAGAAGTTGAGTATGAAGAGGCACCATTGCCTCATTCTGATGTTGACCCTCTTATTGAGGTGTTCACAGATGAACTTACTCACATCAACCCACTTCCATTGGGAAGTGATGATGGTCTCTTTGATTTTGGAGCCGATATGGGAGAAACTGAAAATCTTTTAAACTCTAATCCCAACATCGAGCTTAGTACTTCACATGCTGATGAAAATTCTTTATCTTCTGGAGACATCAGTCATGTGAAAGGATTACCTTCTGAGCTAGTTAACTTAGAAGAAGAAAATGATAATCACTTTGTTCCCGAAGCAGTCAAGACTACTCTCACCAATCCTCTATATGAATTCGAATCCGAATTCACTTTGATTTCTGATAATCCACTCTTTGATATTCAGAATGAGGATTGTGATGAGTCCACAACGGAACATGAGTTCACAGATTTACATCTTGTGAATGATTCTCTTTACGAGGAGTTCTCCTTTGAACTCACTCATATCATATCTCCTCCAGAGTATGATAGTTTTTATTTTGATCTAGACATACCCATAATATGTCTTGATCAAACGAGCTTAAAAGAGGAGATTCATGAAACAATGAATTCTCCTATTGAAGATGAGGAATTAGTCATGATTTTCATCATGACTTTCTTTCTTTTCTTCATATATCCTGTGGCTTATCCTGTTCTTCACTCTTTCGGGAGTGAAGACATTATCTTTGATCCCGACATTCTCATTTATAAATTATGAGCCGGTTACTTATCTCATCGGTGTGGAACTTTCACGTGCTTCAAATGTTTATCCAAATATCTTGAATGAAAGTCCAATGCAGATTGTCTCTTCCACATCATGCTTCCCCATGGACAAATGAATACGGGGTCGAGTCAAGTTAGCGACTCGGTAATCAAAAACAGTAGCATGTATATAGGGTTTTCACCCGTATGTACCACCCTAGTGTGGGGGAGATACCCCACATGTTGTATATATGTATATATCCTTGAAAAAAAAAGTACATAAACTTAAATAAAGGCTATGGAGTATTTTTCTTCTTACGTTTTAAGTGTTGGTTTAACACCCGGTACTTTGAATATTGAGGACAATATTCAGTTCTAAGTGTGGGGGGAGATTCGTTATTCTAACGAATTTAAACACATGTTCCATCAAGAACCCCCATTTTAGCCAAAATTTTAAAAATTCTTCTCACTTAGAACGCAATAAATGGTTATCAGTCCGCCATGTCTAACCCACATAAGGATTGGCTAATCCAGGAGCAAACGGTTCTTGGTAAAGATATCTCAAACCCGTTGATGGCTTGCAATTTGCCCAAAATTGTATGGTACTTCAACTCGCCATATCCCATAAAGCGAATGAGTTGGCTAGCCCGCAAGATTATGGCTTGTGGTAAAGGCAGTGGAAAAACCATAATTGGTAATCAGGTCACCAAGATGTTGACTATTCCATCAAGAGTTGGCTAGTCCAGAAGCAAACGGCTTTTGGTAAAGACAAATCAAATCCGTTGACAGCTGGTGATTTGCTCAAAATCACACGGTTATCAGGTGTACCACAGTTCTTACATCTGGCTACTCCAGAAGTGATGGCTTTTGGTAAAGAGTTTTTCAAATCCATTAAGTTTTTCTCAAAAGATTGCTAGGGACTAGCAATAGTTTAGTGTGGGGGATTGATGAGTGTCTAAATACTCATCATTTTATACTAATCTGAGCTGCCAAAACATCCAAAAACACTCAAATATGCATCAAAATACTTACAATATCTTAAAAGTGTGTTTTATATGTTTCAAATGCTAAATATGCAAAAACAGATGAAAAACGTACAAAGTTTGCATAATTGGCAGTTTCAGTCCCTCAAGTTTCAAAAGTTGTCAAAACAAGTCCCTGGTTATTCTAAAAACTTGAAAAAGTCACCAAAGGTCCTTTTTAAATCACAAAGTTACATATTTAGTCCTTTGGTGCAAAGTTTCACAAAATTACAAGTTTAGTCCCTATACTTTGGAAATTGACATAAATGGTCCCTGAAATGTAAAAACTTTGAGAAAAATCAATATTGGTCCTTGTACTAATAATCTTTTGCGGGAATGGTCCTTGGTGTGAAGTTTGGTGAAATTGCATAATTGGTCCCTGAAGTTTGGTGAATTGACAGAAAAGGTCCCTGGAAATATTAAAATGGAAAATTATGCAATTTAGGTCCTTGGTTTTTCACATATGGCAAGTCTAGTCATTATATTATCTTTGGAAACTTTCCAAATCAGACCCCTTAACTTTCAATTAATTACATTTTTGGTCCTTGTGATTTAATACCTAAAAAACCAAACGGATCCTTTTTATTATAACCCCAAAAACAAATCCAATCCACAACACAACCATTACCCCAGCCCACCTATTCCCTTGGCCCATTCTCCCAGCCCAATCCACCCCTAATAAATAAAACGGGGTCAACCCCTTGTTTGACCAAAATCACCCAGCCAACCTTTCCCTCCCAAATACCACCTCCACCACTACTCCACCATACCACCCACCACCTGGCCTTCCACCTCAACCCCCAGCTGTCTATCCACTCCCCTCCACCTCCATAACATTCCAACACCCATTAATGCCCTATAAACCTCTCCACGTTATCTACAGTACCCAAAGAAACTTTGGCGCCAAGTTACAATTTTAAACGGCCATGATTCATTTGACCAAACCAATGGCCCTAAATTGGTGGGAAAGTCTTACAAGACTGCAAGAAGCTCAAAATGTCTTCTATATATGGAAAAGAAAGCAGAAGAGAAGATTATTAGATTAGCTTAGTGTAATTTAGTGTCGTGTAATTTAATTTCAGTCTTTTAGTGTAATCCTAAGCTTTTAAGCAATCAATTAAAGTGTTTTAGTGTATTCTTAAACTTTTGTAATCATCAATTTCAAGTTTCAGTGTGTATCTTAGTTTATGCAATTTTTCCTTATTACAAGAATCACAAAATGCTCAACTGTTGTTGTTAGTTGTAGTTAAGTCAATTCATAAGCTTATATAAGCTCTGACAAAGCTCATATAAGTTTTAGAATACCTTAATTTGCTGTTCAGTCCATAAAAGAAAAAATTCCAAAAATATTAAATTAAATAGTTAATAAATAAATAAAATCAAATAGAAGAGAGGAAGAAGGGCTGAGCAAGGTGTGATTTGGATTGGTCTGGTATTAGAAACCTTGTGGAAGGTTGATAGGATAGATCTTGGTCATTGGTTCCATTCATCTCAGTCACATATCCACTGTAAGTCATTAACTTGATTTTTGCATACTCTCATTCTTGTTGTTATTAGTGGTTCATCTGGTTCAAATAACTTATTTAGTGATTAAATAAACTGTTTCAAGTATAAAATTACTAGGTTTAGTTTTGAAATCATAGGTTGTAGTATAATCAATCATATTAAGGAGTGTTTGGTTTAAGACTGTCTGCTATACTCTTGTTGTTTCTGTTGTTAACACTGGTTGGAACATGATTCATTAGGTAATATTAGACTAGTTAGAACATAAAATTAGTAGTCATAGTATAAAAAAGTCAAAATCTAATTCCAAACCCCTTGACAGTTAACTGTCAAGGATTTTTGTTCCATAAACCTACCTATTAGCTTATATCTTTAAGCTTTAGCTTATTTTAGGTCTATCATAGCTTATTATAACTTAATTAATCAGTAATATAGTTTAGAATCTCAATAAAGTCAATCTAGGTAGTTAATATCAAAAGTCAAATTGTGCTTTTGCAGGAAATCCTAAAAACTCCAAGATTTCTTGTGAATTTTGTGTTAGGTTTCAAAGTCTGAAAATTGTTGTAGTAATAGTCTACCAGCTCATCTTTAAGATTCTACATAGCTAATAATTTTAGGAATTTTCCCCTGGGCCCCACAAGCTAGGTAAATCACTTGCAGGGCAAGCATCTCCCCTGCTCCATCAGGCTCAGTCCATCACCACCACTTTGGTGGTGATTTGTGACCACCTCAGTGGGCCCCACTTGTCATACTTGGTACCATTGAACCCCCCTCCTACCAGGGATCATAAGTTGACCCTTTGTTTGACCTAGCACCCAGTGGACCCCACCTGAATCAGACCCAAAACTTTGTCCCCATTCTGTGTTCAAAATTGGTTTTTGGAATAGCTTATTTTTGCTTATCAGCTTATCTACTGAGCTTATTTGGCAAATTTTAGCTTATACAAGTCCAATATACTTATTTAGATCAGAATAATCCTAGGTGGGTCCCACATAAGCTCATTTGAGCTTATTTGCTTATTCAGTCAACAAAAGTCAACTGTGGAGGTAATAAGCCCCCACAGTGCTTATTAATAAGTTATAAAAATATTGTTTTTACAAAAGTTGTCTATTTTTAGGTATAATTTAGTTTTGTAAAAGAAAAATCCAGAAAAACAAATATAAAAATAAGTGATAGTTTCTATTTAATTTAATTTAATTTTAATTTTCATTTTTAGATTTTAATTAAGTAATTTGTAATTTTATATTTTTATTAATTTCCTTTTAGGTTAAAGTAATTTTAATAATTTTCTCAGATTTTTGTTTTGTCATTTAGTATTTATTATAATTAATAATAGTTTTATTAATAATTAATCAATAAATAAGTTATAAATAGCATAATTAATTTTTATAAAGCAACACCTAGTTTTTATATTTTTCCTAGCTTTTATAAGTTATAAAATAATTTTAGAAATTCTCTTGTAATTTATACTGTTCGTTTATTAGTTTTTATAATTTAAATAGTTTAATTGGCAATTAATTAATAATTAGAATAATAATTAGTAATCTAGTTTAAAAATACATACAATAAAGTTTTTATAATTTTTTAGGATTCCTGTGATGGTTAATTAGATTTATAAAAATCTTCTTAATTATCTAAGTCTTTTTAGTATTTATAATAATTTAAATCATATAATTAGTTAAATAATAATTAAATAGTTAATAATTAATAATAATTAGAATAATAGTGTGAAAAATATAATTTTATTTTTAAAATAAGTTTTATAATATTTTAGACTTTTACAAATTTTAATTTTATATTTCTAAGACTTATTTTACATTTTCTTATTTATTAGTTAATTATTAGATAATTATAAACAGTTATTAAATAATAATAATTAATTAAATAATTAATAATTATAAATTAAATATTTTAAGTTTATTTAATTTGCATTTAAGCCCCTAAGGTTTGCAAATTACTACTTTAGTTAAAACCGTTTTTGTTTCGTACGTTTACGTAGAATTAAATTAAACGTACGCGTTTTTAGTTAGTAAACGTTTTTAGATATCTAGGTTTTACGTAATCGTTCTAAATAGTTTATTTAAGTTATTAAACCCTAGTGTAATCACACACTCACACTTTTATACCTTTCCTGTTCACATTCACTCGATCACAGATTCGTTTTTAATAAAACATCGCACACCTCGTTGGGACATTACGACCCGGGGAAACACTGTATTCCACGGAAGCATTTGCCTTAGACGTTTGACTTTTACGGTTGACCATTCACAAGTGGTTGACTAATAAAAGTTGACCGTTTCAGATGAATCAACCACCCTGACCATAACTAGAACGAGCATTACGACCACCAGTCCCACGATTAGCCATTGATCTTTTAAAGATTTTGTTGTATCATTTGAGCTCAAATGTTCACGGGTATATAAAAAGGAAAAAAGAGAAGGGTAGGGACTAGGTTGGTACAATAGTGTGTGTAGGTACTAGGTAGTATAATAATGTATGTGTGTGGTACAATAATGTGTGTACGTACAATAATAGTGGATATATCTGTACGCCCCACGTTAAGAAACTCGTCACCCAGATGTGTGTGTACACCACACTTAAAACAAGCGTGGGCACCACCAGAAGAAGGAGCATTTCCGGAACCGGAAGCAGCAGAAGAAGCAGCATTATTACCAACAGCATGACGACCACCCTGACCATAACTAGAACGAGCATTAGGACCACCCTGACCAGAACTAGAACGAGCATTAGGACCACCCTGACCATAACTAGAACGAGCATTACGACCACCCTGACCATAACTAGAACGAGAATTAGGACCACCCTGATCATAACTAGAACGAGCATTACGACCACCAGTCCCATGATTAGCCATTGATCTTTTAAAGATTTTGTTGTATCATTTGAGCTCAAATGTTCACGGGTATATAAAGAGAAAAAAAGAGAAGGGTAGGGACTAGGTTGGTACAATAATGTGTGTAGGTACTAGGTTGTATAATAATATATGTATGTGGTACAATAATGTGTGTACGTACAATAATAGTGGATATATCTGTACGCCCCACATTAAGACACTCGTCACCCAGATGTGTGTGCACACCACACTTAAAACAAGCGTGGGCACCACCAGAAAAAGGAGCATTTCCTGAACCGGAAGCAGCAGAAGAAGCAGCATTATTACCAACAGCATGACGACCACCCTGACCAGAACTAGAACGAGTATTAGGACCACCCTGACCATAACTAGAACGAGCATTACGACCACCCTGACCATAACTAGAACGAGAATTAGGACCACCCTGACCATAACTAGAACGAGCATTACGACCACCAGTCCCATGATTAGCCATTGATCTTTTAAAGATTTTGTTGTATCATTTGAGCTCAAATGTTCACGGGTATATAAAGAGAAAAAAAGAGAAGGGTAGTGACTAGGTTGGTACAATAATGTGTGTAGGTACTAGGTAGTATAATAATATATGTGTGTGGTACAATAATGTGTGTACGTACAATAATAGTGGATATATCTGTACGCCCCACATTAAGACACTCGTCACCCAGATGTGTGTGCACACCACACTTAAAACAAGCGTGGGCACCACCAGAAAAAGGAGCATTTCCTGAACCGGAAGCAGCAGAAAAAGCAGCATTATTACCAACAGCATGACGACCACCCTGACCATAACTAGAACGAGCATTAGGACCACCCTGACCATAACTTGAACGAGCATTACGACCACCCTGACCATAACTAGAACGAGCATTAGGACCACCCTGACCATAACTAGAACGAGCATTACGACCACCAGTCCCACGATTAGCCATTGATCTTTTAAAGATTTTGTTGTATCATTTGAGCTCAAATGTTCACGGGTATACAAAGAGAAAAAAAGAGAAGGGTAAGGACTAGGTTGGTACAATAATGCGTGTAGGTACTAGGTAGTATAATAACGTATGCGTGTGGTACAATAATTTGTGTACGTACAATAATAGTGGATATATCTGTACGCCCCACATTAAGACACTCGTCACCCAGATGTGTGTGCACACCACACTTAAAACAAGCGTGGGCACCACCAGAAGAAGCAGCATTATTACCAACCGCATGACGACCACCCTGACCATAACTAGAACGAGCATTAGGACCACCCTGACCATAACTAGAACGAGCATTACGACCACCCTGACCATAACTAGAACGAGCATTAGGATCACCCTGGCCATAACTATAACGACCATTACGACCACCCTGACCATAACTAGAACGAGCATTAGGACCACCCTGACTATAACTAGAACGAGCATTACGACCACCAGTCCCACGATTAGCCATTGATCTTTTAAAGATTTTGTTGTATTATTTGAGCTCAAATGTTCACGGGTATATAAAGTGAAAAAAATAGAAGGGTAGGGACTAGGTTGGTACAATAATGTGTGTAGGTTCTAGGTAGTATAATAATGTATGTGTGTGGTACAATAATGTGTGTACGTATCATAATAGTGGATATATCTGTACGCACCACATTAAGACACTCGTCACCCAGATGTGTGTGCACACCACACTTAAAACAAGCGTGGGCACCACCAGAAGAAGGAGCATTTCCGGAACCGGAAGCAGCAGAAGAAGCAGCATTATTACCAACAGCATGACGACCACCCTGACCATAACTCGAACGAGCATTAGGACCACCCTGACCATAACTAGAACGAGCATTAGGACCACCCTGACCATAACTAGAACGAGCATTAGGACCACCCTGACCATAACTAGAACGAGCATTACGACCACCCTGACCATAACTAGAACGAGCATTAGGACCACCCTGACCATAACTAGAACGAGCATTGCGACCACCAATCCCACGATTAGCCATTGATCTTTTAAAGATTTTGTTGTATCATTTGAGCTCAAATGTCCACGGGTATATAAAGAGAAAAAAAGAGAAGGGTTGGGACTAGGTTGGTACAATAACGTGTGTAGGTACTAGGTAGTATAATAATGTATGTGTGTGGTACAATAATGTGTGTACGTACAATAATAGTGGATATATCTGTACGCCCCACATTAAGAAACTCGTCACCCAGATGTGTGTGCACACCACACTTAAAACAGGCGTGGGCACCACCAGAAGAAGGAGCATTTCCGGAACCGAAAGCAGCAGAAGAAGCAGCATTATTACCAACAGCATGACGACCACCCTGACCATAACTAGAACGAGCATTAGGACCACCCTGACCATAACTAGAACGAGCATTAGGACCACCCTGACCAGAACTAGAACGAGCATTAGGACCACCCTGACCATAACTAGAACGAGCATTACGACCACCAGTCCCACGATTAGCCATTGATCTTTTAAAGATTTTGTTGTATCATTTGAGCTCAAATGTTCACGGGTATACAAAGAGAAAAAAAGAGAAGGGTAAGGACTAGGTTGGTACAATAATGCGTGTAGGTACTAGGTAGTATAATAACGTATGCGTGTGGTACAATAATTTGTGTACGTACAATAATAGTGGATATATCTGTACGCCCCACATTAAGACACTCGTCACCCAGATGTGTGCGCACACCACACTTAAAACAAGCGTGGGCACCACCAGAAGAAGCAGCATTATTACCAACCGCATGACGACCACCCTGACCATAACTAGAACGAGCATTAGGACCACCCTGACCATAACTAGAACGAGCATTACGACCACCCTGACCATAACTAGAACGAGCATTAGGACCACCCTGGCCATAACTATAACGAGCATTACGACCACCCTGACCATAACTAGAACGAGCATTAGGACCACCCTGACTATAACTAGAACGAGCATTACGACCACCAGTCCCACGATTAGCCATTGATCTTTTAAAGATTTTGTTGTATTATTTGAGCTCAAATGTTCACGGGTATATAAAGTGAAAAAAATAGAAGGGTAGGGACTAGGTTGGTACAATAATGTGTGTAGGTTCTAGGTAGTATAATAATGTATGTGTGTGGTACAATAATGTGTGTACGTATCATAATAGTGGATATATCTGTACGCACCACATTAAGACACTCGTCACCCAGATGTGTGTGCACACCACACTTAAAACAAGCGTGGGCACCACCAGAAGAAGGAGCATTTCCGGAACCGGAAGCAGCAGAAGAAGCAGCATTATTACCAACAGCATGACGACCACCCTGACCATAACTAGAACGAGCATTAGGACCACCCTGACCATAACTAGAACGAGCATTAGGACCACCCTGACCAGAACTAGAACGAGCATTAGGACCACCCTGACCATAACTAGAACGAGCATTACGACCACCCTGACCATAACTAGAACGAGCATTACGACCACCCTGACCATAACTAGAACGAGCATTACGACCACCCTGACCATAACTAGAACGAGCATTAGGACCACCCTGACCATAACTAGAACGAGCATTGCGACCACCAATCCCACGATTAGCCATTGATCTTTTAAAGATTTTGTTGTATCATTTGAGCTCAAATGTCCACGGGTATATAAAGAGAAAAAAAGAGAAGGGTTGGGACTAGGTTGGTACAATAACGTGTGTAGGTACTAGGTAGTATAATAATGTATGTGTGTGGTACAATAATGTGTGTACGTACAATAATAGTGGATATATCTGTACGCCCCACATTAAGAAACTCGTCACCCAGATGTGTGTGCACACCACACTTAAAACAGGCGTGGGCACCACCAGAAGAAGGAGCATTTCCGGAACCGGAAGCAGCAGAAGAAGCAGCATTATTACCAACAGCATGACGACCACCCTGACCATAACTAGAACGAGCATTAGGACCACCCTGACCATAACTAGAACGAGCATTAGGACCACCCTGACCAGAACTAGAACGAGCATTAGGACCACCCTGACCATAACTAGAACGAGCATTACGACCACCTGACCATAACTAGAACGAGCATTAGGACTACCCTGACCATAACTAGAACGAGCATTACGACCGCCAGTCCCATGATTAGCCATTGATCTTTTAAAGATTTTGTTGTATCATTTGAGCTCAAATGTTCACGGGTATATAAAGAGAAAAAAAGAGAAGGGTAGGGACTAGGTTGGTACAATAATGTGTACAGGTACTACGTAGTATAATAATATATGTGTGTGGTACAATAATGTGTGTACGTACAATAATAGTGGATATATCTGTATGCCCCACATTAAGACACTCGTCACCCAGATGTGTGTGCACACCACACTTAAAACAAGCGTGGGCACCACCATAAGTAGGAGCATTTCCTGAACCGGAAGCAGCAGAAGAAGCAGCATTATTACCAACAGCATGACGACCACCCTGACCATAACTAGAACGATTATTTGGACCACCCTGACCATAACTAGAGCGAGCATTAGGACCACCCTGACCAGAACTAGAACAAGCATTAGGACCACCCTGACCATAACTAGAATGAGCATTACGACCCCCTGACCATAACTAGAACGAGCATTAGGACCACCCTGACCATAACTAGAACGAGCATTACGACTACCTGTCCCACGCTTAGCCATTGATCTTTTAAAGATTTTGTTGTATCATTTGAGCTCAAATGTTCACGGGTATATAAAGAGAAAAAAAGAGAAGGGTAGGGACTAGGTTGGTACAATAATGTGTGTAGGTACTAGGTAGTATAATAATGTATGCGTGTGGTACAATAATGTGTGTACGTACAATAATAGTGGATATATCTGTACGCCCCACATTAAGACACTCGTCACCCAGATATGTGTGCACACCACACTTAAAACAAGTGTGGGCACCATCAGAAGAAGGAGTATTTCCTGAACCGGAAGCAGCAGAAGAAGCAGCATTATTACCAACAGCATGACGACCACCCTGGCCATAACTAGAACGAGCATTAGGACCACCCTGACCATAACTTGAACGAGCATTACGACCACCCTGACCATAACTAGAACGAGCATTAGGACCACCCTGACCATAACTAGAACGAGCATTACGACCACCAGTCCCACGATTAGCCATTGATCTTTTAAAGATTTTGTTGTATCATTTGAGCTCAAATGTTCACGGGTATATAAAGAGAAAAAAAGAGAAGGGTAAGGACTAGGTTGGTACAATAATGTGTGTAGGTACTAGGTAGTATAATAACGTATGCGTGTGGTACAATAATGTGTGTACGTACAAAAATAGTGGATATATCTGTACGCCCCACATTAAGACACTCGTCACCCAGATGTGTGTGCACACCACACTTAAAACAAGCGTGGGCACCACCAGAAGAAGCAGCATTATTACCAACCGCATGACGACCACCCTGACCATAACTAGTACGAGCATTAGGACCACCCTGACCATAACTAGAACGAGCATTACAACCACCCTGACCATAACTAGAACGAGCATTAGGACCACCCTAACCATAACTAGAACGAGCATTAGGACCACACTGACCATAACTAGAACGAGCATTACGACCACCAGTCCCACGATTAGCCATTGATCTTTTAAAGATTTTGTTGTATCATTTGAGCTCAAATGTTCACGGGTATATAAAGAGAAAAAAAGAGAATGGTAGGGACTAGGTTGGTACAATAATGTGTGTAGGTACTAGGTAGTATCATAATGTATGTGTGTGGTACAATAATGTGTGTACGTACAATAATAGTGGATATATCTGTACGCCCCACATTAAGCCACTCGTCACCAAGATGTGTGTGCACACCACACTTAAAACAAGAGTGGGCACCACCAGAAGAAGGAGCATTTCTGGAACCGGAAGCAGCAGAAGAAACAGCATTATTACCAACCGCATGACGACCACCCTGACCATAACTAGAACGAGCATTACGACCACCCTGATCATAACTAGAACGAGCATTAGGACCACCCTGACCAGAACTAGAACGAGCATTTGGACCAGCCTGACCATAACTAGAACGAGCATTACGACCACCCTAACCATAACTAGAACGAGCATTAGGACCACCCTGACCATAACTAGAACGAGCATTACGACCACCAGTCCCATGATTATCCATTGATCTTTTTAAGATTTTTTTGTATCATTTGAGCTCAAATGTTCACGGGTATATAAAGAGAAAAAAAGAGAAGGGTGGGGACTAGGTTGGTACAATAATGTGTGTAGGTACTAGGTAGTATAATAATATATGTGTGTGGTACAATAATGTGTGTACGTACAATAATATTGGATATATCTGTACGCCCCACATTAAGATACTCGTCACCCAAATGTGTGTGCACACCATAATTAAAACAAGCGTGGGCACCACCAGAAGAAGGAGCATTTCCTGAACCAGAAGCAGCAGAAGTAGCAGCATTATTACCGGCCGCATGACGACAACCTTGACCATAACTAGAACGAGCATTAGGACCACCCTGAACATAACTAGAACGAGCATTAGGACCACCCTGACCATAACTAGAACGAGCATTACGACCACCAGTCCTACGATTAGCCATTGATCTTTTAAAGATTTTGTTGTATCATTTGAGCTCAAATGTTCACGGGTATATAAAGAGAAAAAAAGAGAAGGGTAGGGACTAGGTTGGTACAATAATGTGTGTAGGTACTAGGTAGTACAATAACGTATGCGTGTGGTACAATAATGTGTATACGTACAATAATAGTGGATATATCTGTACGCCCCACATTAAGATACTCGTCACCCAGATGTGTGTGCACACCACACTTAAAACAAGCGTGGGCACCACCAGAAGAAGGAGCATTTCCTGAACCGGAAGCAGCAGAAGAAGCAACACTATTACCAACAGCATGACGACCACCCTGACCATAACTAGAACGAGCATTAGGACCACCCTGACCATAACTAGAACGAGCATTAGGACCACCCTGACCAGAAATAGAACGAGCATTAGGACCACCCTGACCATATTAGAATGAGCATTACGACCACCCTGACCATAACTAGAACGAGCATTAGGACCACCCTGACGATAACTAGAACGAGCATTACGACCACCAGTCCCACGATTAGCCATTGATCTTTTAAAGATTTTGTTGTATCATTTGAGCTCAAATGTTCACGGGTATATAAAGAGAAAAAAAAGAGAAGGGTAGGGACTAGGTTGGTACAATAATGTGTGTAGGTACTAGGTAGTATAATAATGTATGTGTGTGGTACAATAATGTGTGTACGTACAATAATAGTGGATATATCTGTGTGCCCCACATTAAGACACTCGTCACCCAGATGTGTGTGCACACCCCACTTAAAACAAGCGTGGGCACCACCAGAAGAAGGAGCATTTCCTGAAGCGGAAGCAGCAGAAGAAGCAGCATTATTACCAACAGCATGACGACCACCCTGACCATAACTAGAACGAGCATTAGGACCACCCTGACCATAACTAGAACGAGCATTAGGACCAACCTGACCAGAACTAGGACAAGCATTAGGACCACCCTAACCATAACTAGAACGAGCATTATGACCACCCTGACCATAACTAGAACGAGCATTAGGACCACCCTGACCATAACTAGAACGAGCATTACGACCACCAGTCACACGCTTAGCCATTGATCTTTTAAAGATTTTGTTGTATCATTTGAGCTCAAATGTTCACGGGTATATAAAGAGAAAAAAAAGAGAATGGTAGGGACTAGGTTGGTAGAATAATGTGTCTAGGTACTAGGTAGTATAATAATGTATGCGTGTGGTACAATAATGTGTGTACGTACAATAATAGTGGATATATCTGTACGCCCCACATTAAGACACTCGTCACCCAGATGTGTATGCACACCACACTTAAAACAAGCGTGGATACCACCAGAAGAAGGAGCATTTCTGGAACCGGAAGCAGCAGAAGAAGCAGCATTATTACCAACAGCATGATGACCACCCTGACCATAACTAGAACGAGCATTAGGACCACCCTGACCATAACTTGAACGACCATTACGACCACCCTGACCATAACTAGAATGAGCATTAGGACCACCCTGACCATAACTAGAACGAGCATTACGACCACCAGTCCCACGATTAGCCATTGATCTTTTAAAGATTTTGTTGTATCATTTGAGCTCAAATGTTCACGGGTATATAAATAGAAAAAAAGAGAAGGGTAAGGACTAGGTTGGTACAATAATGTGTGTAGGTACTAGGTAGTATAATAACGTATGCGTGTGGTACAATAATGTGTGTACGTACGATAATAGTGGATATATCTGTACGCCCCACATTAAGACACTCGTCACCCAGATGTGTGTGCACACCACACTTAAAACTAGCGTGGGCACCACCAGAAAAAGGAGCATTTTCTGAACCGGAAGTAGCAGAAGAAGCAACATTATTACCAACAGCATGACGACCACCCTGACCATAACTAGAACGAGCATTAGGACCACCCTGACCATAACTAGAATGATCATTAGGACCACCCTGACCAGAACTAGAACGAGCATTAGGACCACCCTGACCATAATTAGAACGAGCATTACGAACACCCTGACCATAACTAGAACCAGCATTAGGACCACCCTGACCATAACTAGAACGAGCATTACGACCACCAGTCCCACGATTAGCCATTGATCTTTTAAAGATTTTGTTGTATCATTTGAGCTCAAATGTTCACGGGTATATAAAGAGAAAAAAAGAGAAGGGTAGGGATAAGGTTGGTACAATAATGTGTGTAGGTACTAGGTAGTATAATAGTGTATGCGTGTGGTACAATAATGTGTGTACGTACAATAATAGTGGATATATCTGTACGCCCCACATTAAGACACTCGTCACCAAGATATGTGTGCACACCACACTTAAAACAAGCGTGGGTACCACCAGAAGAAGGAGCATTTCCTGAGCTGGAAGCAGCAGAAGAAGCATCATTATTACCAATAGCATGACGACCACCCTGACCTTAACTAGAACGAGCATTAGGACCACCCTGACAATAACTAGAACGAGCATTAGGACCACCCTGACCAGAACTAGAACGAGCATTAGGACCATCCTGACCATAACTAGAACGAGCGTTACGACCACCCTGACCATAACTAGAACGAACGTTAGGACCACCCGGACCATAACTAGAACGAGCATTACGACCACCAGTCCCACGATTAGCCATTGATCTTTTAAAGATTTTGTTGTATCATTTGAGCTCAAATGTTCACGGGTATATAAAGAGAAAAAAAGAGAAGGGTAGGGACTAGGTTGGTACAATAATGTGTGTAGGTACTAGGTAGTATAACAGTGTATGCGTGTGGTACAATAATGTGTGTACGTACAATAATAGTGGATATATCTGTACGCCCCACATTAAGACACTCGTCACCCAGATTGTGTGCGCACCACACTTAAAACAAGCTTGGGCACCACCAGAAGAAGGAGCATTTCCTGAACCAAAAGCAGCAGAAGAAGAAGCTTTATTACCAACCGCATGACGACCATCCTGACCATAACTAGAACGAGCATTAGGACCACCCTGATCATAACTAGAACGAGCATTACGACCACCCTGACCATAACTAGAACTAGCATTAGGACCACCCTGACCATAAGTAGAACGAGCATTACGACCACCAGTCCTACGATTAGCCATTGATCTTTTAAAGATTTTGTTGTATCATTTGAGCTCAAATGTTCACGGGTATATAAAGAGAAAAAAAGAGAAGGGTACGGACTAGGTTTGTACAATAATGTGTGTAGGTACTAGGTAGTGTAATAACGTATGTGTGTGGTACAATAATGTGTGTACTTACTTTTTGAGGTAAATATTACAGGTGTTGGAATTGTGTTTTATCATCGGGACTATGTTATAAACTTACTTTTTGGCAGATATAATCGTTTTTGCAGAAACTTTGAAAAAATTAGAAATGTGAGTTCAAAGTTTAGTTTTAGAATTTGCTAAGAGAGAATTCCTTGTTTGCCAAAATGGGTTGATGAATGCGAAAACTAACCCAAAGTGTACTTAAATTTTGCAACTTTTTTAAAGCGCCGGACATGAAGCTTTAAAATAATATCATTTCTATAAGCATACATGTGTTTAGTTTATTATCATTAAGGATTTATAAATTTCAAGGAGAATTTACATGTAACGCACTATTTAACCTTATACTGATCGTTTGTAGAAAAATGTTATATACACGTCATTTCCATGTGTTATAGAAACTAGTTATTATTACCGTTATAGCCATATGTTTTTTGTTTGTTTATCATCTTTATGCAATGTAATTCATTATAACCATATTTTTTTTATTTGTTCTTCAGGGTTGAGATAACTTGACAAGATGGATAAATATTGATGAGTTCACTATTGTTGCTGAGTATGAATGGAAGTTTTGATATTTTTCAAGATATGAAAGTTTTGAGGACACTACTATATACTTAATATTCATATATATACTTCAATAAGTGTGCAAAACACTTTTTAAAATGCTTTTGTTGTTTTTTTATGGTACAAGACTTGACAGCAGATCGTTATTAGTAATTTTATTTGAGACCTCGTTAGCATATTAATGTGTTCTATCTCAATTTTGTTGTTCCATTATGATAGCTTAGGTTTCTTTAACTGGGTCAAAACATGACAACGAAACCGGTTTGGTTACAAAGTGGATAAATGAAACTGGGTTGATTCATGTTACAGCACCATCATGGTCGTTGTTTCATCTGAGTGTATGTCACCGCGACACACAATTGTTTGTTACTTTTCGTAAAATTTTTTGATTTAAATAAGATGTCAAAAGTTTTAAGTATGTATGTTTTCATGCAATCCACATGTTAAAAACATAAGAATATTCGCAACGAAATGCAACATTACTTTACTCGTTTCTATACAAACTACAAAACTACAAGGGGCTGCCGGTTGATCAATGTCATTTCATGATTTACTACTCACTTCTCAGCATCATCCTTGAATTGTCGGTTGGCGTTTCGCCAATGACTCCATCGTCGCCATATGCCGGTCGGCGTAACTCTCAGCATCACCGAGACAATGTTGTGATATGTAATTATTTTATTTTATCTTTTTTACATTTTTCAACCAAATAATTGTGTTTTTTCTGAGCATGTGTGACTTTTAGTCGAGTGGTGTTTGAGAAAAACAAAACTAGTTTTGGTTTTATAAATTTAGTCTTTTGTTTTTTTGGAAAGTTTGTGTAGTTAGCTCATATTTCGCAAAACATTATGTTCATCTCAAATGATATTTTAAAATTTTTTTATTTTATTTATTTTTAATATTATAAATGCATTGAAAAGCCCAATATCATTATGAGTATTTCATGGATATACGAGTAATAACTTAGGGGCCGACATTATGTTGACGTGGACCCGGTGTTGCTATGAATAAAGAACAGAAAGAAATGAAAGGTAATCATATAAAAGTGAATAAAACTTAAAAAATGTTATACCATTAAAAAATATTTGTAACATTTATATAAACGATGTAGTTCTATAACTTTATTTTCATTTCATGTCCAATTGCAATAGTTAAGTCATTTTTGCATAAGTCAACATGGTTGTTTATGTTAGGTCACCATTTATGTAAACACAAGTATGATTGATAAAGAAATAAGATGAGAATGAGAGGTGGTTGATTAAGAGACAATATGAAAGGTGAGAGTGCAAGAGTTTCACTAAGATAATCAATTAACCAACAAAATGAAATGTAACATAAGGTTTCTATTTATAAGGGAGGAGCTAGGGCAACACTCCCTTCCTCCCTTATCCTTTCATACGTGGGCTTTTAAGGCCTCATGGGCTTTTACAAGTTGCCCATTAATAAACAATAAACATAAACAATACTTAAGCAACCTATTACAAAATGTAATGACCGAGACTTGACTAAATACTAAAGTATGATCCCAACAATCTCCCCCTAAGGGTCGGTCATCACGGTTGCTCGACGTCTTCTTCTTTGTCGTTGACTTGTGACATGTAAAACTCTAGACGTCTTCAATAATGATTGATAATAAGATTACTTTGCCCTTTGTCTTTGTTCTTTGGTGATGATGTAGTGATTAGGTTATGAAGTTGTCTGCCGTTCGTCACTCCTGCGTCTGTGGTGGTTGTCCGCCATTCCAACATGCTCATACATCTTTCGAATTCTGACTTATACATGCACGTAGTCCCTTTCTTTCACTTAAGATCTTTGGTCTTTATACTTTGTAGATTCTTCTTTTTGGCGTAGAATCTTACTTTGAACTTTGTGTTGCTTTGATCTTTGAGGGAGCTTTTGATGATTGCAAGATGCATGTATGAGCATATGGAATCCGTCATCATGGAAGTGAGGTACCTGCGAGTAGACAGTTAGCAATAAATCACCGGTACTTACGGATAAGGAATTAGAGCTCGTCAACAGCATAGTGTGAAGACTCCTTCTAATCCTTATCCAGGCCGTTCCCATATCAGATACTCCCGAAGGAGCTTACGAGACCTACTAGGTAGCTCAATGACTGGGTGAGTCGCTGGGGATCACTCCACGACTGTAGACCGTAATGGAACCACCGCAAACACTAAGCGTAACCCTTGTGGGATTACCGAAGTGACCTGCTGTCAGGGCTGTTTGATGTTGACCCTGGCAGGATTTCCGTTCAATCATTGAGGAATACATATGTAATCCTCTCATAAACGTTCTCGGCAGATTGCTAAGATCTGTGAAGGACTCGATAGTTTACAACTGATGCCCATTGATGTAGAACACCAGTCGTAGAAGTACTAAGTGTTCCTAAGAGATCTTTGATGTATCTCAAGGCTCTAGACTCTATAAGTGCACACCTAGGTTTCCTATGCGGAGACTGGGGAGGTGTCTCCTGCTTCAATATCAACCGTCTCTAAGAGATAGGTCGATAGGTTATGCGGGTTCCCCGTGAGAATGAAACAAATCCTTTTAAGAGAACTTGAGTGGTTAAGAAGGTTTAGTGCATTGCGTCACTGGGTCCATGACGACTTTGTCTTCAATACCGGCGTCGCCTTAGCAACAACCAGTAGCATACGTATTGAACCCGGTGTCTGCCCTAATGTTGAATCATCTGGAGGGCTTAGGGCTGTAAACGAACCGGACGAACACGAACGGAGCCCTGTTCATGTTCGTTCATTTAATTTTAACCGGACAAATAAACGAACACGGACGCTTAAACGGACGAATTTTCTTGTTCATGTTCGTTTATTAAGAAAATGAATTGTTCATGTTCGTTTATGTTCGTTCATTAAGACACTAAACGAACGATAAACAATCGAACATAAATGAAAATAGACAAACAAAAATAAATTTTATTGAATTATTCACAATATATTATTTTTTAAGTGTTTCTTTGTTTTTTTTTTAACGGCGAGTTAGTAGTTAGTGATCCGAGCCCACAGTGACATCCAATTGGGCAGTATGCAAGCCTTGAACCTTTCTCCTTAGGGGATAAACCCCACTCCTGCTTCTATTTATTTCGGGCCCTGAACGTCCATGGTGAGACTCGAACCTGAGACATCTCCAAAGTAACATCCCCAAGGTTACCCTTGGTGGCCAACTGAGCTAGCCCAGTTGGTTTAAGTGTTTCTTTGTTTAAAGTTTAAACAAACTAATTTTTAAAATTATAAAATTAAAAGATATGATATATGAACATAAATACATAAATAAACATAAACGAACGCCTAATCGGACGTTCACGAACATAAATGAACGAACGAGACTTTTGTTCATGTTCGTTCATTTAACTAAACGAACGTAAAATATTGTTCATGTTCGTTCATTTAATAAACGAACGAACATAAACGAACTTTTTACCGAACGGTTCATGAAATGTTCACTGAACGTTCAGTTCGTTTACAGCCCTAGGAGGGCTATTTCTTTTCACCCTTTACTTTACTTTTTTTTTTTTTTTAATTCTTCAACTCCTTCTTTCCCTTTCATTCATTTCTCCTTTTTTCGTATCATACCTAAGGACTTCTACTTCTAACTAATGGTGATGTCCTTGGGTAGATCCTTCCGGCTCTGGCGGATCATAGGACGGATATTCCTATCTTAATCACCTTATAACTCCGACAGTAGCCAAGAAACCTTTGATTGAAAAAATCTCTCAAAGTGTTTGTGATAATCAAATATTTTGGTTAACACTTTGAGAGTTTTGTGTTCACTTTTGAAGGGCTCCCCCAGCACATGTGCTCATATGTGTTTAATAAATTTGCACATGCGAGAGGAGCAAGATCTTTTGAATTGATCCACTTTCCGTGAACTAGACCGATTCGAGACACGCTTACATCACTAGTTAAACTAGCTTGAAGTTATTACCCGGCCTGGTCAAGTCCACAGAAAGTTTCTCGAGACGGTACATTTCTACTAAGACTAATCCTTTTCGAGACACGCTTACGTGGTTAGTTAAAGAGTTCCATTGTCAGCTTTTAGGTGACAACTAGCTCTAGTAACTAACTTGATGTTATTACCCGTCGAGGATAAGTCTTTTCGATGTTACTAACATTTATTGTCTCGTCAATTCCTAGGTCCATTCTGAGTCTAGCTCGCACATGATACAACTTTTAAGCATTGACTTCGTATATTTTAATCATTTTTTCATTTTCTCCCCCTCAAAAATAGCATATAAAATGATGTTTTTGATAATCTTTTAGATTAAAATATGCCTTTTGAGTCTTACGGGGAGATTCACCAAGAACTTTTGATTTAAAGCAAAGTATTTTGTTTTGACAAGTGCTCCCCCTCAACAAGTGATTAGGTCCTATTGATGTGAAATACTTGTCCTTTTGAGCAGAATTATGAAAAAATCATAAATGGTTGATTAATTCTACTCAAAAGTAAGAAGCCTTCGCTCCTTATATCAGGATTGAGGCACTGATGCGTACCTCAGGGTCCTTTCTTTACAGGTACGGGTTGTACACTGATATGCGTGCACAAACCATTATGAAGTAAATAATTGACAAATCAAATCAAATCTTACAATGATCTACCAATCAGGCCTCTGAAATGTCAACACCGGAAATTTGGATCTGCCTCCTACATAACTCTCCAACCTCCGAAACTGATCCCTGCGCCTCAATCTGTTCTCAATCCTGAAGATGAATCTGCGAGCATCCCGGGCTTCATTGGTGTTCCACCTTTTGGATTTACCCAGTTCAATATCATTGATGCTGCCTTTGATCCCATCTCTGACGAACTTAAGAGTTTCATCACAGAACTTATGAATTTCTTCATATCCCATAAAGCAGTTGCGACCGTTAATACTTCGGTAGGTGAACCCAAATGGTCGTCTGATCAAGGAGTATTGAGGTAGATGTTGAAGGTCGGGGATGTCAAACAGGTTTGGTTTGGTGAGATTGAGCTTCTTCTGGTAACTTTCCACTCCTAACTGAAGATCTTCAACTCTTTCTCTTATGACAATCTGCCTGATGTAGATTAGAAGAGCTTGGATAAAGGCAAGCTGCATCTCTTTAGGCAAGCCACAGAGTTTTCCTTGAACTTTGAGCAGGTACATGTCTTCAATGTCGTTGAGACGTAGTCGTGGAAAGTCAGACTCGGAAATATCGTACTCCTTTTCATCAAGCCTTTTCAGTGTGATTTTGCTGAGGAAGGGGTACCCAAAGAACGTGACAGTCGAGATGAATTGAATGGAGACAATCTTCAGATCACTTTCTACATCACCCATCGTCTGATTAAGTCTGCTACTTCGATAGTACTGTGCCCGGTTGGTTGGCCAATGATGAATACCATAAAGTGCATCCCGGTCATATTCAACAATTTTGTCGATGAATAATGCTGAAGCTTCTTCTTCGATGGCATTGTTGAGATATCGAGCTGCAGGGAGAAAGGCGAGTGAGGTAACATACTTCTTCTCGATCTTGCTGCCAAGTGTCAGAAATTCCAAGTCTGTTTTGTAGAAGAACTTGTACGGGATCTTTGGTTCCTTAGGCTTCCCAATCATCGGTAGTGGTTTGGACCAGTCAGTGATGTAAGGTGCGGTTTTCTTTGTGACCGGATCGACATATGATTCAGGGTTGATCCAGTCAATATTGCTTGACATAGCTCGAGCAATATTTTCCAGATGGTATTCAAGCTCGATTGAGTTAACAGACCGATCTTTCAGAAGATTGAAAGCATCATTTTTGATTCTTCGCAGCTCTTTCTTATTCATCTTTTTCATCTTAAACTTTTGCTCAATCATTTGAGCATATTCCACCGTTCGACCATCTTGAGGTTCATGATTGTCTTCCAGTGGTGGTTGCGAATTTATCATCTTCTCAAACCAGGAGTATTCGGCACTATTGTCTTGGTCTAGCCAGCTAAGGACGGTTTTGGGTTTCTTAGGTTTGGTGCCTTTAGGTGAGGTGTCCGGTTGGGGTTGATGATGCTTTCCTTTCTTATCTTTCTTCTTCTTCTTAGGGAATTGTTCTGGAACTTCATCGGGCATAGGAATGTCGTCACCACCTGTGTATTCAAAGTGGTCGTGTGCTTTGGGAGCAGAACCTGATGCCTTCGGTTGTTGTGAGGAAGTAGTTGTGGTAGGAGGGATTACCGGTGTTTTGTGCTGAGATGAGGGTCCTTCGGCTTGTTTCTGTTTCTTTGCTTGAGAATTAGGATCCCTGTCTTCATCATCTCTGTGACGTTTCAGCTTATCGGCCTCTGTGCTGCAAGTCTCTTTAGTCAGTTTATCTTTCAGTGCGTCCAGGACTTTGGCTTCTTCAGGAGTTAAGGTAAGTTTGCTTGCCAGCTTGTCCAAAAGTTGAGCATCCAAATCATCCAGAGATAGTCCCGGTAGAGGAGCAGTAGACTTGTCGGCACGAAGAGTGAAGGTTGTTGATCGGATAACTTTCTTAACTGCTTGCTCAGCGAACTTGGTGAGTTCGTCTCTCATTGGTGCCAGCAGTTCTTTCAGCTCAGCCACTAAGTGTTGTGCCATGTATTCTTGTGCTTGAGCTGCTAATGCGGCTTCCAAGTTCTCTGTTACGTCTTTAGCTAAGAAAATGTCAACTTTATCTTGGAGCTCTTTGACGTTCGTGTTCAGCTTAGATAGTTCAGCAACCTGGGTTGCAAGTTTAGCAACCTGATCTTCTAGTTTGCTTCTCTTCTTATCATGCACTCTTTTGAAAGCAGACTTGAGTAGTTTGGATGCAGCAGAGGCTTTGGAGCTCGGTTTCTTGATTGATTTGCCATGTGTTGATTCAGAAGCAGGAGGTGATGACTGTGATGATTCAATAATGGTGGTAGTGTCTTTGACATCTCCTTTCTGTAGTTCGGGTTGTACAACTTTCTTATCTTTGGCTGCTGCTTCTTTCACCCTAAGTTCTTCTGCCAGTTTTTCAGCTTCAGCTTTCAGTCTTAGTTCTTCAGCAACCCTGGCTTCTTCTTCTTTCTTTAATTTCTCTTCAGCCTAGGGCTGAGCATCGGGCGAAAACCGGACCGGACCGACCAAGACCGGACCGGACCGAGGACCGAGAACCGGAAAACCATAGACCGAGACCGGACCGAATATGGTCGGTCCGGTCTCGGTCCGGTCTCGGTCCGGTCGGTCTTCGGTCGGTCCGGTCCAATTAGGCAAGTTTTTTCGGGTTTTTGGTCGGTCCGGACCGGACCGGACCGGACCGACCGGACCGAGACCGAATTTGGCAAAAAGCTTAGACCGAGGACCGGACCGAATGTGGTCGGTCCGGTCCGGTCGGTCTCAGTCCGGTCGGTTTTGTCGGTCGGTCCGGTCCGGCCGGTCCGTTTGCTCAGCCCTACTTCAGCCAGCTTATCAGCTTCGGCTTTAAGCCTTAGCTCTTCAGCAACCCTGGCTTCTTCTTCTTTCTTAAATTTCTCTTCAGCCAGCTTATCAGCTTCGGCTTTAAGCCTTAGTTCTTCAGCCAGCCTGGCTTCTTCTTCCTTCTTAGATTTTTCTTCAGCCAGTTTGGCTGCCTCCTCTGCTTTCCTGCTCTCTTCCATTCTGATTGTTTCTTCCAGTTTAGCTTGAGCAATCTCTTCAAATCTGGCCTCTTCAGCTTCTTGTTTTCTTTTCTGTTCCTCTTCCTGAGCCCTTTCTCTGAGCTCCATTTCTTCCAAAGACATAAGTCTTGGAGCATCGGTATCCATAGGATCATCTTCTCCTTCCTCTCCCATTGCTGTAGTCATCTCAACGTCAGTGGGAGATACTGAGGGTGTATCATAAACAACTAAATCTGAAGTGATTCCTGTGGTAGGCTCAGGAATGCTGCTTGAGCCGCCAGCTTCGGTGGTCTGAGAGAATACTGGAGGTGGAGGCATCTCAGCATTGAATGTATCAATTCGGCTGTGGAGGAGACCAAGGTTGAGAGACCTTTCATTTTCTTCTTCTACTGAAAGTCCTTCAGGCTCTTGTACTTCAGTAACTGGTTCCTTCATCTTTTCCCTTCTGATCCTTTCTTCTACCAGCTTTTTCTGAGCTTCTGTGAATGTACTTTGATTGAGGTAAGATGGATAAATGGCATTGTCAGCAAATTCATCAATGTTTTTATCCCAATCGATGTCTTCCTGATTCTCATCTTTCTCAATATTAGCATAAGCTTCACTGTATTGTGGACCTTCGTCGGATTCAGTTCGTTCAGAGTCAGACGGCTTAGGAGAAGATTGAGGTGAGGGAAACCAGCCAGGTTCAGCAGTAGGTTTCTTTGCGGGAATTCTGACCTTAGATGATGGCTTTTTCTTAGGTTTGGACTTAGTAGAACTTTCTGAGCTGCCCGATTTGCTACCTTTCTTACCTTTCTTCTGCATGTATGAAGGTAGAGCAGCTTCGTCCAAGAATCCAACTTTCTCTGCTTCAATGGCTTGTAGGTAGTACTTGTAGTTATTGCCAGCCTTGACTTTGTCAGTTAAGAGGCTATCTGGAAGTTTCTTTCCCTGTTTCCTTGTACTTGTATCCATTCTCTTGATGACTTTAAGTGTGTCCTCATTCTTGTATGTGTGCTGAAACTCATCATTCAATCTTTGAGGAATGTCATCATATTCATGGAGGAAGCTTGCAATCAGAAGTTTGGTGAAACGGACGAATGGAATATTGGTCGTCTTGCGTTGTATGTGCCACACAATGTCTTCCCAGATGATGCTGGCAAAATCAACTTTCTTGACATTAGCTATGGCCCAAAACAGCTTGAGATGTTGGAGCTTAGGGTGTTCATGGCCTGTGTCTCTGCCAGATAGTGACTTGGCAATTATGATGTAGAGAGTTCTCCAAGGCTGTGGAAGAAATCTGATATTGACCCTAGAGTGCCTTGCAATGACCCCTTCAGACTCATCATAACCAATATCTCTCAGCCATTCTATCAATTCTTCTTCAGTGGGAACTTGGTCATACTCTTCATTCGGTTCAAGTTCGGGAAGTCCAAGAGCACTGCGGAGAAGATCCTTGTCGACCGTGACTTGTCTCATGTGAAGCATACAAGTAAAGGATTCTTCCAGGAGGTCCAAGTGGATTGTGTGCCAAAACTGATGTATGTAGAAGCATGCCACTGCAGCAGATTTGGTGAGTAGAACTTTGCACGGGTGATAGATGAGAGCATCAACTGCAACAAGGCAAGAAGACTCATTGCATGTAAGTTTGTTGAAGTTGACTCTCAGGTTGTTCCTTCCTATCTTTCTGGAGTAGTTTTCAGGAAAGGTGTCTTCCCATGCACGAATGGGTTCAGGTTCTGGTCCGTATGGGATGTCATTGTGTTCTGCCATCTGAATAGATCATAAACACACAAACATGGCAATTGTTGATGATGTTAGCACAGACATTCATTGAACATGTTTACATTTGCATTTTTGACATTGATCAGTGGGGGTTTGTGTGTGTGAAAACTTTTGATATGTGACAAACTTGAGTTATATTACTTGTTAGAAACATAAAACAATTCAGTTACAACATGCGTTTATCATTTACAACAAGTTACACATTGGAAAATTTCCAACACTTAGAAAATTTTGGAATTTGACAAGTTTACGCGTAATTTGCTGTCTTTACGCGTAACCTGACTTAAGCGTAAGTATAGAAATAATGTGTAAGTGCAAAATCTACGCGTAAGTTAGAATATTACGCGTAAAGTAAAACTTACGCGTAAGATCAATTTTACGCGTAAGATAAGTCTTAAGCGTAGAAATTGAAGATACGCGTAGGATTACCCTTAGGCGTAAATTGCAACTTATGCGTAGGTAATGACTTACGCGTAAGTTCTAGACTTATGCGTAAGGTCAGAACTTATGCGTAAGAACAATTTTATGCGTAAACTATGTCTTATCCAAGACACAATTTTTCCACGTGTCGAATCTTACGCGTAAGATTCAATCTTACGCGTAGGATGAACATTTAACGCGTAAAAACACCATTTTCCAGAAATTCACCTTTGAAATTCGAGTTGTATGTTTCCTGAAAGTGCACAAACATTACCACTGATCAATAACTAATCCAATACACTTAATTCACACATTTTAACGCGTAAACATGCCTAATACAACTTAACGCATAAACACGCATGAACAACTAATCACAACCACAATCACACATGAATCTGGGTAGGAATTAACATGGGGCAAGTGATTCAATCAACATAAGGATCATATGGTTCAAATATAAACACAAATCATCCACAAAATCACATGATAGGATCTGCTAGTGACATACGAACCCTAAACCTTAGATTCAAGAACAAAACATGTTTAAAATCCAATTAACTCATATACAAATGATCCTAGGCATACACAAACACTATCCCCATCACTAATTACCATCCTAATGATCAAACTCAAGAACCCCCAATTCATACGCATGAACCCTAATATCAAACTTGATCGATTAGTGTTTCTGAGTGTGATTTGAGTGTGAAAACATGTTACTAATCAACAATAGACCATTTCCCAACAATCAAATTAATCATAACATCAATAATTTCTGGGTTCAAGATATTACGCACAAACCTAAGAGAAATCTAATCGAATAGAGAGATTTAACCGTTGGATCGATATGAAATCAAAAACCTTTGTTAGAAATTATGATCAAAACAAGTTTATACTTACAGATTCGAAGATTGTTGCACGGATTAATCAAATGAATTTGGGTCGTTGATGATGGTTGTTGAGGGTAGTAAATGTAGTTGCAGAAAAATAAATGTGTGCGGTCAAAATTGGTTTTGACTAGGGTTAATTCAAGTTTCATGTGTTGACACTTTTAGCCCCTTAACCTCACAAAACTTTTAAACCAAATGCCTAACCACTTTAACACATTGTAGTATTAGTATATTAACTCCAAGAAAAGATAAGAACAACTTGTCGTGCTCCCCCTCGACCTTAGATCATGGTAAAATTAATTGGTTTTGATCAAGGAAAGTAACCCGAAATCCTTTTGAATCAACTTAGTAGATAAAACGTAAATGTTTTTGGTAAAATGCAAGTATAAAAGGTAAAATAATTTTTGGGAATTAAAAAAAACGTTACTTTTCCTCCCCCTCAACACTAATTTTAAATGATTGAAGACATTTTTAGAAAAAATAGTGTTGAAAGAGTGTTATACTTGCATTTTTTTTTTTTTTTAATGACCAAAAATATCTTTAAGTTTTTCATTGATTTTATATTTTTGTATTTTGTTTTTGAAAGAATATGTACAAAGATAGTTTTGATATTTGACAATCAATTGTGTTTAAAAAACTTTTCCAGATCCTCTGGAGTCAAACATCGCATACCAATTTGGTGAACTAAACTAGCAAACCTGGATGGTGCCAAGGATTTGGTAAGTAAGTCCGCCAATTGGTACTCAGTTCCAACAAAATAAAGTTCAACTGTACCCTTTTCCACATGCTCTTTGATGAAGTGATACCGGAGATCGATGTGTTTGGATTTGCAATGATGTACAGTGTTGCAGGAGATAGCAATTGCACTCTTTGAATCACAGTAGATAGGAATCCTGTTGAATAGGTAGCCATAGTCTTTAAGTTGTGATCTCATCCAGATGACTTGAGCACAACAAGCAGACATGGCTACGTATTCAGATTCTGTAGACGACAGTGAAGTGCAGTCCTGCTTCTTAGATTGCCATGACACAAGTTTGTCTCCGAGAAATTGTAATCCACCAGATGTACTTTTGCGTGTGTCTAAACATCCTGCATGGTCAGCATCTGAAAACGCAATTAGTTCAAAGCCAGAATCCTTCGGATACCAGATCCCCAAGTTAATGGTTCCCTTTATGTATCGAAGGATTCTTTTGACCTCACTGAGGTGTTTTTCAGTTGGTCTGGACTGATAGCGAGAGCACATGAAGACAGCAAATACTATATCAGGTCTACTAGCTGTGAGATACATGAGGGACCCAATCATACTTCGGTATTTGGTAGGGTCAACTGGAGTCCCATGTAAATCAGCATCTAGCTTTGTGGTATAGCCCATTGGTGTATTATAAGTATCACAAGACATCATTCCATGTTTCTTCAAAATTTCAAGAGCATATTTAGACTGATTTATAAAAATTCTACGGGGTGATTGATGAACTTGAAGTCCTAGAAAGAATGAAAGTTCACCCATCATGGACATTTCAAAATTATCTTTCATTAATTTTGCAAAATCATTAGAGTAACTTCTTTTTGTTGAGGCAAAAATGATGTCATCGACATATATTTGAACAACAAGTAAGTCCTCCCCGTAGGTTTTTGTAAATAGTGTGGGATCCACCGATCCTTTAGAAAATTTATTGGCCAATAAGAAAGTAGACAGTTTGTCATACCACGCCCGTGGGGCTTGCTTGAGTCCGTAGAGTGCCTTTTTGAGTCGGTAAACGTGATTGGGATGCTCAGGATCAACGAAGCCTTCAGGTTGGCTAACATAAACTTCTTCACGGAGATCTCCATTAAGAAATGCTGTTTTGACATCCATTTGGAAGACTATCATATTCCTGTGTGCGGCATAGGCCAAAAAGATCCGAACAGCTTCATGTCGAGCCACTGGAGCAAAGGATTCAGCAAAATCTAGACCTTCCAGTTGAGAGTATCCTTTCGCTACCAGACGTGATTTGTTTCGTATGACTGTGCCTTCAGCATCAAGCTTATTCTTCCATATCCATTTTAACCCAATGACAAAGACTCCGTCAGGTCTTTCAACTAATTCCCAGACTTCTAATCTTATGAATTGCTGAAATTCCTCTTGCATAGATTCAATCCAGTTGTCATAAGTCATTGCATCTTTAATGTTCTTGGGTTCTTCATGACAAACTGTGAGTGCGTATATGCAAGTTTCTCCATCTGTGTGAAGTCGTTGTCTTGTCATAACAGGTGCATCTGGATGGCCAATAATATGAGCTAATGGATGGTCTCGGGTCCATTTGTGTGTTGAAGGGTGTAGTTGATATGTATCTCGCATGTTGGCAGGATCCAAGTTGCGTGTGGATGACTCAGCTAAATCAGGAACTGTAGTAGCTGGTGCAAACGGATTGAAGAACGCATCAGGATCATGCTCTGCGGATTGTGGAACTGATATTGGTGTTGGATCTTCAGCTGAATGGCGGGAGTTAGAAACAGTGTGTTCTACTGTAGATGGTGAAGCAATTGGAGGACCGTCTCTCTCAACAGTTGTAGAAGTTTGTTGAGGTGAGTCAGGTACATGAATATTGTCAGGTTGAGCAGCGGAATTTGGTGGGACCTCAGTAGGACGGTATTCAATTGTGTCATCAAACAGTGGAGCAAACAAGGTTTCCAATTCTTTGCGGTTGAGTGGCAATGGTTCAGCCGAAGATGCCGGAGAGTTAAGACGGTTAAATTCGGGTCCTAAGCTGTGTTGCTCAGAAGCCATTTGGGTGAGTTCATCAAAATTAGCGTGAATGGTTTCTTGAATTTCACGAGTACGACGATTCCAAATCCGAAAACCTTTAGAATTTTCACAATATCCAATGAACACTCCGATGTCAGCCTTTGCTTTAAGTTTACCTAAATCATCACGATCATTTTTCGGATAGCAGAGTGCTCCAAAAACATGAAAGTAATCGATGTTCGGTTTCCTTTTGTGAACAATTTGATATGGTGTTTTGCGATGACGTTTTGTGATCATACAACGGTTTTGAGTATAGCATGCGGTTGAAACAGCTTCTGCCCACAAGTAATCAGGTAATTGAGCATTAATCAACATAGTTCTAGCAGCTTCCACTAACGTCCTGTTGCGTCTTTCAACAACTCCATTCTGTTCTGGGCTTCTAGGAATAGATGTTTGATGTTCAATTCCCACTTTCTCATAATAAGACCTAAGTGTCTGATTCTTGAATTCAGTTCCATTGTCAGTTCTGACTATTCGTACCATGTTTCGTAACTGAACTTGAATTTTAGTGAGAAAGGTGATGATCATTGAAGGATCCTGATCTTTACTTCGTAGAAAATAAACCCAAGTCCATCTGGAAAAATCATCCACGATTACAAGAATGTAGCGTTTACCGTTGATACTATGAACACGCATCGGTCCACACAAATCCATATGAAGCAGTTGTAGAACATGATTCGTACTGTGCTCAGGTTTTGAAGGAAAATGAGCCCGAGTACTTTTTCCTTGTTCACAAGCAGGACATAAGTGATCTTTGGTGAAACGGAATCTTGGAAATCCCTCAACAAGTTTATAACGAGCAAGGTCAGTCATAGTTTTGAAATTCAAGTGGGAAAGACGTTTGTGCCATAACCAAGATTTAGTTGATTCTGCTTTGGAGAGAAGACATATCGGAGATGTTGCAATCATATCTGACATTGATATTGTGTAAAGATTGGAGCCACGGGAGCCAGACATAAGGTCGTTTCCTTGTAAGTCACGAACAAAGCAAGTTTTCTCACGAAATGCAACTTCAAGATTCCCATCACAGAATTGACCAACAGAGAAAAGGTTGTGTCCAAGGCCTTCCACATAATAAACACGACTTATTTCGATGTTCCCACTGATAAAGTCACCATATCCCATGATTAAAGCGTAATGATCATTCCCGAATCTGACAGTACCAATGAACTTTGAGACAAAGTTGTGTAACAGTTTGAGATTGCCTGTCATATGTCGGGTGCATCCGCTATCAACAATCCAGAGAATAATCTGTACCACCTGCATCACAAGAAGAGGACACGGATGGAACAGAAGTAAGGGTGGAACCCAAAGAAATTGCGGGTTCCAGTTGGTTAGAAGCACAAGTATTCAATAATTTAGGAATCCATTTAAAATCAGGTTTTTGTTGTAACCAACGTTGCCAATTCCAACTAGTTCGAGCTTTCTTAATGGTGTATTCACTAGTGTTTAGCTGATTCCTAGACTTGTTCTCTGCACCTATGGGGGTAACATCAACTTCATTAGAAACCGTAGAAGGCGGCTTTCCTAAGATAGACTTAGAGGCAGTAGTGGGCCTAGAAGGAATGCGTGTCCTACGTTTCTTATGACGATGAAGTAGAGAATTAGCAATACATTTAGTATGATCACCAGATGAAACGCTTTTACGACAAAACACACAAGATGCATTAATATTCAAAACATTTAAAGGTACATCATTCGTTACATTTAGATTTTGATTAGAATTTGCCAGATTAGAATCTAAATTCGATGCAACATGAGTATTATTCAAATTCCTAAGGTGATCTTCTACTCCTTGAGCTTCTAGTGATCCTCTCTTACGTAGCCAGAGCCTATTCTTCTTTTTACTTTGTCGCTTGGGTCTGCTAACGCTATTAGGGGAGACTAGTCCTGTAGAAGTGGAGTTATCAACATTAGTATTTTGAATAACCTTTCCTTTATCAGTTTTGTCTAATTTATACATTCCTGGTGCGATCACCGTGGTGTCAACCATCTTTCCTTTTTCAAGTATCTTTATTTTCTCTTTTAACTCAATGATGATGTGATTCTTATCCTGAATGTTTGACTCAAGTATGCCATTGCAATATTTACTGTCGATGTGATTTTGTAGAAATGCGGCGTTTTCAATTTTTAAATCCGCAATTTCTTGCTTGTATTTGAGACACAGACTTTTGAAAGACTCATTGTTTTTGCAAAGCTGACAAGAGTTTGAAATAGTGTGACTTTGAAGTTTCAATTCCATTTTAAGACTCTGAGATTGACACCATTCAAGCCTCTGTTTGAGTTGACAAATTTCTTTTGAAAACTGTTTTGTCACATCATCATTCTTTTTCCTCAGATTATCATTCTCATGTTTCAGTGTCTCAATTTCCTCATTCAACAAGTTATTATCAACACAATGATCATGCTTAAGCATAGAAGTACCAGAATTATAGAGATCATTCATGATAACAGACAAAATATCAGCATTGAGAACTTGTTCTAAGAGTCGATCAGCATCATTTTTGAAAACTCTAGTTCGTTGCTTTTGAACCAAAATTTCATTTTTATTATCATTGAAAACGTTTATCATATGTTTGACCTCCTTTTGAAGTTCCTGATCCCAACGTGTAGCACAGAGACGGAGGTGTTTGACAATTGGCAACATTTGTTTTTGAAAAATATCTCTCTTTTCGCGCTCGTAAGCGGATTGAAACGTTTCAATTTTTATTTCAGAATTACGTTCAATTGTCTCCTCCAAAATTTCGATGTCTTCCATAAAAGTTTTGAAATAATTTAAGACACGAACACTATTTGGTAAGGGTGAAAGTTCACCGGATGATGGTAAAGGACCATTAACTTGTGCTACAGTTTGGACAGGGGCCTCATTGTGAGTTGAAACATACGACTCTTCGATAAACCATGATTTCTCAGGTAAATCCTTTTGAGTGACGAACTTGACTGGATTTTTTGAATAGTCATATTGTGTGCAATATTCAACATTACTCATTTTTGACCGACTCTCGTCTTCAAGTTCTTCTTCTTCCTCAGTATCAAAAACAACAGCACGCACAATCGTATTATCAAGCAAATAGTCCATACTGTAAATTTTTGGAACATCTTTGAATGCATTGTGAAGAAACATTGAATTGTAATCGCCAAGTGCAAATCCAGTACCGGGTCTCGGTTTTAAAGTAAATTTCTGAATTGTTGTGATAGAGTTCCCGTGTTTGTAAACAATGTTACGAAATTCTTTCAATTGTTTTTCAAGATCAACAATATCACCGAGTAAGTCATCTATATACTTCCTTTTTCGTATTTTATGTTCACAAAAATCTTTTTGACAACTTGACAATTCTGTTTCTGTTTTTGAAAGTTCAGTTTGAAGACGTTCGACTTGCATTTTCAATTCACTTTTTTCACTTTCGAGTTTTGAAAGCAACTTTCCGTTTGACTCGATTAAATCTTGCATTTTGCGTTGAAGATCTTGTTCTTTGTTGTATGAATCGTGAAAAGCTTTTTCAAAACTTATTGCATTTTTAATCTTGTCTTCCTGATTAGAAAGCTGAATTTTATAACATTCAATATCTCTTGCAAGTGACGCATTATGTTCTTTCAAAACTTTGTTTTTCTCGTTGCATTTTGCTATTTGCACTTGTTGAGCATCCAGTTGTTTAGATAACAATATGAGATCAGGGTCTGGATCAAATGATGGTTCATGTTGTTCGAAATGATCATGTTTATCATTCTCAATAGGATCATCAAATGAAACAACTGTGTCATCATCAAATATGACAACTGTGTTTATTTGATCATCGTTATGAGATGATGAAGATGATTTAGATGGAACAACTTGCGCCATATCTGATTCATAAGCAGAAGGTGAGACTATTTCATTAATAAAACATTCATTGAGGTCATGTACCTGAGACAAGCCGTCAGTGTCATACACTGGACCTGAATCATTGAGCTTAAGTTCCTGCATGTTGGCCATAAGCATCATAGCAGCATTGGCTTCCAGATCTTCCATGTCATCATCGTTGTTCACATTTGCCATGAAGTTGTTGTCCTGTTCAGGGAAATGTCCATCTTTTTCATCCTGAAGGGCCATGAGTAATGCCTGCTTGTGAAACTTACTACCCCGAGTTCTCGGTTTGGGACATGCTGTAGCAATATGACCTTGTTCATTACAATTGTAGCACCAAACTGCATTCCCTGAGTTGGAGTTCCTTGTAGCAACTGAGTCAGACCTTTGTTGAGAAGATCCTGAGTTGTTCCTGAAACCTCCATTGTTACCAAACCTCTGACCATTCCCATAACTTCCTGAAGAACTTCCTGAACCAGATCTACCATAATTACGATTCTGAATTTCCACTCTTCCATCATTGACAACAGCTTGATTCCTGGTGTTAGAAGATGAACGTTGACGGTTGTTTGTTTTGTTGGAGAATTTGCTGAAAGCACGAGCAATAAGAGCAAGTCCCTGATTCAACGTATTAAAGTCATCATCGTCATCATCATTGTAGTTGGAGTAGTACACAGCATCATTGTTGTTTGACGGAACAAGTTGAGTAGAAGAATCTTGTGGAGATGAATCATAAGGGACCATTAGGTTCGAGGTGGAAGATTGTGGATAACTTAAGTAGTTCTGCTCTTGAACATATGCATGATTTGACATTGGTGGTGGAGCATAGTTAGATTGAGCTACGAGAGCCAAAGAATTTGGTGTTGAAGTTGGTGTGTATCCTCCTCGTAGAGCTCGATCTTTTTCCACTTCAGGTTCATGGTGTTTCAGAAAGTCATACAACAAGCCATATGGAGCATCATGAAGATTCTTCGTTTGACGAACGAATGTCACATATTTATGCCAATCAGGGCCAAGACTACCAACAAATTTGGAGTTCACAGCGATCCTTGGTACTGTGATTTTGTGACGTTCCAGATCATTGACCACATTTGTGAAACGATGATAGTAGGATTCAAGTGACTCTCCAGGTTCAATTGTGATGTCAGTGTATTCCATGTATAGCTTGGATTCCATGTCATCTTTGTTCAATTGAGTTCCTTCCATAAGGAGATGAACGTGTTCCCACATAGCTTTGGCTGTTTTCTGAGCATTGATGCGTGGGAATCGCACCTTGCTTTACCTCTCGAGGGATCTCGCGAGGCTTACAACCCCCACCAGGCAGTGTACCTGATCGTTGTAGTATAGTATAGTGACAAGTACCGGGGGATTGATCGTTCAGCTTAGGAATAGTGTCGCTAGGATTAGAAAACCTAATTAATAGTTCTAGAGGTGAGAGATGATTATTTTTGTATTTTTATATTTTTATGAAAGCAAATAAAATCTCGGGTTTTGGAAGATTGGGCGGAATTAGTTGCTATTCAACTAACCCAAAGCTAAGATGCAATCAAAATAAAATAATAAAAATGAAAACAAACTAATTAAACTAAGGTTGTGAGCAGTAATTGGAGAAATTGTGTTTACTTAGACTTCACTACTCCCTAGATATCTTTTACATGTTAATTACTTGTTACACTTGTATGAATGACGGGTTGTATTCCTTAATACCATTCGTGGAGTGGCATACATAACTCCCCAACTCTATGAGCTCTTATCTCCTCCTACACCATGACCCAGCACAACTATAGGGATTGTAAACAGTGGCTCATGCATTAAATACAACCAATAAAGACCTAGTACGCCTCGGTTCATGTTTCTTAAGACGTTCAAGCATGTTACCATTTGGAGATCTGCCAGTTTTCTTAAGCCTAACATATAATATCATTCATTCAAAACAAGAATAGACAAGTAATCAACACATAATCAACATCTAGGTTTCATTAGATCTAAGCAAACACAAAGGAAATTTAGCCTAGCATAGTAGAATTAAGATAAGAACAAAAGATAGACAACCAACACATAGACATATTGATTGAATTAAGAGTATACTTATCTCAATTACAATGCAAGGTCTCAAGGGTTTTGAACCCTTGAAAAACCTGTAAAAGAGGCACCAAAATCGTCTTTAGGGTTTCACCAAAACTTCTCTCTCTTTTATGAAAAAACTAGAAAACTATATATAGGAAAATCGTCCTGACGGCGTCAAGAGTAAAATATGACGCCGTCAACTCGCCGCCATATACTTCCTCGGACGCCCTAGATCCAATCGTGACGGCCTATGTGATGCCGTCACCACCCTCGGTAAATTAATCTTGGTCACTTTGACGCCGTCATCTCTTCATCTGACGCCTTCACAACCTTCGGTAAAATATTCATCCTTTCTGACGCCGTCAAGAGTAAATTCTTGACGCCGTCACCTTGTAATTCCAGCTTGGATTTGGTACTTTGTTGTTTTCTTCACTTTATGCTCCAAAAACGTCCAAAATAGCCTCTTTTCCAGAATTCACTCTCCAAACACCTAAAATCACAAAAGGAACGATTTAGGGCAATATTTGATCAAATAAATTCGGATTCAGGCTTAAATGACCCCCTAAAAACGGATCATTTTTCGCCTCATCATATACCCTTACACTTGAGATTTGCTTGTCCTCAAGCAAATGAGCTTTTATTCTACTCAAAAGACAAGTTAGGGGTCATTTAACACTAATATAAAAGTAATTACAACAAATAATCGTTCCACTAAAGACCAATAGACAAGCACGAAGATCATACACAAGCACCTCACAAATAGTGTTTAGATACTCACATCTCTCGGGTGTAATAAAGTAATATAACATTATGGAAATGGAAGATATCTCTCACTACCTGTCATAGCAAAATAGATTACCATAGGCTTGGGAAAGGATCAAACCTCCACCACATGGCGTAAGCACCTAGGATAAACTATCAAAGAGGTCTTTTTAAAGGGTTATAACGTTAGGTGTAGGGATATGAATTACACGGTTTTGTTGGATAAAGGGAGTTTTACTGGTGGCGAGTTAACAATCTTAGTTAATTACATGTACAAGATGGCGTTGCTAAGCCAAGACTAGACTCGACTTAAGCTAATAAATGAAAAATAACTAAAAACATAAAATGAACATAGAATGAAAACGGGATGGTAGTCCGTATGTTTTTTCTCTCTTTCTTTTCTATATATATTTTTTTTTTTTTTCTTTTTCTATTTTTTTTTTCTTTTTCTTGATTTTTTCGATTTTTTTTTTTTTTTTTTTTTTTTTCATACACTCTTACCCTACCATCCAAAATAATACATCATAGGGGTTTGAGCATTCCCCTTACACTTAAATCTTTACATACTTTACATTAAACTATTCTAATGACTCGAATTAAGAAAATCAAAACACTTGGAGCACTTTTAAGATTAACGTACATATGGGGGTAATAAGTGTTGTTCTTCCCCATTACTCCATAAAATAAGTACTTACCCATGAGTCCCAATCGTCCCAAAACAATATGTACAAGGATATGACTCGACTTAGCAACCATGTAATCAATTAGAAAGTTAACTTAGGGTTTAACAAATAACAATAATGCACTAAAAATGAGCGCATACACGGAAGGCTAAGGCGATTTGGGTGTACATTTAAGTGGGGTGTAACAAATTCTTCCTTTAAGTAAAATGCTTAAAGTTAGAAACGAAAAGATAGGCTCGGAGGGGTGTACTAGGGGTATCGTGTACTAAAAATGAGTACAACGCTAAGGGTGTGGGAAAAATTAGTTGACTTAACTAGCCAAGTAATATGACTTAAATGGTCAAGTAATCGTAATACGGGTTTAACACAAGGGTGATCCTAATGCCTCTTATCATGTAGTAAATCCTACTACACGAATGTAGTCTCACTAGCGGTCTCGGGATGCATCACTAACGCAAGTTCTAGAATCTAAATGCTACCGGTACACTCATAAGCACCAATAATGAATGCTTTTCCTATCAAAACTAAAGGCGAACCTCACATTTTTTGGTGGAAAATTTTTCTGAATATACGGTTATGTGCTAGTCATACAACCTCCTATCCATGAGACGCTTGCTATGGCTAAAGTTTCACTCCTAAATGTTGTAAAAAATTTTAAATTTGGCGCTAAAATTACACTAACAAGTATTTCTCATAGTTTTATTACTCATCTACTATCAAACAAAACAAACTCAAGCGAAAGTGCATATGTAAGGTATCATCTTTTTACCCTCCCCTTACACTTAAGATGAACATTGTCCACAATGTTCAAGTAAAGAATGTAAAAGTTAAAAGTAAAGAGAATGAATTCAAATACTCCCCTGATTCGCTCGGTATGGATTTTAGGTTGGCCAGGTTAAATCTTCCTCCAAGAAAACGAACAATCAAAGCTTCCCTTCCAGAATATAAATCATCTTCTTGTCTCAAATAACCTGTAAATCCTGACAAAAGTAGACAAGGCAACCTCGCGTAAAATCGGCGGCATCCTATATAAGTTACTAAATCCTAGAAAACAAAGTAAGATATAATGCTTGTGGAATGAAGTTTGCAGATTTCCTGGAGATTATAAAACTTAATAATTCACAAAAACTTATAAGACTCCGTTAGAAAAACAAAACTGGTAAAATTTCCAGATTTTTGACTCCTGACGCCGTCAAGAGCAATTGCCTGACGCCGTCAGAATGAACCTGTAGAAATCTTTATGTTAAGTTTCCGGAAAATTTCTGGAAAAACTTTGTCCTACTTCCTGGAAAATCCTGCAAAACTACATCATGACTCAATACAAGCATTTGACTCTAACAATACGAATACACATGTTCATTAAATATTGTGGAGAATCATGATCGGTTTGTTTCTTAAAAAACATATTTGGGGTTTCCCCTTACACTTATCTTTTGCAAAAAATACCTTTAGGTTGAAGTTAAGACTAGGCTAAACAACATAATAAAGTATTTCCACATTTTAATTGAGAAACATGATCAACCAACAATAAAAATAAAGCATGCATACGGAAGCAAATAACAATCAAACAATTAAAATCACACAAAACATGGGTTGCCTCCCAAGAAGCGCTTTTCTTTATTTACGAGTCTTGTAGCTAGACTCAAAGTTGTGGGTTACTACGTGATTTCATCATTGGTTCCATTCTCTAGGTCATCTTCTAAACCAGTTTTGTATTCTGGACCTAGTTGTAAGCACTCTTTGTAGAAACCAAGCATCCTATTTCTAACATACTCTACTCCTCTACGTCTATCCTCCTCATTCCTATAATAAGCCGCTTGCTTACGTTCCTTTTCGAAATTAGAGAGAAGGCGGTATTGCTCAATCTTGTAGGGCATTTGATAAGCAACCTCATCATTCTCTTCCTTGAATCTAACTATCCCTAACGTCGGATCATAACTCATCCTAGTGGCCTCAACAAATGGCTTCCCGAATACTACTTGACTTAGGCAAGCATCAATCACCGGACGAATGTCTTCAACTATCATAAAATCAATCTCATAGGTTAGATTCCCTATAATGACATGCAATCCCTTCACTCTTCCCGCAAAATTACTTATCCAACTTTTACCGGGCATTATCCTAAAATTGAGTTGCTTCTTCATCACCCAATTGTAATAAGTCCTAGACATGATGTTCACGGGGGATCTAAGGTCTATGTAAGCTTTCCATACATGCATGTGCCCAATATTGCATGGGATGTTAATGTTAGAGGGGTCTCCCATTTTGATCAGGGGATCGCCAAAGATATATGTTGTTTCGGGACTATCGAATAAATACTTATGGTATTCCCGTTCTTCCTTGGTTGGCAACTTATCAAAATATTCCTTTATAGGTTCTGCCTCCTCTAATTCCTCATCCTTATTAACCTCAACTTCCCTACTCTCATCCTCACTATTGGCTTCTACTCTAACTTCATCTTTGTCACTCTCCTCTATTTCCCTATCTATCGGCTTAATAGTGACAACATTGACAAAGTGGACATGTTTGGATGATGAGGGGTCCTTAGCATGGATTCCACTATTGGTGTCCCTAGTGTCCTTCCTAGGTGTGGCTAATGTTTGGTTGTTGAGGGCTTTCAACAAGTTGTCGATTTTGTTGGTCATCTCCGTTTGTTGTTGGTTGAATTCGGTTTCAAACCTAGCTATGCGAGCTTCTTGAGATGCCATAAATTTCGACATCAATCCTTCAAGATTGTTGGTACTACCATAGTTGTTAGAAGGATTGTTGTTGAAGATACGGTTGGATGGTGGACCGTTTGATTGGTAACGATTAGGTGGGTTGGATGAATTTGGTTGATTTTGTTTCCACCTAAGGTTTGGGTGATTTTTCCATGAGGGGTTATATGAATCACCGTATGTGTTTGGCTCGGGCTTGAAAGTGTACCACTTATCTCCCGCTTCGTCGGTACGCGTGGATGCGTAGTCCGCAAAAGCTGTTCCGGGGAGTTCCACACAATCACGAGTGTCATGGGGACCACTACATAATTCGCATGAAGAAGTGATTTTGTTCACTTGGCTTGAATGCTTCGGAGCTTCGTAAGATTTCATGAGAAACTTGACTTGGTCCTCAAGTTCCATGATCCTATGGTCGGGAGTGCTTGAATTATTCGAAGGCAAAGATATTGCCTTGACCGTTTTGTTCAAATCACGGGGATCATTCCAACTTTCGTTGTCATAGAGAGCAAGATCTTCTATGAGTTCCCATGATTGTTCCGCACTAAGATCACGTAGCTTACCACCGGCCGATTGGTCAATGGTTCGCCTCGTGGGGATATCGATATGGTCATAAAAAATTTGGACTTGGAGCCACAAATCTATGCCATGATGAGGGACTTTTTGGAGTAAGTCCTTGAAACGAGTCCATGCTTCATAAAGAGATTCATTTTGACGTTGTTGGAACATCAAGATGTCATTCCTAAGTTTAGTAGTTCTCCCCGGTGGGAAAAATTGAGCAAGGAAACGAGTGGTGAGATCATCCCATGTGGTGATGGATCCCGCGGGTAAACGCTCAAGCCATTGACTAGCTTGATCCCGTAGAGAGAATTGGAATAGGCGTAAACGGGTAGTCTCTCTAGTTTCAACACCTAGGTCTATGGAATCTACGATTTTGAGGAAGTCCTTAAGGTGTTGGTTTGGATCTTCGGAACGAAGTCCATGGAATGCACATCCGCTTTGCACCAACCGGATGGTGTCGGATCGCAAGGGGGTCACATTGGCTCCGGTGAGCTCAATGGTGTTTCGGTAGCCTTGGTGGCTAGGTCGGGAATACTCTCCTAAGGTTCGGGGCCTAAGGGGTTCTAATGGTGGGTTTTGTTGTGGTGGGATGATGGGTTCAAAGATATTACCACCTTCCATGATGTCGGATGGTAAAGAGTTACGAACAAAAGCACGAAGAAATAAGATAGACTAAAGAAGACCTAAAAATAAAAATAAAATCTTACTAGAAAGGAATCTAGCAAGTAGACCTAATAAAAAGAAATCCTAACCTAGACAATAACTATTCCCCGGGCTGCGGCGCCAAAAACTTGATGCGTGGGAATCGCACCTTGCTTTACCTCTCGAGGGATCTCGCGAGGCTTACAACCCCCACCAGGCAGTGTACCTGATCGTTGTAGTATAGTATAGTGACAAGTACCGGGGGATTGATCGTTCAGCTTAGGAATAGTGTCGCTAGGATTAGAAAACCTAATTAATAGTTCTAGAGGTGAGAGATGATTATTTTTGTATTTTTATATTTTTATGAAAGCAAATAAAATCTCGGGTTTTGGAAGATTGGGCGGAATTAGTTGCTATTCAACTAACCCAAAGCTAAGATGCAATCAAAATAAAATAATAAAAATGAAAACAAACTAATTAAACTAAGGTTGTGAGCAGTGATTGGAGAAATTGTGTTTACTTAGACTTCACTACTCCCTAGATATCTTTTACATGTTAATTACTTGTTACACTTGTATGAATGACGGGTTGTATTCCTTAATACCATTCGTGGAGTGGCATACATAACTCCCCAACTCTATGAGCTCTTATCTCCTCCTACACCATGACCCAGCACAACTATAGGGATTGTAAACAGTGGCTCATGCATTAAATACAACCAATAAAGACCTAGTACGCCTCGGTTCATGTTTCTTAAGACGTTCAAGCATGTTACCATTTGGAGATCTGCCAGTTTTCTTAAGCCTAACATATAATATCATTCATTCAAAACAAGAATAGACAAGTAATCAACACATAATCAACATCTAGGTTTCATTAGATCTAAGCAAACACAAAGGAAATTTAGCCTAGCATAGTAGAATTAAGATAAGAACAAAAGATAGACAACCAACACATAGACATATTGATTGAATTAAGAGTATACTTATCTCAATTACAATGCAAGGTCTCAAGGGTTTGGAACCCTTGAAAAACCTGTAAAAGAGGCACCAAAATCGTCTTTAGGGTTTCACCAAAACTTCTCTCTCTTTTATGAAAAAACTAGAAAACTATATATAGGAAAATCGTCCTGACGGCGTCAAGAGTAAAATATGACGCCGTCAACTCGCCGCCATATACTTCCTCGGACGCCCTAGATCCAATCGTGACGGCCTATGTGACGCCGTCACCACCCTCGGTAAATTAATCTTGGTCACTTTGACGCCGTCATCTCTTCATCTGACGCCTTCACAACCTTCGGTAAAATATTCATCCTTTCTGACGCCGTCAAGAGTAAATTCTTGACGCCGTCACCTTGTAATTCCAGCTTGGATTTGGTACTTTGTTGTTTTCTTCACTTTATGCTCCAAAAACGTCCAAAATAGCCTCTTTTCCAGAATTCACTCTCCAAACACCTAAAATCACAAAAGGAACGATTTAGGGCAATATTTGATCAAATAAATTCGGATTCGGGCTTAAATGACCCCCTAAAAACGGATCATTTTTCGCCTCATCAAGCATCGACACTTCGATAGATCGGGTTAGGTATACCTTGAAGTATATAAGTCATTGCATACTGATCAGCTTCACGATGTAGTTTCTGTTCTTCAGTGAGTGCAGATTCTGGAAGGGGTTTATCACCAGGAGGACGTGGAGGATCAGCATGTGGATCACCAGCTTCAAATCTTGTTGGCCACTCAAATGGTCCTTCAAGTATCACTTGCTTCAAGAATTTCCCATGAGGTTTCTTTAGTTCAAGAAATCGTAAGAATCGACTTGACCATTGCACATAGTTTCCAGGTGTAAGCATTGGAGGTGTTTCAAGTGATCCTGCCTCATGTCGGGATTGTTGAGTTGTAATAACTTCACACATTCTGTCAAACCAGTGAGGTTGTTTGGAGGAAAACTGAGTGTTTTGTAGTGGCACTTGATATGGTTGTTGTTGAGGAATGAGCTGTTGTTGCATCATTAGGTAATGTTGTTGTGGATTGTATTTAGGAGGTTGTTGATTCATTATGTGCGGAAGGTATTGTTGTTGCTGATACTGCTGAGGTTGTTGTTGCTGATACTGCTGAGGTTGTTGTTGCTGAGGATAAGAGTGAGGGAAGTAGTGATTAGGTGGTTGAGACATCTTAGAACACTTGTGTTGAAATGGATCTTTGTAGAAGATTGAAATGCACGTTCCTTTGAGTAAGTTGCAAAATCCTTGGGGTAAGTTCAATTCTTACGTGTAACTTAATCTTACGCGTAAAGTTTAAGTTATGCGTAAAGAGTAGATTATGCGTAAACTAATAGTTTATGCGTAAGTTTTCTCTTTACGCGTAAGTTTAGACTTATGCGTAAGTTTAGACTTATGCGTAAGGTTTAAACAACCAAACAAATCTTTCAAGCTTATCCAAGCGTGAAAGATAACCGTAGTCGAAGTATTCCACTAACTTATCCAAGCTAGGGAAGTACTGAGTCACCGTTACACGAGGAGAAGATCGTTGATGAAGCTTACGCGTAAACTCTGGCAAGTTACGCGTAACTCTGACTTACGCGTAGAATCAAACTTAAGCGTAGGTTTAAGGCGTAGAAGAGCACTTAACGCGTAGGATCAGGGTTTTAACCAATTTAACGCGTAAGAAAAGGGTTTTGGCCTATTTAACGCGTAAGAAAAGGGTTTTGGCCTATTTAACGCGTAAGAAAAGGGTTTAGACCAATTTTATGCGTAAGAAAAGGGTTTTGGCCTAGACTTATGCGTAAACCGACCAAAAAAAAACACTGTAGACAGCTGGAAATAGTACTTTTTTCGACCACTTTACGCGTAAAACGTACTGTTCATCCAAAATAATGACTTTTTGATGAAAAAATGCTTAGAAATAAGGTATTTTTGATCAAATAACTTCACCAATACTAAGAAAACCTTAACTTTATGAGATGTAGCTACCAAAAACTAGTTTTCCAATATCAAAGAAGCTATAAAACCTTTAAAAAACCTTAAAAAACACAACTTTATGCAACAACTAAGCTTCAAATCACTATATCAACCTTGAAACTTATCCAAGCTTCAAGATTTGAGTGAAAGAAACAAAGAAAAATGCAAAAAGATGAAGAAATAAGCACCAATCCCCACGTTAACCAAAGAAACTCACTTCAAACTTCTAGTAGGCGAATGATACCACTTGTTAGCTCACCATTTATGTAAACACAAGTATGATTGATAAAGAAATAAGATGAGAATGAGAGGTGGTTGATTAAGAGACAATATGAAAGGTGAGAGTGCAAGAGTTTCACTAAGATAATCAATTAACCAACAAAATGAAATGTAACATAAGGTTTCTATTTATAAGGGAGGAGCTAGGGCAACACTCCCTTCCTCCCTTATCCTTTCATACGTGGGCTTTTAAGGCCTCATGGGCTTTTACAAGTTGCCCATTAATAAACAATAAACATAAACAATACTTAAGCAACCTATTACAAAATGTAATGACCGAGACTTGACTAAATACTAAAGTATGATCCCAACAGTTTATTTGTCAGATTTGTATGAACTTTATAAATAAAGTTTTGTGTGTACAACATTTTATGTATAAAAAAAATTGTTGTAGCCAAAATATATTAGTAACGGTTAATCAATTATGAACATTTATCTAGTGTATTTAGAACAAAAAGAAACTAATGTTCATCCGATAAGAGAAAATAAAAGTTAATAAATTATCCGATAAGAGAAAGTTGAAGTTAATAAATTATCCGCAAGAACAAAGTATCTGGTGTGAGTTCAAATGCAAAATAAATTATCCGATTAAAAAAAAGTTAATAAACTATTAAGGAATGTTCAAGGTACCATCTGAGAAGTTCTTTACTATATGCGTCACCCTCACACAATGGAACTATACATCTATCTTCTCCAATGCTCTAAACCATTTTCATAACAAAACCTCGGTGATATAAAGTTGTTCCTCGTGAAATACGTCTTTTTCCTTAGCCTTTCACAGATTGCATCTAGAAATGGTTCATCCATCATTGACAAAATCCAAACCGTACGAAAAATATAACTTCTACAAAGTTTCACAACATACCTTTTCAACTTTATTATTGTTGTTTCAATACAATTAATTTTTTATCTAATAATTGGACCGCACGAAATGAAGATTAAGGTTTAAGTCGTCGTGTGTTTTTCCTAATATATATGCATTAACGCTAACAAACTGGAACTAAAAACTTTTCCCAAATAACTATATATGAGATGATTAGAGGGTGATTTGTGTTTACATCCTATTGAAAAATTGTTTCAAAGCTTACAAATACCAATACAAACATCAAGTCTAGTGCAATCGCTTCTATAAGTGTTGTATTACTTTGGTCGAGTTCTTCGAGTACATAATCAAAGAAATCACTTGTGACTTTCCAAGTATTAGCTCGTCTTTCTTCTAGCATGTTCGTGAGCATCCTCATAGCCTTGTTTATTCTCTGGTTAAGTTAAACATAATAAAGTAAAAATATGAGTTGGCCCAGTTATAATTCCTCTCTAGATAAAATGTATTTTTGGAAAGAAAGTTTTGTCAAGCTAAAAATGTGAAGTTCAAAACACAAATTCACTTCTTTGATCATTTGTCAAGTTGTAAATTTGTTTGTTTATACCTAGAGTGATTATCGTAGAAATTGGATATTTCGACTAAAAACTTGTTTATGTTAATATTGACGTAAGATGTTTTCACATTTTGTTATCATCAAAACATAGAGATATCGAAAGATGAGAATAACATTTTTAGACATTATTTGCATTAACAATCTCCCCCTAGATCCTTAGTTAGTTTTCTTTTATTTAAAGAGTGATTCTTCCATCCAACCAAGAATCATCTACATACCTCTACTAGTCAAGAGAAGAACACAATGTATCAAGAAGATACAAGGTGTTGGTGTCATAGAGTAGTGCACTTGCATTACAAGTTGTCTATTTGATCGTATCTTGATATACATCAAGTGTGTTGGTATTTCTTAGTCATTGTGTTGATCATTGTGATCTTGTTGAGATCTTGGGGATCTCTTGAGTGTTGAGTGACATAGCATTGATCAAGTGGATCAAGAGTATATTTTGAGGATCGTGTGGATCTTGTGAAGATCATTTAGATTGTGTGAGGATCGTATTGATCGTGTAGATTGTCTGAGGATCGTGTTGATCGTGTAGATTGTGTGAGGATCGTGTTAATCGTGTGATAAGTTAGGATTGTGTGGATCGTGGTAGATTGGTACTAGCTAAGATTAGTACTCGACATCTAGTTTAGTTTCGGAAAAGAACGTAAGCGACGTTGTACGGTTTTCTCCGCCTGAAGGGAGCTTTGTTGATATAGTGCTTACAACTCTCAAGTGTGATACTCGGGGAGTGAAGTAGGGCGAAGAAGAGCTTCGTGACCGAACCACTATAAATCTCGTTGTCTTGGTTTGAGCTTTCCGTCTCTTCTCTTTACTTACTTATTACATATTAGTATTAGTATAGTGTTGTGTTCATATTGGTGTTGATTGACTTCACCTACAATCGAATCTAAGTTTTTCATAAAGTAAACAAGTCGGTAAACTATTCAACCCCTCTTCTAGTTTCCCACAAAAGATAAAGGATAGATGACTGAAAATCCCACTTAGAGATCGCAAAACTATAGCCAGAGTAGGAGTTCCTATCCGTTGAGGCCTCATTTTACCTGCCTAGAATTGATTGATTGCTTGTTGTAACATCCAAGGTCTAAACATTGTCCCACTTCCCTCATCGGATTCCTTTCGGTTCATCATGGGGTTGTTGGGATAAAGGTGGGTTTGAGACGCGCGGGTACTCTTGATGCGAAAGGATATGGATCTAGAAGTCAAGATCAAAGCATTAGTTCAAGATAAGAGCCCTTATGAACCAAGGCTTCTAAAGTTGTCGGAGGGTCCATCATCAAGAATGGCCTAATAGTCAGAAGCATTCCTAATAATGCTTACCACAGCGAAATACTCCGGCAAAATGGGTTGCCATTTCGCGGAATCGAATGCCCTAAGAGGAAGATTTCATTTGCTTTATGTTTCGTAGAACGAAGTTGATCCATGGTCATCGGGAGTTCTATGTTGAAAGAGAACCTAACCTGAAGAGTCATTAGTTTTCCAGGTCGGAAAATGAAGTAAACAACTCAGGTGGACAAGAGGCAAACCACTCAGCTGATGAGTCAACTATACTTTTAAAAAAAAATAGCCTAATGAGGAGACGATCGTAACATCTGAGCTCAAAGATGGAAAGCATATACTTTTTCCAGGTTTTGCATAGCTTCCCAAGCGCCCAACTTTCTTTTTGGGTTCCGAAAGGCAGAGTAGCTTCAGCATCGAGTAGGGTATGGGATAGAGTTCGAGTGAGGCATCAACCATAGATTGCGGAACTTTTGAGATGCTTCCTTGCGAAAGCCAATGGAGTTTGTACTATAACTCAACCTTCTTATCCATGGAAGGATTCCTTATTCGATGATAAATGTCAATCGAGGGCACCCTCATTTCCAGAGAGAGAATCAGGCTGCACAGAAGGGGGAAAGCCCTCCTACTGAGCAAGATCATTAATTAATATTAATAAGGAAGCACTTAACTTAGGGTGGCCAGTCTCACTTCACACAGCATAGTGCCTTGCTATTTGCATTCATCCTTGTAACTTACTGAAGCGATGGTCTCATGCTATCATTGAACGGCTACCAAACCGCCATACTCAGGTAATCGGTCTAGGTTCCAAGTACATCAACACCCCATAGCTACTTAGGGCCACAACGCAATAAGGCTTTTTGCTCTAGTTAGGCAACGCAAGGAGGCCCCTTTTGCCATTATTTCAAAATGATAAACTATTATTAGTTCAGTTTGGTAGAACATCGATGATAGGAGAATTTCTCCACTGGTATTCTATGCTCGATCTCTACTCCCCAAAAGCTCACTCACAATCTATGGCTCACTTAGGGCTAGAAAGATAGGCTTCTTCATACAAGGCCAACCAGGAACCTTATTTTGACAAATCAAACTAGCTAGGATTGAGGATTCACGCCTTCCCTTCCGCTTACACCATTTCTTTGTGAATGAAGTTAGATGACCCTGTTCTTATTACTATGACTTTCAAAAAGAGTTGCCATATCTTGGTAATCGGGTCTGTTGATTCAGAATCGTGGGATGAGTAGATGTAACAGATGATGAATCTTTTTTTTTCTACCTCTGTCACTCTACCTTTGTTAGTGCCTTATATTAATAATTGATGAATCAATAACAAACTGTCAATTGGTATTTTCTATTAGGAAAATGATATGCATGCCTAATTTTCATGCCTAAAAGTGTGCCTAAAAATCAGATGAATACATGTGGCAGACTCAAAGGTGAAGATTTAGAGGGAGAAAGTGTATATGACATGTGTCAAGTGATGAATGAATTAGGCCTAATATTAGTCACATGAGCTAGTCATGTGTATCATCACTCTTTCTATTATCCTCGTATGTATAAATATGACGTAGGGAACGTCGTCGTTTTTAACTTGCTCAAAATTTCTCTTTATAATGTTTGATCGTTGTGTAACGGTCATAAAATAAAAATTTCTCTATATAATGCATGACATTGTGTAACGGTCATAAAACCATTTTCCTCTATATAATTCATGACTGTTGTTTAACGGTCATAAAACAAAAAAATTTCCGACCGTTGTGTAACGGTCATAAAACATAAATTTCTCTATATAATGACTTTCAATGCTGATTCTTTCTCGCTCACATTTGTTTTATCTCCCTACACATTATCTCAATCTCACACCATTTTACTTTTGTGTTTTACATGGTCATTCTTTCTATTTGTTGATGTTGTATCTTCATCAACAAATAGCTGAGATCATTATGTACACTATTTATCTTTAGTTCAAGCTTTACATTTTTATTCCAAATAACATCATGAAACATAAATCTTTCTTAGGAAAGATTATACATTCTCGGCTCACAAAGTCTCTAAAGAAATTGGTGAAACATTCATTTTCCAAGTTATTTGGAAAACATTCATTTCCCACTCGTGATGCTTGGCGTGAATATGCTTTAAGAAATGTACTCTTCCTAGCTAGTTTTAGCATGTTCCAAGCTCATTTAATGATTTTGCTTTATTATTTTTAAAACTTTTGCTGATTTGGAGTTTTTCAATGTGCTTTCCAGGTTCAGAAATTGAAGGAAGAATACTTCAACGAACTTCTTAATATAAATCAAATACCATACAATCCCGAATTAAGGTCCAACATAATAGCACCAAACTTCAAACACTAGCAATTTCTTCATTTATTAAGGTGTTATCATTTTCCTTGTAGGCAACAACTTTTAAAAAAGTAGATAATTACGAAAAAAGTCAGAATGTTTTTAGAATCCATGATGATGTTCATGAACATCTCTTCGGTTAATGAACTTCCCAGAGATGATCATATCGTCTACAAAAAAGTCAGATTGTTCTGGTTTAATGGGTTTATTTATAACATGTTATTGTGTTAGCATGAAATAAATGGGTTTTATTTATATTTTATAACATGTCGCGGTCGCCATTCATTTTCCATTACTAGAGGTTTGAGATTTGAAAGTAAAGCTTTTCTAGACACACTTAACTATGAAAACATATCTATTCAGATGAAATATATATCTTCAGATGAAATATATATATCAGCTAATAGTACCTATGGTTACGCAAGTAGCTACACTTATACTCAACCAAATCTTCAACCAACAAGGGAAGACTTACATTGGGTCATTTGATTTAATGTTGTGACAAAGGTTTTGGAAAAAATGGTTGATGAGTTCACGGGAATACCTCCACCTGCGTTGTTGAAGAATATATTGATTTGCTACGTTTGACTCAGTGAGCTCTCGAGGTTATGCCGGTAAACTTTAGCACACATCTATAACTTTATTCTTATAGTACATACAGTATTTTTTAAAACCTTCATTGTAAAAATGCAGGTGTTGTGATGCATTGAAGAGATGCTACCCTCTGCAGTTAAATCTTTGATAGTCTTGTAGAGGTTTATACAGACCTAGTTTCACAGCCCTATGATTCAAAGGTTGAGTAATGAAACATTGACTCGGAAACACTCAGATGTTCTCGTTCAAGAAAAGAATTTTATCAAGCAGAAATCCGCTATTGTATGCAACTATGTTCATCAGAAGATCAGATGAAGTATTATGAACCGGATCAACAACAATGTGATGGACAGGCTCGAGAGTAGATAAGAAAAGAACTATTAGATTTTTATGTTAAAGTTTATGGTTAATTAGCATCTATATAATCGTAACGTTAGCATAACATAGCAAGTTAATAACACGTTACGAATTAGTTCAGAGTCTATGGTGATGCCCTTTGTAATAAAGTTGGTCTTATTGTGATAAAAAAATTAAAATGATATTAGTACCCAAGCATACCCAAAGTACTTAGTAGACTGGAAGCGACAATTTCCTCATGAAGTCATGATAAATTGATCAACTCAAAACAAAATTGTTCGATGCAGACTTATAAGAGTTTACTAAACATGCTTAAACCCTACATGCATCTATGCAATTATCTTCGCTTTTGATGATTACTAATTGGATCGATATGCGAATTTTGGTGAGACAAGATTTTCTACATAGCCAGATATAAATCCTCCATTTTTTAGATTAGATATGACGTCAACACTTTTGCTCAACGTTTGTTCTTCATGATCATATGTCAAAACTTGATCACTGGTTACAACCAAAAGTTTTCCGTCCTCATAAAATATGAGTTGCTTAACCTTAGGAATGTTATCAAATCCACCGATTACAATCTTTGTCCAAGATTCCTTGACGGCATACTCATTCATCAACCAAACTTTACCTTTCACATCATGGAATATGGAAAGCTTTTCACTAAACTCCACAAGTTTGCAATCAAGATCATACAAGAAACTAATTGTATCTTCCACCGCAAAACGTGCAAACAAGTCATCGGGTGGTGAGGGCACTTCACTGAATTTCTCATCCGCAAAACTAAAAGCAACAACTACCGGTATATGATGAGAATCCTTCCTACCAATCCAATGAATACATCCATTAACATTAACACCTGAATACCAATCTCCGTAATACTGATCATAAGGCGAATTACTCAACTTCCTCCAAGCACCACTTCTAAGGCTATAAACATGCACATACATTTCATCACGTGGAAAAATACACTCACATTGTATGTGATAGTAAGTGTTAGTACAAAACTTGGACACAACTCAAGACTTAGTTAGGACTAACCCTTGAGAGAGCGAGTTTCGGACTACGAAGGTCTTTGATAAAGCTGCTAAGAAAGAAGCACCGTCAGCCTTACCGCGGAAGAGGGACTTCCGCGGTCAACCTCGGGTGTGAGAGTAAGTATATTGTAGAGAGGTAAAATATTTAAGTAAGTGAGAGAGAGAGAGAGAGAGAGAGAGAGAGAGAGTTCTGTATTACCCAAAGGTGATAATCTTTTCTCTTTATATAGGTGAGGCATGCTTGTCCTTCTCGACCGTTTACACGTATTTCTCCGAATTGTGCACCTCCTTTATTGTTCGGTTTATCCCACGAACGTGTACCCTCTGTACTTTTTGTCTCTGGGCAGCTATCATATAGCTGTCTGTACTGTTGGTTTAATCTGCGACCTAAGTTAGTCCGGATATAAGTCAAGACCCGCGGTCTGTTATGTTCGACCTAGTGGATTGGGTTATCCTTTGTTACGGAATGTGTTCCACGGTCGTGCCTCAGGACCGCGGGGTGTCTTGAGGAAGTATTGCGATGTGGTTCCTTTGGGTAGGTTGATGTGCGAATTAGCAACCATGTTTTAAAATTTATAGAAACAAGAATTACCGGTTAACTAGGAACACATTCGGGCAAGTATACCCTAGTCAATTGTAGTATAGGAGTAGTAAGTCAAGGTCGTCCCATGAGACTTGGTTGCACTCAAGTGTCATTTGTTTGTTTAAGCAAGTAACAAGTTGGTGGTTATGATTGTCACGGATCAAACCACAAGAAAATAATAAGATAACATCACACAAAGAACATTAATTGTATCCAAACATCTAAACATCTGTTTATCACAAGTCATCATAATATCCAAACAAGTATTCAAAACAAAACCAAATTGTATTCAACCAACATAGTAATCATAAGCATCATGAAATATAAAAGTAACAAGGTTTACCCAAAGTATGAATTACCATAGGTAAAGGTGAAAGATTTATAGCAACCTTCAAGCCTCCAATCAACTACAACATCTAACCAAACTAGAGAATCGCTCCAATATTTGGTGATACGTCCTCCATGAACGGCAGAGGTTTGTGGTCTTTTGGGTGAGATAAGGTGGTGACAATTCGTCCTTAAGGGTGGATGAAAGAATTGCACCCAGTAGATGGTGACAAATATTCCTTTAGGGTAGAGGATAGAAATGCACACTGAAAACTAAGGCTAGGCACTCCTATATGTAGTAGAAATCAACCTTAGCCTCCAAGAAAGTTTCTTGGGCACTAAGTGTCATAAAATGGCAGTAAATGGAGTTATTATGGAGACATGATCGGACTTGGGGCTTAATGGCACCTTAATTGAGCATTAAAAATAACTTGGGAAGGTCAGAATGGTGCAGTTGACCGAGTGTGCATTATTTATGAGGGTGATTGCGGTCATGTAATAAGGAAAGACTCGGTTATGGTGAGGGTGACTGCGATCATGACCTCCCCTATTGATGGTCTAAGAGATAACAAGTTCCCTGATTATGTGTTGTGATGATTATATTGGAGTCTAGCATAGTGAGTGAAGACGAAGAGTATGTAGATTATTTATAGACTTTACCATTTCGTTCTTAATAAAGTTTGTACAGTTGGCTCATCAAAGAGCAAAAATAAGTAGAAATTTTATGGTGTCTTTTCCATTTAGCAAAGGAAAAAAAAATTTCTTGAACCCGAATTTACTAGGCTTGATTTGTGTTGCTTATAAATATGGATCTCTTGATCGATACTAAAAAGTTATCTAAGTTTTAAGGTGTATTTTAAAAAGGCAGTTTGTTGCTCGTTTGCCTTCCACATCTATGTAAATCCAAATTGATTATATAAACATAGAGAGAGAAAAAAATATGATACACCATTTCACGATTCAATGGATGGACATATACAACCTCGTATACGTATCATTTTATCTATTAACGAATGGATGATTTAATCGAGCATGCCTTAGTTACCATTAATGTTGTGTTTCAGTTTTGAATGCGCAACAAGTGTTTGTGAAAATAAGCCTCTATAACTGTTCATGAATTTGATGTAGTAAATTTGTTTATCTAAAGTCTTAAAATGACGTTTAGTCATTTAGAAGTCCACATTCCAATTTTCCATATACGAATTTTTTATTCCCTTCCCAAGTAAAATGGCATAAATTCATGTAACTTATGCGTCAAAAAATATTTATATATATTTATTCATAAGCTTGTCAAATATCATAAAAACCATTGGAGAAGCAAAATGCTGGCAAACTTATAAAACTCAAAGTCTCAAATTATAAGCTTGCAAGCATCTTGTTAACCATAGGCTTTTAAAGCAATTCAACATGCCTACCTTTAATGAGTCCTTCCCTCCTTATTTATAACCAACTCCCACAAACTACTTTCCTTCACAATGCAATGTGGGATGCCAAAAACTCAAAACCCAATTAATGTATATTATGATGTTATACTTGCACTAGTTATAAGTCGATAGTTCTGTTTTATGAGTTTAGAATTTCACATTATAAATACTACAAGAACCTTCAAAGTACGAAAAGCTAGAGAAGATGCTATGAACTATAATAAGCACGATCAATTTTTATAAATCGACATTGGTGTTTCAAAAAGGGATAGCGGCGCAGCTTGTTGCTCATTTGTCTTCAACCACTATGTAAATTCTATTTTGATGAAATAAATCGACATTGGTGTTCATGTTAAAAAAATAAATAAATAAAAAATAATAAATAATAATAAGATTTTATGTTTCTTATAACTGGTTTCAATTTCTTAGTTACACATATGTAAAATTCTCAATTATGTACTAGCTAGGTCATTCGGTTCAATCTTGAGACTCGTAGATCCAACATATCGGACCGGTTGAACCACCGACCATATAGGTCGGCTAGTCTGATGCCTGGACCGGCTATTATAAACCATAGTTACTGTATATTGTAATTTGTTTTCTTCTTACTAGTGCTTTAGTTGCAAATAGGAATACAACTTGGTATAAACACTATATTTGTACGGTTGGAAAAGATGAACATACTCAAAATTCGAAACATCTTTGTTGCTGCCAAGATAACTGAAAATAAGTATATATTACTTCCAAGAAGACCATAAAAATCTTGTAACCGGAGGAAATTGTTTGGTTTCAACTAGTTTCCCTATAATAGAAGTCACATTCACAGGTTAAATGTATTTTGCAAGACATACCGATAAGTATATAAGGGTGTCCATTTCTAACAAGTTGTGTTTGTGCTCATTAAGAACCTTTTATACTATATCATAAGCTGTATTAAGCCACTTAAGCTCGAGAGATTGTGCAATAGTTGCAAGAAAATTGCTCGCAGTGGATTTCGCCGAAACCCCTTCCATATATGTTCATGTAAGTTCCAAGCATCGATAAGCTTGTGTTCATTAAGCGCATTTTGTAATTCCTCACTTAGCTTATATCTGGATCCCTAGCTTGCACAACGATTGTACTAGTCACAAGATTTCCATTGATGGGCTTCAACCCTCTTATGAAATGCCATTTTGTAACAATAATGACATCCCAGTAAGTAAATTGATCTATGTAAATAGTCAGCCTATTGAAACTTGAGAAATTCAAATCCTGGAACCAATACCAGCTTATGAACTTTTTAAAGAAAAGCTTAGAAAAAAAAAATTAAAAAAAAAATGAGAAAGTTATATGCTGATATCTATACTACTATATAATGCATTTGGGACTATTCTATAATTAGAAAGACTTAAAATTCAAACTTTGACTTGCTTATTATGGAAGGATTTTAAAATTAAATGGTTAGGAAGCAAGTTGGTTAGGAAGTTTGTTAGGAAGCAGGTTGGTTGTTCAAACTAAAATTATCTGGCTTAACCATCTCTACTTATAAAACGTAAAGACAACTAAATGTGTAACCGAATAGCCAAAATATAGTTACAGGTACCCGCCACCGCAATGCGCAGGGTACCATTCTAGTATATATATATAGATGCAAGAAAGGGAATTTGAAAAATAAGTCAATAGTTCATTTTATGAGTTACAAAAGTAAACACGAATCATAACAAAGAACATTATTTTTTTGTAGCATTTGTGTTTCTCGTAAATCTTTTCCTTTTCATGCATAGATACGTGTTATTTTGAATATATATTTACAAAAATTTGCATTTGAAAGAAATTATAGTTTACTTTGTCAGGCTAATGGCTTGAAAATGCATTTAAGTTGACACTTTTTGTTGTTCTATAAAGCCAACTTATTTTTTTGCTATTATAACACAAACCTTTTGAATTTCGTCTATTCTGTGCATTTTGTGGCCGTTTTTTCATGTAAAATGACCATTTTACCCCTTAAAATTTGAAAAAAAGTAAGGGTAAAATTATAACAAAATACATACAATAGACGAAATTCAAAAGGTATGTGTTATAATAGAAAAAAAAAAAAAAAAAAAAAAAAAAAAAAAAAAAAAAAAAAAAAAGTGTCAACTTGGATGTATTTTAAAGTCATTAGCCCTACTTTGTGTGCTTCTTACTGTGCTTTAATTGTAAGTAAGGAATATTAGGACTCCTAATGATCATCATCACCAAAGTTATAATCTTGTCGAGTTAAGAGTTGTAACATTCTTGAAATATGAAAAGGCCAATATTATTAAGCTAAAAGTTTTAAATAAGGATGAGCATTTCGACCCGGATCCCGGAACCGAACCGAAACCGTACCGGTACCGTACCGAAACGGTACCGATCCCGATATACGGTACGATACCGGGACTACGAAATAAGGTGAAACAAAAATCGGGACCACTAATTCGGTACAGGATCGGTACCAAATCGAAAAATTCCCGAAAAAAAGGGAAAAACCCGATTTTCCGGTACCGGTACTGATACGGTACCGGTATTCGAATCCCGTTCGGTATGGTACCACTACCACTAATTTATGCTCGGGAAAAAATCGGTACCACTAATTCGGTACGGGACCGGTACCGTGCTCATCCCTAATTTTAAATGAAGCAAAAGACATAAGAGTGTTGACTTTATTAGCATAGTACATTTATTTAGTTATTACTTTGGGCCTCTAATGTTTTGTGTTCAGGCTTAGCCCATCCCTTTTGTAACTTTCGGTATATGTGTTTTGTATATATACCGGTTAATGAATGAAAAGTGATTAAGGGGAATTAACCTAAATCTAATATGGTATCACAGCCTAAAGATCCTAAACCCTAATTTTTTTTTACGCCTTCTTCCTCCCTTCATGCTACTGCCGCAGTTTTTTGTTTTTTAAGCTTAATTATTGCTTTGCTTTGCTTTGCTTCGCTTCTTGTCATAGCATCATGACGGGAGATACTCAACCACCAAAACAACCGATTGATAAGGCTTATTCAATCGCTAGCATCAAGGCGTGTATCCCCTTACCCCTTGATCTAGACAAACTAAACTATAATTCTTGGAGCAACCTTTTTAAACTATTTTGTAGAACCTATGATGTCGTCCATCATCTTGACAAACCAGCGGCTGCTAGCACCTCACAAACTGATCCGTATCATGAGACCAACGACTCCCTCGTGGTCATGTGGATGTATTCCACGATCTCTCCAAAATTGGTTGACATGGTCATTGATGACACAACCAAAGCTCATGAGGTTTGGGCAAAGCTACAAGCTCTTTTTCATGATAACAAGGCCTCTCGCGTTATTCAATTGGATAATGAGATTCGTAATATGGTTATTGGGTCTCTCTCCGTTAATGACTACTTCCAAGAGATGAAGTCAAAAGCCGACCGTCTTGCTAACCTTGGCTCGCCGGTAAGTGATTCGAGTCTTGTTACTTATGCTATCAACGGACTTAGGGCTAAATTCCCGGATATCACACGTATCATTCGTCATAGGTATGAACTTCCCACGTTTGATAAAGTCCGGTCTATGTTGCTTTTGGAAGAAACTGATATGAAGACTCTCACTAATGCCCTATCCTCGAGTCACCTCACTTCAGATTCCCCCACAGTTTTGCTTGCTACCAATACCAAAAACAATGCTTTGTCCAACACGAGTGGTGAATTGTGTCGTAATTTTCAACGAGGATCGTGTACTTATGGCTCTCGTTGTAAGTTTGTTCACGGCTCACACGACTCACGGCCTCGTGTGTCTCAGCCAAGTCGTGACTCCAACAACCACAAACCTACTGGCTTCAATAATGATCGTGCACCTGCTGCTCGGGATAATAAACAAACAACCAAACCTGCTCGCACACAAACCCATCCTCAATTGCCGTATTCAGAATTTGGAGTGGCTGGTATGCAATTCAGCCCGTTTGGTTTTTGTCCGCCTGGTTTTGTACCTAATCAGATTGGCAGCCCAATGCTACAACAGGCCCAATACCAAGTTAACTCACATCCCACCCAAGCCCAATACTTACCCCAAGCTAATATGGTCTCCACAGGCTCCTTGGCCCAACAACAACCGCACGTGCAACAGGCCCCCTATCCAGTTTTTACTTTTTTTGGTAATCAGTTGTTGCAACATGGAGGTGCTCATGTTATACCAGGGCAGTTTGCTTACACTGTTCCGCAGTCTTTTCCGTCTCAGGCTACCATGCTTCCACAAGCATTCCAGACTATGACTTATCCGGATCCAGCTTGGATCATGGACACCGGTGCTTCGTCTCACTTGGCCAACAACCCAGGTATCCTTACTTCTGTTAGTAATTCTAGCATTTATCCATCTGTGTATGTTGGAAACGGCGCGTCTATACCGGTCACACATACTGGACATAACTTATTGTACACTTCCTCTAAACCATTACAACTAACTCAAATACTTGTCACCCCGCACATAATTAAAAATTTAATTTCTGTTCGTAAATTTACACGTGATAATGACGTTTCCGTTGAGTTTGATGCTTATGGTTTTTTCTGTGAAGGATTACCAGACGGGCAGACTTCTTCTCCGTTGTGATAGCACGGGCGATCTTTACCCAGTTACGCAACAGTCACCCACGCATCCTCCTTTTGCTTTGCTTTCGTTGAGTCATGCTACGTGGCACAGACGCCTCGGACACCCCGGTGAAGATGTGCTTCGTCGTTTAGAGTCTAGTAATTTCATTTCTTGTAATAAATCAAAGTTGTCCGCTTTGTGTCATGCGCGTCAATTAGGCAAACAAATAAAGCTTCCATTTTTTACTTCGGAGTCGAAGGTTGCATCTATTTTTGACATTGTTCACTCGGATGTATGGACATCCCCTATTCCGAGTGAGAGTGGTATTAAATATTATGCTATCTTTTTGGATCACTTCTCACATTTTGTTTGGGTTTATCCGTTACATAAAAAGTCTGACTTGTATGATAATTTTATTATTTTTCGTGCTTTTGTAAACAAACAATTCGGTGTAGATATAAAGGCTTTACAGTGTGATCATGGGGGTGAATATGACAACACCCGCTTTCATGATTTATTTAGCAAAACCGGCATTCAATTTTGGTTTTCTTGCCCACACACCTCCCAACAAAATGGCAAGTCTGAACGCATGTTACGCACTATAAATAACCTCATCCGCACTTTGCTCTTTCAAGCTAGCATACCTCCCTCCTATTGGGTGAAAGCACTTAACATGGCTGCTTATATTCTCAACATTCTTCCATCCACTGCTATTCAAAATGAGGTACCCTTTACTAAACCGTTGCACATAAACTTGAACCGCGTTCCACTGCTTGTGTGTTTCTTGGCTACCCCGACCATCACCGAGGCTATAGGTGTCTTGACCTATCCTCAAACAAAATAATCCTTTCACGACATGTTTGTTTTGATGAAGATGTCTTTCCCTTTGCATCCTTAAAGCAATACACATCTCCCCACTATGATTTTTTGAATACACCAAGCACTATTCCCTTACCCATTCGTCCCGTCCCTGCTACACCAACTCCACCAGCCACGGCTATTCATGAGCCCGTTATCCAGCCCCCTCCCCTTCAAGCTACAACGCAATCACCTAACCCCAACACTCCTACCACGCCTCCCATTACACAACCATTACCCAATCTACAGCCCGATCCTCCCTCACCAATACCTACTACCCCAAACACACCTACTACGCCTCCTACTATACAACCTATACCGCCACCCCATAACACCAAGACTCACCCTATGGTCACGCGTGCTAAAGCCGGCATTTCTAAACCACTTGAACGTATGAATTGTCATGTCACTACTATGTCTCCACTTCCACGTTCTCATGTTCATGCTCTTCGTACTCCTCTGTGGAAACAAGCTATGTTTGATGAATATAATGCTTTAATTACTAACGGGACGTGGGTACTTGTTCCTCGGCCAGCTAATGTGAATGTTGTTCGTTCTATGTGGCTTTTCAGGCATAAGTTTCATGCAGATGGTTCTTTAAGCAGGTATAAGGCGCGACTTGTTGCAAATGGTGGCATTCAACAACAGGGGATTGATTGTGATGAGACTTTTAGTCCTGTGGTCAAACCAGCTACTATTCGCACTGTACTCAGTCTAGCAGTATCTCGTGGTTGGCCTATTCATCAGCTTGACGTGAAGAATGCTTTTCTTCATGGTCATCTATCCGAGACAGTGTACATGCATCAGCCGCCTGGGTTTGTAGATCCTGCACACCCAGATTATGTTTGTCATTTGCAGCGCTCTTTGTATGGGCTTAAGCAAGCCCCTAGAGCTTGGTTTCAGCGGTTTGCAGGATTTGTTACTTGCATTGGTTTTCAGCATAGCAAAACTGATGCGTCGCTTTTTGTGTTTCATCGTGGATCTGACATGGCCTACTTGTTACTATATGTGGATGATATTATATTGACGGCTTCTTTTAATGTTTTGTTACAGCGTGTTATTACTGCTCTCCATGGTGAGTTTGCAATGACGGATCTTGGCTCTCTTAATTATTTTCTTGGTGTTTCTGCTACTCGCACAACATCTGGTATGTTTCTATCACAGTCTAAGTTTGCTGAAGAAATTCTTGAGAGGGCTCATATGCAAAAATGCAATCCGTGCCGCACTCCTGTTGATACAGAGTCCAAGCTTGGACCTGATGGTACGCCTTGTGATGATCCCACCTTATATCGGAGCTTAGCTGGTGCCCTTCAGTATCTTACTTTCACACAGCCGGATATTTCCTACGCGGTTCAACAGGTCTGTTTGTATATGCATGATCCTCGTGATACACATTTTCATGCTTTGAAGCGTGTATTACGCTATGTTCGTGGTACTCTTGATCACGGTCTTCAGCTACATGTTTCTTCTACTGCTCAGCTTGTTGCTTATATGGATGCGGATTGGGCAGGTTGTCCGGTCACTCGCCGGTCTACTTCTGGTTATTGTGTTTTTCTTGGGGATAATTTGCTTTCGTGGTCTGCTAAATGACAGGTAACGTTATCTCGATCTAGTGCTAAAGTCGAGTATCGAGGTGTTGCTAATGTGGTAGCTGAGACAGCTTGGCTTCGTAATCTACTTCGCGAGCTTCATCACCCTTTGTCTACAGCTACTATTGTCTATTGTGATAATGTCAGTGCCGTTTATTTATCAACGAATCCTGTTCAACATCAACGTACGAAACACATTGAGATTGACATCCATTTCGTCCGTGATTATGTTGCTTCCGGTCAAGTTCGTGTGCTTCATGTTCCATCAAGGTTCCAGTATGCAGATATATTTACAAAGGGTCTTCCAAGTGCTCTATTTCTTGAGTTTCGCTCCAGCTTGAACGTTCGAAGACCTCCCGTTCCAACTGCGGGGGAGTATTAGCATAGTACATTTATTTAGTTATTACTTTGGACCTCTAATGTTTTGTGTTCAGGCTTAGCCCATCCCTTTTGTAACTTTCGGTATATGTGTTTTGTATATATACCGGTTAATGAATGTAAAGTGATTAAGGGGAATTAACCTAAATCTAATAGACTTGTCATAATAACCCATCTTGTATCTATCATTTCTCTGTATTTACAAACATATTTCTTTAAGGGTGCGATGTGAGATGGTCAAGACCCATCTAATTTAAGCAATTTGGTACACTTCTAAGATTATAAGTTTAAGTAAACACTAATTAATGTGTGATATAACCTATTTATAACCACCTAGCTACCACAACGCTACTTTCCTTAACAATCCGATGTGGGATGCCAAAAGTCAAAAACAAATTGGTTTTAAGCAATTTTGTACTGATGGTGTATTTGAATTTTGTCTTATCAAGGTTATTTTGCCAAGGTCATTTCTTCCTTTCCCTCTCTGATTTGGTATGCTAACCGGAATCACTATGAGTATGGGTTTGATTAGAGAGATGTATGAGATTAATTAAGGATATCAATTTTATTTTTTATGTTTGGTATGAAGTTTAGGGTAAGGGTATCATATCAAACCAATTAGTAATTAAATCAAAGAGTTTCAAACAGTTAGAGGTACAAATTTAGTGGTAGAAAATAAAAATACATGGCCTCACGGGAATGGTTAAGAAAAGTAACCTCTACATAGTGGTATGGATATCATCTTTTATATAATAAAACAAAACTCCAAGTGGGGACTTTTCCATTTCAAAAAAATTAAATCATACTTTATTTAGTAATAATATTATTTAAAAAAAAAGATTATTTTCTTATTAGGTAACATTTTATATTTATCCATAACACAAGTAGAAGATAAATACAAAAAATATAGATAAGATGCAATTAACAATAGGATTAAAATTTTTAAATAATTATCTTTAATATTAAAAAACTATAATTAAAAATCATAAATCAAATAAAACAAAGATTAAATTATTTGTTTTTAATAAATAAAAATATATGATTCAAAAAATTTAAAAAAAAAAAAAAAAAAAAAAAAAAAAAAAAAAAAAAAAAACCGCGCGTGCACCCATCTGAAATGGGTATGAATGTGATTGATTGACTCTTATACCCTTGAAACAGGAAGTCCTGTGATCGCGGTCATCATTGACACATCATCGCTAACTCAGTTTCTCTCTCTGCAATCATCTTAGTGTAATAAGACAACCGCTGTTCACCACTCAAATATACTCCAATCATCACAAATCGGGCCCACAAAACAATTCACACGACTCGGTCGTGCAGTTGACCGAGTGTGCATTATTTATGAGGGTGATTGCGGTCATGTAATAAGGGAAGACTCGGTTATGGTGAGGGTGACTGCGATCATGACCTCCCCTATTACGGATGGTCTAAGAGATAACAAGTTCCATGATTATGTGTTGTGATGATTATTCAAATACTTGGAGTCTAGGATACTCGCAATGAGTATTAAAATAGCTTGCAAGCATAGTGAGTGAAGACGATAGATTATTTATAGACTTTACCGTTTCGTTCTTAAGAAAGTTTGTATGATAGATTAAATTTTAAGGTGTCTTTCCCATTTAGGAAAAAAAAAAAAAAAAAAAAAAAAAAAGAAAAGAAAAAAAAAAAAAAGGTGTTTCTTGAACCCTAATTTACTGGGCTTGACTTGTGTTATATGGATCTCTTGATCAATACTAAAAAGTTATCTAAGTTTTAAGGTGTCTTTTAAAAAGGCTACCGCCGCAACTTGTTGTTCGTTTGCCTTGCACATCTATGTAAATCCAAATTGATTATATAAACATAGAGAGGGAAAAAAAATATGATAACACCATTTCACGATTCAATGGATGGACATATACAAAAAAATGTTCGAAACAGTAGAAAAACATCTCTTCCACTTGCATGTCCGAAAACCATTCTTCTTCCCAGAGCCATCATCATCATCCTTGTTACTCATTTGAGGCGTTTGTTGAAGATGGTGAATACTCAACACTTGGACTGAAATAAACCCGCATACAATTAGTAAACAAACTGTGATCGCTAGTATAATATCTAGACTGATAGAAATAACTTGTGGACCAGAATTATCACTAATGTGTATTATGAACGAAAATAAATATGAGATAAGAAATCACCTGAATTGTGGTGAGCTTGGGCTGTACTCGGGGGGTGCACCAGAGCTTTGAGAACTAAAACAACGCACACACGTAAGATGTGTCAATGTTAATTAGATCAAACTGACTTTGCTATACTATGTACTCTAAAATTGAGCACATAAACCCCTCTGTTTGCATCAAGTTAATAATGTGCAACGCTAAAATAAGTATGCTAGGATACGTAATATATACATTGCAGGCGGCAATAGGATCTCTAGTGGGTCAAAGTAACGTTTACCATAAAATACTTTGCTAAAAAGGAAATGGTTCGGCATAGTTAAAAGACGGTTATTTGTAATCATAGTTGACACACTAATTTTTTTTGTTCTAAAATTTAGAATCTTTTGGACCAAGAACGTTTCGGGTACATTACATCCTACCCTTACCAAAAAAAACAAAAACAAAAAGCTACCCATTTTGACATATTACAAAAAACTAAGCAATAGTAACATTTAACATTATAGTGAACTGGAAACCACCTGTAATGACCAATGCACAAATAGTTCATAAGATTTTTATAAAACAACAATGGCAGAGATTTGAATGGGTACCTGTAGCCAGGGGAAGTAGGACCAGGAGAACTCGGGCTGTATGAGGGTGTGGACGGGCTGTATAAGGGTGAGGTCGGGTTGTATGATGGTGAGGTGGGGCTGTATGACGGTGAAGTGGGGCTGTATGACGGTGAGGTGGGGCTGTATGAGGGTGAGGTCGGGCTGTATGATGGGGAGGTCGGGCTGTATGAGGGTGAGGTCGGGCTGTATGATGGTGAGGTGGGGCTGTATGATGGGGAGGTGGGGCTGTATGATGGGGAGGTCGGATTGTAATATGGCGAGGTTGGGCTGTATGCCGGGGAGGTCGGAATGTAATATGGCGAGGTTGGGCTGTATGCTGGGGAGGTCGGAGTGTAATATGGCGAGGTTGGAGAGTATCCGGGTAAGGGTCGGGAATATGGGGAATATCTGGGTGAGGCTGGGGAGAATCTGGGTGAGGTGCGAGAGTTTCGGGATGGCGGGCTATATTCAGGAGATGTGGGGCTATATTGAGTAGAAGGAGAAGACGGGCTATACCAAGGAGTACTTGACGGGGTATATTGAGGAGAAGGAGAAGCCGGGATATACTGAGGAGTTGGCGAGCTATATTGAGGAGAAGGAGACGTCGGGCTATACCGAGGAAAAGTAGGTGATGATGTGGGAGAAAAGCCCATCCTACCAACATGAGGAGAAAACTGTGCATCGATACGCGGTGAAAATTGTATATGTGGGCTACAGGTAGGAGATATTGACCCGTAATGGAAAGGAGTCACTGGCAAGTGTTCAGGTGTCATCCCAATGTCGGGACCGTCCATATAGCTCGGAAGTTGAACATCTAAAGCTTGCTCTAGCATCTTCTCGTTCAATAAGAGATCACAATCCCCTGTCCCTAAAGGAGCAAGCTGGCCCAACATTATATTCTCAGTAACTCCACGAAGGTAATCTGTTTCGGCATAGACAGCTGCATCAAGAAGAATGTCAACTGTTTCCTCAAACGAGCATCTCATCATTGGCCCGGTATCATTCCTATTGATCCCGTGACGTGTTATGGCCATAAGGTGACCACGATGTGTCATAGTATCACATAATATAGCCAAATGCCGATAATTGACATAGGATCCATCAAAAGAAATGACCGCTCGAAGTTCATCAAGCAACGCCCTCCGAGCAGCTTCTATCCCAAGGACCTCTAACACTTCAATGACATGGTTACTGGTTGTTCTTAATGCGTCAACATCTTCATGACCCATAACAGCCAGCAAATTAACACCTTCCGTATCAAGCATCCATTCGACTTCTGGTTTGAACCCTTCGTTCTCGTCAAATTTGTTAACTTTCCCTGATTTAATGAACACCTTGTTGATATCGTGAAGCCCTCGTAGGGGCATTCCCATTAGCAAACTGCTTTCAATTTTCTTAAGAAACACATCATCCTCAGCCGCAGCATCGCCTTGCATCTCGTCGTTCATGATACGAATACGCAGAATCAACTTGTCAGCATTGTCATCATTGTATATACAAGTTAAATCATCACCGAACGTGAGATTAATCTTCTCTGCAATATCAGCCATGCTCAACTTCTTATCAACCATCATCTCCCTGTTTAACTCGATCCGAAGTAGCCATGGAGATATCTTATCCATGTCAATTGCCTCATCCGGCATTTCATAGTATGATTTCACAAAGTCAACATCCTCTTCGATAATCGTATTCATAGGATCCGGATCATACCATACTTCAGTAGCTTGAGTCACACTACGAAGAGTTGTGTATTCCAAAGCACACTGAACATTCTTGGCCTGATCCTTTGTTTTGCTGACATCAGGCTTCAAATAGACAGATAGCGAAGGGGTTTTGATCTTTTTGGCAACGTTAATGATCTCTCTCAATCGAGGAACACCGAGAGTCACATTCTTGGCACTCACACCAGCATAATGGAAAGTGTTGAGCGTCATTTGTGTGGCTGGCTCACCAATCGACTGTGCCGCAACACAGCCAATCATTTCTCCCGGTGCAACAAGTGACTGTAAAAACCTCGACTCAATCTCACCGATAACCCACTCAAACGCCTCACGATTAAGCTTATATTCACTCAGAACCCTCTTGCTAGCAAACGTGCTACGAAGGTGGATGTTGAACAACAGAGTAGCATTCTTCTGAGCTTCGATACTTAACAAATCATCACCATGAACAACCCGAAGACGCTCCTGAAGCTTATCAACAGCTCCCACAATTTCCAGTGGATGCATATCTGAAGTCTGTCTTAAATCAACCTTAAACGTCTTCTGAGCATTCCAAATAAGTCGTTTAAGATTCACGGGCATCGGCCATGAGTTGTCACCAGTGGTAGCAATCTCGGTTCCAAGCTGGACTCTATCATCTTCGAGTTGTTGTACTTCAACATTGAAGACGTTACGAATTTCCCTAATAGTTTTTATATCCTCGACATGTTCTGTTGACATATAGTTTGGATTCCAGTTCTCTTCATCGATCTCATACTTAAAAATCCGATCAAACTCCCCTTTCTTAACTTTTAAAGAATCGAGTTTCTGACTCTCGATCCAAACTGCATCCATACCATCTTCTCCGTATAGAAACTGGATAACATCCCCGAGAGAGTTCCTGACTGTACCATCATACTTCACCATGATATCTTCCATAGCTTTTACCAACCGCCTCTGAATGTAACCAGTTTCAGACGTTTTCACAGCGGTATCAATCAAACCTTCTCTACCACCCATGGCATGAAAAAAGAACTCTTGTGGTGTTAACCCTCGAAGATAAGAGTTTTCCACAAATCCACGACTTTCGGGTCCATAATCATCTTTTGTGAAATGAGGAAGAGTCCGATCCATAAAACCAAATGGAATTCGTTTACCCTCCACGTTCTGCTGTCCCACACAAGCAGTCATCTGTGATATATTGATGAAACTTCCTTTTGAACCGGCTGTGACCATCGCCTTAAGATTGTTGCTTTCTGATAAGCTTCTTTGGGCGCTACTTCCTGCATCATCACGAGCCTTGTTGAGAACCTGAAACAGAAGAGCATGTTAATCGCCTTATAATTATATTGAAATCTGTCACCTTTTAGTATGGGTTGAAACAGCTTTTGCTCATTTTAAATAGATATTTACTCGGCTAATACAAGTGACTTAAATCATCAAAGTGTATATCGAGGTACCTGATTGACTTTATTTTCAAATGACTCCATCATCGTTCGACCAGGCTCTGCCTCCAATTGATTATCTTGAGCAGCCCTAATAAGCTCGTTCACCTCATTCTTAGCTCTGAAGATAGTTTCATTGATTGTTTCCATAGTGGATGCATCCGCAATTGTGTCTCCAATACCAATGCTGAACCCTTGTTGTAAAAGCCAGTAGTTGATAAGCCACTGGGTATGTCCGAGAAACTTGCTAGCAGCATCTGGACCAACCTCTTCCCTAAGATATTATTTTTATTATAACCATTAGTTAATTACACACGTATTCCAGACTAATTGCCTAACCAAAAAGTCCAGAAAACAAACCAGATGACGTGAATAAGACTCCCAGTAGATGCACCAAGGGTTCGTTTACAAAGAATACCAGTGATAACCTCACCCTTCTCTATTCGTACTTGAGTGTCACCAGGCGTTAAATATCCAGTTTCAGTCTCTGAATGCCAAGCTGCTGTTCTAATGAGGTTGATCTGCTTTGGAATAATGAGACCGAAAACTTGTTTTCCTGTCCATAGAGGTCTAGGTTTCAAAATGGCAGGTGTCGGTACTTTTCCATCAAAGTCCTCCCACCACATCAACATGTTCATGAAAACATCCTGCATACACGTAGAAACGGTTATTAACTCACATAGGATACAAGGAAAAGATGTGCACCTTAATATCAGTCTTCACAAGCTTGTAATTAGTACCTTCTCGATAAAGGTGTCTCTCTTGGTGATTTTACGGCAGCCTAACAGTGTATCTTGCACAATACCCATAACAGGACGATTTGCTTGAGGCGAGACAATGCATTTAGGTACCATCATCAGCTCTAGAATCTCTGCTCTTGTTTCGCAAGACTGAGGTACGTGCATGTTCATTTCATCTCCATCAAAATCAGCATTATATGGTGATGTGACTGATAAATTCAACCGGAAGGTGGAGTGAGGCATGATCCTAATCCTATGCCCCATGATGGACATCTTATGCAGACTTGGTTGTCGATTGAAGAGCACCATATCTCCATCAATCAAGTGTCGCTCCACCTTTATAATGACAACATTATTAAGGATGACAAGTGAACAACATTAACAAATTAGGAGCAAAAAATAACCAAGGAACATGCCTTGTATCCGAGCTCCAGATGATGATCACCCTTCAAGTAACGAAGATCAAGCCTTTGACCATCATCCCGGATAATATATTTTGCTCCAGTTTTACCAGGGGGAGGATGGGGACCGTTCGCAACAAGCTCCTCCAACCTAGTAAAATATTCAAAAAATGGAAGTCAGCACCAATAATCAATTGAAACAAAAAACTATAAATGTATAATCTTCAATGTGTGCGTATACCTTTCTTTGTTGTAAGGAGTGACTGTTTCAGGATAAGTAAGATTAAGAGCAATACTCCATGGTACCCCTAATTCATCAATGTTAATAGTTGGATCTGGAGTGATGACTGTACGTGCCGAAAAGTCAACACGCTTCCCCATCAGGTTACCTCTAATCCGACCCTCTTTTGCCTTGAGCCTACTGCATATGGATTTGATAGGACGACCTGAACGTTGTGTAGCCTGTGGGAGAGCCATAACTCAATAAGAATGGAATATAACAATAGTACAATATGTGTATAATCTGACATGGCTGGAGGCGTAAGTATACCCTTGGCTGACCCGGAAGCTCATTGTCAAAATATGCAGCAATATGAAACTGCAGTAACTGAGCGAATTCAGAGATTATGTGCGCAGGAGCTCCATTACATTCTTGCCTTCTTAGATTCTCATTGTGTCTGATAATCATGGCCAGCTGATGAGTCAAGTCATCCTGTTTCAGGGTTCGGTAGAATACAGAAAGTGAGATGAAGTTCACTGATACAAATGTGTAAGAGAGAAATAGCTAAAGAGTAAATGGGTCAAAATAGGTCAAAAAGACATGTATTTCTGGATTATAATGCATACATCCTACTCATCGCTTCATTCATACACTTGTATTAATATTCTGTAACGTTATCCTTTTTTAGGTAATTTTTCCATTCAAATTTTGTTATGCTTTGGAACTGACCCATTTTGAACCCATATTAAAAGATAATTTGTTATTGACATTTTACCCAACCTTACTGACCCGCCCATTTGGCCACCTTTATACTGAACATTATCCTCAAAACATTAAAACAAAAAGAGCCCACATGGAAAACACACCTCACACCGGGTCGAAGTATCCATCATCACAGATGGTCTAACTGGAGGTGGTGGTATTGGAAGGACCTGCAGGATCATCCAATCTGGACGCGCATATTTAGGGTCCAGGCCCAACAACAAGCAGTCATCGTCACTTATTCGCTTTAGCACATTCAGAACCTGGGGAAAAAAGTCGATACTTATTAGTCATTAGAAAGAAAGTAGGCTACATGAAATGTGAGGAGCTTGCGTATGATACCCTTTCTGCAGAAAGCTGCTGTTTTCTTTGAGCCGGCTCAGGAAGCTGTCGTGCGTCATCAGTTTTCTTCCTAAGCTTGTACTCCGCAACCATTTTCATACCATCAATAGTAATCACTGGCTGCAGGGCCCCACAACCCCCATGGCTCTTCTTAACTGTCTTGACGCCGTCCGGGCCTACAGTTTCAATGTCATCACCACCTTCACACATACTTTTGCTCTTGCAAGTATCTAGAATCTTCTTAAGCCTGTTTTTTGGGTTTCTTATTCTAAGGGCTTGCTTGAATTTATAATCCTCCTGAAGAAGTAGAAACAATTTTGTTATGTGCAAGACAAGCACATAAGAAGAGAATCAGATAGAACATGCAGCTTAGATGGTACCAAAGAGAATGCACAGATTCAATAGATAAAAATTGGACTTAAGAGGCTATCCGCTTTCTTAACATTCACACATGCCGACAAATTAGACATGGTCTCAACATACGAGGAAACGGATCGCTTTAAAAAGAATAAACGACCAAATATGTCATTAACATCAATTTCTTTAGTAAGTTTTTTAATCAACCTGAATGATACCAGAAATAGTCATGTGCACATCGCTCAATGCTTTTTAATATCATTTTTCCTTCGTGTTTTATACGGAAAAGGTACCAAACTAAAATAAATATATTCATAATTAGAAAGCAAAAATCTATTTACACTTGCAACAATTCTGCAGAACAACTATTAATGGACATAAGAATACGTTTCTTTTTGAACGTTTTCATTAATAAAACAACATTCCCTTATACAATCAACACAAGCAGCGGTCCAACAAAAGACTCGATAATATCTAATCATACCACCATATATGAAAGGTAACACATATTGCAGCATGGGTAATAAAGTAGTACCTCATCGGAAAGGATCTTTGAGCAACTGAAGCACACACATCGCATTATACTAAGCACCGTCTTCATAAATCCAATATGAAACATCGGTTTGGCAAGCTCAAGGTGTCCAAAATGACCGGGACAGTCAGCCATATTAGCCGTACAAGTCTCACACTTTGTTTTTCTATCCATTGTCCCAAGCCTTGGGTCACTAAGTCCCGCTACCTTTGGCTTCCCTCTGTCTGTCGTTTCACCATGCTCTATTTGCAAAACAGACATTTGTCTCTGCAACAACAGAACAGTTGCTTCGTGAAACAGCAATAAGATACTTAGTGTTCAGTTATCTAGAATCGTTATAAACTAACACCAATTATTTTCTAAACGGAGATGAACACCAAAGTTCATTCATTTAAGTACTTAATTTGTATCCGTCGTTCTTGCTGTAAATATTAAACGGAACTGACACAAACAAACTGCATTCATGTTTTACTTAATCCGTAAACTGCATCAGCTCATTCTTTTTTCATTTTTAAGCTTAAACGAATAAGAACCTTGGATAATAGTTATGATAAGCCGCATTGAATTCGTTACAGCCAAAATCAACGACATTACTTCAGTTAAACTTAAACGAACACAATAAACACGAATAACAAGCCGCATTCATGTTAACACCACGTACAGTAGTTCTTTTTTGCTGATAAATTTATTACAGCATATGAATTACATCAGTTCAGATAACAAACACGAATAAGAAGCCGCATTCATGTTCGTTTACAATTCGTAACACTACAGTAGTTCATTTTTGCTGGTAAATTCAAACGAACATGAACAACAAGCCGCATTCATGTTCGTTTAAAATTCATTACAGCATATCAGCTACATCAGTTCGGATAACAAACACGAATAACAAGCCGCATTCATTTTTTTTCAATTCACAAACACGATTATATTCACATTCGTTCTATTCGTTTACAATCCTATCAATCAAACTACACCAACAAGTCATCAATCAATCAAACCGTAACAAAACCGTAACGAAAAAACGTACGATTTCATCAGGACTGAGGATGCCGAACTGAACGAGCCGCACTTTCGCAACTTCAGCCGGAGAGTAGGAGAATCGTATATCCATTATTATTATTACAGTTCCAAAATTAGGGTTTCAAAATTAATCAATCTATCTATATATCTATTTAGTTTGTTATACAGTTAGTTATTATTAGTTCTGATGTTATTATTTATTAAAGAGACACGTGTTATGAAGAAACAGAATTCTGTTAGGGTTTGTTATTTTTCTCTTCTACACGGAGAGAATGTGAAGAAGAAGAAAAGTGAATGAATGAGAATGAAGGGGTCGGGGGTTTGTATTTATAGGCGTTGGAGGGTAACCGACTTAAACTATGGGTTTGTGATACTTTAATCCTTTTACTATCACTTTATTTACATTTAACCTTTTTTTTTCTCTTCTTCTTCTTCTTGAATTACTTTTTTTTCTTTTTCTTTTTAACAATTTTGTTTTCTCAAAATGGTAAACTTTTTTCCAAGCAACACATGTGGTTTTGATTCATACACATAAAAATAGTTGCAAAAAGACTATTGTACCCTCTCTTGTATTTAGTTCATTGTTTCATCTTGAGGGCATAGTAGTCTATTTGCAACTATTTTTATGTGTATGAATCAAAACCACATGTGTAGATATCAACTCCCTACAATTTATTTAATAGTATAATCTCATACTCCATGTTTCAAAATTATTGTCATGAGAGATAAATTGCAAAGTTTAAGAAAAGTGGGGGCACTTTCATTTTCAACCATTAAAATGGAATATTCCTCAATTAGATTCTCTAGTTTTTACTAAATAAGGAAAATGGACAATTATTTTGAAACATCCGAAAAGATAAATATGGACAATAATTTTGAGACGAAGGGAGTAACATATTTCCACTAAAATTTGGACAATTTCATGATTTAATAATGAAGTTATCTGGAATTTTAATCCACGTTGGCTCATTCTCTTCTTGCGGACAAATTTCTGTCTCCGTCATCTAAACCTTATTTATTAAATTCTTGTTTTTTAATATCAATTTCACCATTCTCACAATACTCATTCACTCTCATACCAAGTGAAAATGTGAAAACCTTGCAAGCTTTCCACATATTTGATTTGTTGATGCAAGCTTGAATCACCTATTGCCTTTTTCCTTTTGGCCGGGATAAATGAAATAATTTGTCTAAAGTCACGTCCCAGCAATACTGTCATCTCCCAAAAAATGCGGCTTCTATTTCCAAGTTTTTGTACGCTATTATATCCCTCAACATCTTGTCCAGTACTGCTCAGGGCTAGTCTTGAGGACTTTGATGCCCGAGGCCGGTGAGTTCACAAAACAATGCCCCTTTTCATATAAACTTAAAATGTTTTTGTTATAACATTATCCGTTACTTTGTTAACAATATGTTAGAAACAAGGATGAGGTTTTCATTATGCAGTTACTGAGAGAAAACAAGTTAGTTAACTTAGATATACGTAGTGCAACCGAGTTGTCTCAAAGACAACCTTACAATAGATGAGGCTTTTTATTTAATATATACTACTTGTCAAAATTTGTTCAATATTACTCTGATAACACATCTTAGAAAGTGAATAATCATGCTGCAATGCATATTTAATAAATTAGTGAGTTATGAATATATTGTCAGACAAATAACAAAAATTTGCTTAAGTAAGTTGTATACTACTTTTGTCTTAAAATTATTGTCTAAAAATAAAAGGCAATTTAAGAAAAATATGATTACTACATTATTCAACTGATTAAATATCATTCACACCTACTAAACTTTTTTTTGATTGGTTAAGACAAGAAAGAGACTATTATTTTAAAACATCTCAAAATAAAAATAAGGACTATAATTTTAAGATGAATAAAATAACGTACTTTTTAATAACTCTCAAAATATTTTAATGACTTAATTTACTAGTTAGAATAGAAAAAGGTTTATGTAGCTTCAATAGTATTTCCACTTGACTTTACTCCAGTTAATAATTTGATATTAACCTATGAGCTGAGCTTAGTACGACGTACTCGTACGAGTTTTTATATTGTTTTGAAGTCTATTTATAAATTTATGAATACGGTAAGCGGATGTGGTTTTTCCGTTAAGGTTATTTGGGGAGGACGAATCTGTTTGTTTGGCTCAGATGCATGTATACGGGCTCACTGAGTTAATCTCGGGTCTGTTTTCTACCCTTCCTTGGCCATCCTAAATTTACACACCTAGCAAGGTTTGATTCCTTGACTTCTTATTCGAAAGTCAAGTACCTCACCACTAGCCCATTTAGTGGTGGTTTGAAGAATACGGAGATAATATAAAACACTGAAAAAAGAAATAAAAATTTGAACATGTTAGACTCATTCGACTAGCTTCAATGTTTTATAAACGAGTAAGACATGTTACTTTCTTATTAAGTGTCTATCTATTATGATTTACATCCCCAAGTTAAATTTCATACCCAAGTCCTTTCAAGTGCTTTTCTAACGTCTTTTGACATGCATAAAAAAGTTATCAATAAGTGAGACTTACATTAAACTTTTACATTTAAAACTACTATAGTAACGTAACATGTCATATATCTTTTCAGTTGCTACGCATAAATTCATTATATTATATTCATTTCGAAATTTAATGCGGGGAACTTACAAGCCATCGTCTTTGGTAGCTATAAATAACAGTCTTCACTAATCATCATATCTTGCAAATGATTAGTATAAAATCTTTGTATATCGGTTAATTAACAACTCAAGAAAAGCCTTACTTACGTAGTGTTTGGTTTATTTTAATCGGAATGGAAAAATTATTACGATGTAATGAAAAAATGTTATTTGTTTACATTTATATTTTATAGAATGTAATGATTTATTACAAGGAATGACCCATTACAAAAAAAATCATTCCTTAGAGGTCCTTTACTTTTGTTTCATTACATCTTGTAATGGAATCAAATTTACATAAAACTCCATCATTAACTAACCACATTAAATAAACTTCCTATCATCATTGGGTATTTTAGTCTTTTATTATCGATTCAATTACATCTTATCATACAAACCAAACATGATTAATAATGACAATGAATCATTACATTACACTATTTATTCCATTACATCGTTTATTCCATTCATTTGACATTTCATTCCATTTTATCAAACGAACCTTTAGTTTTTTGTTGATTATTGTAAACTACGGTTAGAGGCTTGGCAGTGGGTGCGGGGAGGCACGACACGGTGTCCTTCCCCTGCGGGAACACTGCCGCCGGTGCTCTCCCACTGCACGGCAAGGCATTGCTGCGGTGATGTTTACCGCATGAAAATATTTGAAATGTTAACGTTGGAAAGCAAGATTGAGTGAAGGAAAAAGTGAGTGAAGGGTGAGGGGTGTGATGCCAACAAAAAGTGAGTAAGAGAAGGAAAAAGTGGGAAGGTGATGTGCCATAAGGGGATTGGTTGTTTGTGAGTGAAGAGATTTGAGGTGAGGGGAGTGTTGTGCCAACCCCCTTATAGTGATGATATATACGGTAAGTGGGATGTCAAAAATGTTAATGAGAGAGGCATAACCACAAATATGGTTGTATCAGAAGGCATCCGTTAATATTTTGCAATCTATAATAATCTTTCAAAGTAAAAAAATATTACTTCAGGTTTGTTATGAGTGTTTCATGCAAAAAGGTATGTTTTAACGTGTTATCCAACCAAGCTATTTTACTTTTAGATCATTAGTGCTTACACTTTTTTGCACATAAATATTTGCGAGGGTAGATACGAATGTTGAGCTCTACAATCCTTCATGATTCGAAGAAAAAAGTCATTGTCATTGATTTGTTCAAAATAGTAGTAATTTGTGAAGTTCGATTTCAAAATATGGAACAAGTGTGATGTATTCAACATACCAAACATCCTTTAATGTTTTGTTAACAAATGTTAATGAGAGATGTATAACCACAAACTCTTTATACTGACAAATATTACTCCGGGTTTGTCAATATTATTTTTTCCCCGGCAAGAGGAGAATAATTCGTATTGGTCAAGATTGTGTTGAGTCATGATCCAAGACCTATAAGGAAAACAATAATCATTATCAACATCACATCTCGTAATTCGACATAATTGATATATATACAAAATTAGAAAATTATTATACGAGTTATCATAGGGAGTTTTAGTTCTGATATTAAACCAAAATAAAAATAAAAATAAAAATAAAAATAAATAAATAATTTGAGAAATTTTCTAATTATAGTTTGATGGGACAATTGTGGAGTGTTTTTGAGGATTTTTGTGGCTAAAAATAATAATCTTGTGTTTTATAAAAAGGTATGGATGGTAACACATAGAATACAATTTTATTAAATAATTTCAACTTGAATCATAAATTGTAAAATATTACTAGTACTTTAAGCCTTGTTTCTTTTCCACTTATTGAGTAAGCTCAACCATTTATTTCATCTTAATGGGAAGACCAACAAAATTATCGCTCTCTTAGCTAATTTAGACATTAACCCAAGCCAAAAACTTTTTTTTTTAATTTAAAAAAAAATAATAAATAAATAAATAAAAAATAAAAAAATAATAAATAAAAAGTAGTGTGTTGTTGTTATAGAAAAGAGATGATAATGGGCCTGCACACACCCAACAACAATGTTTTTTTCTTCACTTTTCACACCTCCTGGACCTGCACAACTGCACAATGAGCTGAAGGACACAAAAAGTGTACATTGAAGCATAAAATCTTTAAAGATAAGAGCATGACAATATTAATGTACCAAAACAAGAAGTTCGACATGTTTTGGCCAACATACAAAGAGATGCTTTCATCCACTCGACTCCTTTTGTCACCTCTAGCAGTTAGAATAAGACCGCCAATGTCTACTACTCTAGATTTTCCTAATCACATTTGCCCAAATTCTGAACAACAAAAGAAACTAAATAATTCCCATTACCGAATTTGGTCTCCTCTCACCAACAGTTTTGACCAAATCAACCATGAAAATAAATTCCTCCTAGCGCTTTGGAAAGCCAAGCTAACATATGCTTGGCACCAACAAAAAAAAAATGGTACATTCTTAAGAAAATGCCAAGCAAGATCCGGAAAGAAAAATGACCATCCTAACACATTTTACCCTTTAAGTGATTCAACATGGCAACTTAACGACACTTAAACAAAGTGAAACTTTTTTAATCCAATCAGAGGCTACTACTGCTGCTTGCACTCAGGAGGTCTCTCGGCTTCACCACCAGCAACTGTATTGCCACCCTTCTGCTGAGTCATAAAAACTGAAGAAAATGTCACCTTCTTTTTGGTCTTGGTCTCTTCTTCGTCCTCATCACCCTCGTCATCACCCTCCTCAATCTCATCATCATCCTCATCATCTTCATCTTCATCATCCTCATCATCAAAACCTCCAAAGTCCTGATTAGCTTCACCCGTAAACCATGAAAAAGCATGTGGGATTATCTTGTCTCTTATAGTCGATCTGCAACACAAGTGGAACACATATGGTGTCACATTGATTCAAGCATCTACTACAAAGACAATCCTGACTTTAACTAGTCAAACAAATAACATTAATTGGTACTCACCCGATATCATAGTCTTGCTGTATCTGGTTTTGAAGTTCTTCAGCCTGCCCAAAGACAGTTAAACAAAAATTAAAAATGGAAAATGAGATTGACCCGCAAAAATTTGATGCCATTTTGAAAAACGATACAAATAGTTTAATTTTGATTAAAAAACTGTAACAACGATAATCCAAAATTGTAATTAGGTTAACTAGGTACCCATTAAAAATTTTCTATTATTTGACGGTTTGAAACGAAAAACAACACCAAACTGACCCAGTCATCAGTGAATGGGTCAAACTTGCTGCGTCTATTGAAAATCAACATTCCGGTATTCAATTTTTGTAAGATCTTACCATATCTTCTTCTGCATCATCAGGCACCTCTGGCGGGCTAAAAAAGTTGAAGAAACTTTCACAGTCCTCAGTCAAACATTTCCCAGGTAGCCATTCAATGGTGGTCCTGCAAAGTGTCAAAATAACATGAGCTTAGCTATATTACACCCCTACTAAATCCTGTGAAATACAGCAAAAGAGAAAAATGGTTACCCGATTGCTTTCTCCAAAATAGGCTCGTCATCATCAATCATATGGTATATTTTTGTCAAAACAAAGTTCGAAAAGAATGGATTTGTATCAAATAAAAACTCAATCTTAAAACCCTTGAGATCATCCATACGACACCACTTGATATCTTTCAGGTATTTGAGAGCTTCTTCATCTCGCTCTGTGATCTGTTAGAAACCACAATCAAAATCAGTGGGGTCAGTAAACAAGCTGTACTATCATGATACGCATGCAACAAAAGTACAGGTTATTAAAACATTATTCTTACCTCTTCCGCCGTAATTTTGTTATGCTTCATTGCAGTTAGCCAAAACTCAGGCACACCCTTTTCTGCAAATATATATATATATATATATATATATATATATATATATATATATATATATATATATATATATATATATAAGATAATGACGGAACTTGTCAATGACAGGAAGTTCCAAAATATAAGAAACAGTAGACGTAACCTGATGATATTGCTCAAAGACTCATATAATAGAGTGAAATACAGTACTATTTCTTTTTACCTGTATCATCTGTCTGATGCATTGCATCTTCCTCCTTTGCTCCATCAACCTCAACAACCCCAGTCACTATATCAAATCTCTGCAGTTATGAAATAAGATGATTTAGCATACAAAGTGACACATTAGTTAACAGACCAACAAACCCATTGACTGTACTACCTCCTCCTACCCACTTGTTAAGACTAAGCACGGTCTACCTATTCAACATACAGTCTACTTAATAAAGCAATTGAAAAACCAGCATATTCAATATGAAACTTATCTAATAAAACAACAATCAGGCAATGACTAAATATGCAAGTTGACATAATCATATCTCTTTCACCTTTGAATACAATGGTGCATATAGTTTCTGATATTTTGCTTCTAGTGCAGCTCTTTCTTCAAAAAACTTTGACTCTAGCTCATCATGTTCACTCTGCGAAATAAAAAAATGTTATCAGCACCTTGACATAGTATAAAGGAAGTAAAAACACCCCTGACCCGATCAGAATGAAGAATGTGAACTAATATACAAGGTAATCCGCAAGTATGTGAGCAATAATCTATATAACATACTCATGTGTTCTAAAAATCAGCTTAAATTGACATACAAATGGACTACGTCAAGAGCCATCTTAAGTTCAATTTCAAAAAGAACTAAAATCTCACAATATAAAATGCTACAATCACAGTCTCTCCACACCATAAAATCTCATAATACGAAATCACACAAGTTCAATAACCAACACAATCAAACCAAATCCAGAGCAGTACAATCATATAATAAGTTAATAACTTCATACATCAATTTACAAACGCATAATAAGACAATAACAAATATAAACACTTCTTATCACTATGGTTATAACATCCTTTACCTGAATGGCTCTCAAGACCTCAACTCGCTTCCCAACAGCAGGCGCCAAATTCTTGAGATGATTCGAGTCTGGTCCCCCTATGCTTTTAAGTTTACTCTACAAAAGACATACACACAGTCAATTCATTTACAATCTTTATTACCAAATCCAATATTAATCCCATAAACTATTATTCATTTTTCACTCGCAATAAAGTTAACTAATAATCACACAGAGGCATATTCAATTACACAACCTATATAACTAAGTCAAATAGGAATTGCATATGCAATTTTTTATTATTCGCACATCATGACAGTTGATATTCACTAACACACATGACAGTCATATTCATATACACAATCTAGCACATACACAGTTGCACACAGTAACAGAAATGTTACAAAACTAATCACTCGCAGATGAAACTAAACACTAATCACTACCTAACACACTATTAATAAAGTTTAACATATATTACTCAACTCTAACCGATAATCACTACCTAACACACACACTGAGAGAGAGTTATGCACTCACAGTATAAATAAATTTTGAATTATACTCCGCATTACAAAACTAAACACTCGCGGATGAATTAACTGATAATCACTACCTAGCACACACATTTACAAATAGTAAAAATAAATGTAACACATACTACAAAACTATAAACAACAGTTTACAAATAGTAAAAATAAATGTAACACCCGTAAATAAAGATCAAGGGCAGCCACCAAGCACACACTATAAACAACAGTTTCAACCAATTTACATAAAAATGGGTCATTTGAGTTGGGTTTGATCTCAAACGGGTCAAATGCTTAAGTAAAACATGTCAGAACTATCCAAAAGTTTGTCTCTAATGCATACACCCTATCAAATCATTTCTTAGATATTTTTGACCTGTTACTTGCACCGACCAAACTATCCTCTATCACCACCCTCAGTAACAGTGATTAATGCACAGGCTACCCATTATTGCAATAATATTGTTTTTGAAAATGGACGAAAGTGTTTTGGAAAAAAAAATGTGTACAACCTCTTTAATTTAATAATTTATAGCAGATTACAAGTCAAGCTTCGAGTAGTATTACCTCAGTAGAAACCATTGGACGAGTAAGTACACGACTTTCAACCCAAACGTATCGAAGCGAAAAAATATTGAACGGAAAAGTGGCAACTGCTTGCTTGCTAAAAGGACACCCCTTCAATTTTAACTTTCTTAGTTTTGGGCACCCTTTTGATAGCTTCAGAAGTCCTTCATCAGATTCTCCCGTATAACTAAGAGATAGATGTCTTAGATTACGACCATACTTCCCAATGTATCCTAAACCCACATCCGTCAATCCACCAAAACAAATCCTATCCAGCCTCTCGAGTTTGATGCAACCCATTAGCATAGCTCGAACCCCACTGTCTAGAGGTGAATCTATTATACTGACTTCACTACCCAAGAAATTACGGAAATCGCGCAAATTCTTCAAATGAGTTCCTACACACTCAAGAGCTTCATTTGAAATATCTTTGAGATTAACCTCTAAATAATCCAAATTATGACAGCCTTGTGCGAGAGCTATAAGTCCCATGTGAGTCACCAACCCATGATGGGTAAGTTTGCGCAATTTCTTGCAAAACTTACCAATAACTTGACACCCAATCTCTCCACATATATCCTCAGTAGCTAGAACTTCCAAATTGGGACAACTCTCAAACAATAAACATTGGCAATTATGTTCCATGTCAGCACATTCGAGAACCAATTCCCGTAGCTGATTGAGATAAGGGAGTATAAAAGGGAATGAAGCAAATCCCAACTCCTGAATACGTAAAGCATGGACATTTGCAGGGATTTCAAAACCACTATAATCCCAATCTTCATCAATAATCCCATACCCAAAATGATCCAGCTTCTTAGCATTCTTAAGAACTTTTTGGAAATCTTCTAAATATCGTGGAAACACATTTAGGAATACTAAAGAGTTGCTACAATTGTTTGCCAGACACTCAACATCTTTCACATCGTAGCAATCAAACGGGGTATGAAAATACAACGACTCCATAACCGAGTTATGCAAAGCCAACTCATGTAACCATTTTCCATTCGCAACACCTTTTATGAAATTCCAGTCTAAACTTAGACTCCTCAAATCAACACAACACCTAGCGATATCTACTAAACCAGCCTCTGAAAACATATTACACCCACGAATCTCTAAACTCCTTAAATCCCCACCTCGGGTTTTCGCCAAGAGTTGGAGATCAGAAACAGACACAACCATGTTCCGTATAGAGAGCGATTTCAAACGCTTAAACTCAACAGCTATATGTTCAATCCACGGGGTGACCGGAACATGACATTTGTCAGCAGAATAAAATCCATGGGAATAAGACTTAAGTGTTAAAGACTCGATATTAGGGAATCTACGGTTTATACGTTCGGGGTGAGGGGCGAAATGCACGTGGACAGTTAGGTGTTTACGCGTTAAGGAATCGAGATGAAAATATTTCCTAGAGACTAATGAAACAGAAGAATTAAGGTGGTCTTGTTGTATGTAAGGCATTACACAATCAAACACTTGCTCCTCCTCCATATTTATAACTATACTATAATTCAGAAACCAAAATGAATAATGTAAGATCCTTACCCGCCGCCGGTGACCGAAATGGGGTTTCAGTTTCGAGTAGTACTAGTTGATGATGTTGTTGTAAGGGTTGGGTTGGACTTAAAGTATTGTTTTGTGATACTTTAATCCTTTTATTTTCACTTTATTAACCTTTTTGTTTTTGACTTTTGATTTTTCTTTATTAAAAAATAATTATATTTGAACTAGGCGAGTACCCGTGCATAGTAACGGAGGTTTCTAGCGGCAGACAATTAACGATATGCGATATTGTGGTAAGTATTTCGTATAATGTTCAAAATAGAACGTGAAAATATCAAAATGTAATTGTAAAGAGTTATTGTGATATTTTGGTTACACAAAACATTATACAATACACTTAAGCAAAATATAATTATAACTATATACTGCTTTAAATTCTCATTGTTATGCACGCCGCACGTCTATTATTAATAAACCATGTTTTAGTTACTTAACTATGAATTAGCACAAAATAAAAAAGAATATTATGGTGTTTATATAGTAAAGATTAAGATTAATTTTTTGAAAATTATTAAATTTAAAAATTCTAATGTTATCATGAAAACCAACCGTGTAAAATAATTAGTATAAATGGAATTGTTTGACAAAGAGGATACAACTTTGTGTATGAGTAAAGTTGACTAAGTTACATTAATAGAACAATTGTAATAGTCGGAGATAAAAGTTGACTAATTGTGCTTTAAATCTCGTGGTATTTTAAGTGTGTGTTTAAAGTTGGATTAAAGGGAAGTGTATTTCGTTAAATAAATTGTAAGTTTTCAAGATTCTTGAATTTTTAAAAATGATATACACCCATTGTAAGAAAGTACACAATCAAATGAAAAAATATAAATTCAAAAACCTATATGCAACTCAAGTCAAATACACTTTTAGAGAAAATAAATCTAGAAAACTACTTTTAGTTATATCTACTCATTTTTAGTGTAAAATATAAAGAAACATGTCTGGATCCATCTTCAAAAGTTAATCCCCATGCTTTGAATAATTGAATCTTCGTTGATGTTCAAGTTCTACAACCATTTAAACATCCATGAAAAACAAATCAAAGTAAACGAAAAAACGCTAGTGATTGCATATAAATAACCAAATCTAGTTGCAAACTACCCAAAAGAAAGAAAATAACTCCTACACAACCTCTTTATATATTAACAAATAACCAAAAGAAAACCCTCACGAATTTGCAAAATCTTTACACAAAAAAAGAATTCCCACCGGCGATCTTTAAGCTGTAGATCTTCTTAAGAAATTGAAAGATTAAGGGTGAACAGTAAGAAACTATGAGATTAAAGATGAAAGAGAAAAGAGAGAGCATTGTGAGAGAAGCAAAAGAATGAAAGACACAAATGAGGATGATACGGAGTACTTAAGCTACATACCTTTGTTTTGATCTCCTCTGTTGATAAGCAAAACTGGTTAACACACATCATTACCTAACAAAGTAACAAAACCATAAAGTTAGATAAAAATAAAAATAGCCATGGCTGAGTTTCACAAGAAACCATGGCTATCCTCTCAAACATACGAAAGTCCAGTGACCAAATAAGTTATTGAGTGCATCCACTGATGAGTAATCATACAACTACAAACTAATAGTTCACATATATAAACTGATAAACAGTTAGATGACATGCATTAATGAGAATAAATTACAAAACATCTGGTGTCAGGTCACAATATAATGTTAGAAGAGTCATTATAAACCTATTGCATTTAAAGAAAAACCTGTGTGGTCTCTATGGGGAACAAGTATGTACATAGAAAAACCAACCTCAAGATCATCATCAACATTATTTTGATTTTGTATTTCCATTGTTTTCTTCCGTGAAATAATTTATGTCGTGAAATGGGGCTGTTTATATAGGCAACAGAACATTTGAATTTTCCAGCCTTGAAATATAGTTTGTTCCAGCCTCTTTTCGTGTACACAGGATCAATACTTTTAAATGCAATAACTCCCTTTGATTTTCCGGCCTAAGATACAAGACTTTCAATACTTTCCTTCAATAGATACAAGACTTTTACACAAAGGTTTCAACAGATTTTAAACTTTCCTGCAATAGATTTTAGTTTCCATCAATAGCAGGTTTCAATGAACATTGACCATGTTGAAAAACTCAACATTTCACTTGACCATTTCTCTATTATAAGTAGTTAATATACAGAGGATCAATACTTTTAAATGCAATAACTCCTTTTGATCTTCCGGCCTAAGATACAAGACTTTCAATACTTTCCTTCAATAGATACAAGACTTTTACACAAAGGTTTCAACAGATTTTAAACTTTCCTGCAATAGATTTTAGTTTCCATCAATAGCAGGTTTCAATGAACATTGACCATGTTGAAAAACTCAACATTTCACTTGACCATTTCTCTATTATAAGTAGTTAAGATTGGATACAAGCTAGCAGGATGTGTAAAAGGTAGGGCTGAGCATACCCAACCGATTACCGCCACCTGTCCAGATTTCGATCATCCCACCGTTTCGATTCCGACCATCCCGCTGTCCCGATTCCGATTCCGACTAGTAAACGGGTCAGGAGTCGGTTTATGTTTTCCGGCCAATCGGGACTCGGGACTGTCGGTATTGGGTCGGGACAGGATGAAAACCGAAAAACAACAAAGAAAACCGACAAATTCTACCGATCCTGACCAATCGGGACTGTCCCGATACCGAACCGACTGGTTTCGGGTCGGGAGTCGGTTTGATTTTATGGCAAAATCGGGATGTCAGGATTCTCGGTATCGAGTCGGGACGGGACGGGACCGGCCCGATGCTCACCCCTAGTAAAAGGTATGTTTGGTAAAATAACCTAAGACTGGGACTGGGATTGGGACTGGGACTGGGACTGGGCTTATATTATAAGCAAGTTGGTGCTTGTATTTTTATAAAACTGTTTGCTATGAAAAATTAGTCAGAACTAAAGCTTACTAATGTAAAATTGCATAAAATTGCACCAAATTAAATTCAAATATATTTTCAGCTTTATGTGATAATTTATCATATTTTAAAAGGTATATAAGTAATTTGACTAGCTATAAACCCCCATAAGCCCCTTTCAATGGGTTTAGGCTTGTGGAGGCTTATGGCTTATAAAAGCCTCAATAAGTCCGTGTGACAAAAAAAACTTATTTTATAAGTCAACTTATTTTAAAGAGTTAATATCATAATTCGTCCCTGTGGTTTGCCGGGTCAATCACAATTCTTCCCTTTAGTTTATTTTCATCGGGTTTGGTCTCCGTGGTTTTCAACCCATACGGGTTTGGTCCCTTAACCAAATTTCAATTAGTTTGACCGTTATGCCGAAAGGTATTTTTGTCATTTGATCTACATACTTTAAGTTATGTTTTTAACTATTCACTTTAAGCCAAAAGTTCCATGTAGATCTCTCATTTACCATAGATCCCATCAATCCATCTCATCCATCCATTTAAAACCCTCCCAACCGTTAGATTAATTCCTTTTTTTTTTTTTTTAGTAATAACCAAAAGGGCAAAAGAGACAATTCACGTATTAGTATATACGCTTCTCTCAACTCAAACCCTCCCATTTTTAATCTCACAAACGGTTACATTCCTTTGTCTCTCACCCACCCCATTCAAACCCTCATTTTCAATCTCAATCTCTCTCAATAACCGTTAGCCGCCGTCGCCGCCGTTAAACGCCTTAGTTGTTGATATAATGAAGTCAGTTGATGAATCGATGGGTAAAATTGCTTATTTTGTTTATTATTTACGTTTTGTTTATTTTTTTTCTTATTTTGTTTCTTGTTTTGTAGATTTTATCTATTGTTGATGATTTTATTGTATTATTAAGCTATTTTGACCTAATTTTGAATCTGATGCTGATTAGATTAGGTTTGTAGAGTTTTTGTTATTGTTGTTGTTGTTAATTGATCGATATGTGTGTGTGAACTATGTGTTTATTGATGATTAGGTTTAAATTAGGAATTATTATAGCGTGATTTGAATGAGTTTGTTGTTAGGTATATTTGATTGATAGTAATGTAGTTTTTTAGTTTGATGAAAGGATTACGGTTGTGCTGCAAGTGCGTTGAGTGTTGAGTGAATGTCGTTTGCTGCAAGTGCGTTGAGTGTTGAGTGACTGTCGTGCGTTGAGTGTTGAGTGACTTTCGTGTGCTGCAAGTGCGTTGAGTGTTGATTGACTGTCGTGCGTTGAGTGTTGAGTGACTTGCTGAGATGTAATTAGATAGGGACTAGCATACACGTGAGAAGTGTAAAACAGAATATATTATAAACAGATTCCCAAAAAGAATCATATATGATTAAACAATAATCATATATGATTCAACAATAATCTATTAATAAGATTAAAAAGCAAAAAAAATAAGCTAAATCACATATGATTTACCTTGAATAACAGCAATATTTTCTTCTTCCACATCAGCATCTACCAATATTTCATCAATATTTTCTTCTTCCACATCAGCAATATTTTCTTGTTCCACATAAGCATCCACCAATATTTCAGCTTCATTCATAACCTCATCATCCACCATAACGATCTGAGATTCTGTTTTTTATGAAAATCGCATGTGATTTTGTTAATATATATATATATATATATATATATATATATATATATATATATATATATATATATATATATATATATATATATATATATATATATATATATATATTATTTACATTACAACGATCAAATACTCTTTATTTTCTGAATAGAATCATATATGATTCTACAAGAATCATATATGATTCCACAAGAATCATATATGATTCTGTTACAGATAAAACAGAATCTATTCATACCTTCATATCTGATCTACATTTCATATAAGCTTAAAAAGCAAAAAAATAAACTGATTTACATTTCATATCTGATCTACTATATATATATATATATATATAAAAAAAAAAAAAAAAAAAAAAAAAAAAAACAGAAGCCACCATATCTGATTCTACTATATATATATATATACTCCTTTATAAGAGCACTGGGTGTGGCAACAAACCACAAGCTCCCCATTCGGGCCCCACCATGCCACATCACCAAAATACCCCAACTTCAACAAACCACAACAAACCCCCCTTCACCAAACAACAAACCTCCACTTCCCCATTCGGGCCCCACCTCTTACGCACTTATTTTTTTATTCATTTCTTTAAATAAATTAAATTATTTCACAAATACTAAAAAATAAAAAAAACATACTAATTTTATTTCATCACATTAAAAAGTTACAATACGGAAAAAAAATACGATACGGGAAAAAAAATACAACACATACGACACTAAAAAACGAACCTAATTATTATTATTTCGTTGAAATTCTTCCCATTGTTGTTGTTGCCAAACATGTTCGATGAGACATAGTTGAAGCCTTGAGTGTGTGCGTTTATCATGTAGTTCTTTGGTTTTTCTTCTTTGCGTTGCGCAACGTTCGACCCATGTCTGTTGGATATTTGGTGTCGGCGGAATATACAATTCGGCAGCGTCGGCTATATGAAAATGTTGATCTTTCAAAATCATGTTATGCATTATGATGCACGAGTACATGATTCTCCGTAACTTGCCCACAGTATATGCACGCGCCGGTTGGGCAATAATATGCCAACGTCCTTGTAGGACACCAAAAGCTCTCTGTGAAATTGACCTTGCCATTCTTTTGGGCAATTCTTCCATTCCCAGTGCATACAATCGATGCTTCCCAACATTCCCGGAATCTTATGAACCTGGCTATGTGCGTCGTATAAGTTACGAACGTCGTCCTCAGTTGGTTTTCTTAAAAACTCATTCCCAAACAAATGGATTATGCACATAGTAAAAAAATCAAGACAATCACGTGCACAATGTTCACCTATTTGTAAATACTCATCTAACGAATCAGGTGCTACCCCGTACCCCAATTGGCGTAGGGCACATGTGCATTTCATAATCACACTAAAACTCATTACCCCCGCAGCATTGGGTCGTTGTCTAAAGAAATCAAAATGAGCAGGAAGAGGATCATGAGTGTCAATATATGTTTCAATACCTTCGACTATTTCTAAGAATAGTTTACGGCTTATACGGTAACGACGTCGAAAAGTATCTTCATTATACTTTGGCACATCACCAAAATAGTCGGCCAATAGACGTGCTTCAGCAACATCACGTTCACGCCGAATGTATGTACGGCGATTTGAAGGACCGGCTTCTTGATTTTGCAACTCTTGCTCGTTTTCAAACTCTTGTATAATCAGCTCTAGCTCATGTAGCTCTTCAAAGTCACTAACTTCCGAATAAGATGATTCACTCATTGTTTTTGCTTTGGAATGAAATGAGTTAGGTTTTTTAGAATAAAATATTTTGGTTTTTTGGGAATGAGATGTGTGAAATATGTAAATATATATAGGGATAGTGTATATGTGTGAAATATGTAAATATATATAGGGTTAGAAAAAAAAAAAAAAAAAAAAAAGGGACAAACGTTTGTTTTTTAAACGTTACACAACGTCCACCTGCACATTTGTCAGAAACCTCCTTCGCCGTGGCCACGACGAACTCACCAACGGCGAAGAACGGCGAGGGGGCTCCGGTGTGGCGGCGAGCAACGGCTCGCCGTTGGAATCGCCACATCGGACGGCGAGGCCTCCCTCGTCGACCACACCCAGCGCTCTAAAACACCAATATCCCCAACCAAAACCCAAACCTCCAATTTTAAGATTCAACATCCATACCATGATCCAAACCTAAATTTACATACACCAAACCAACATACAACCTACAAAATTTCCAAACCAAACAAAATCATATCAACTTACCATACAAACAAATACCAACAAACAAATTAAAAAACACACAAACCTGTCTCATCTCACACTACACAAAAAACACACACATTACCCCTCTCAAATAAAAAACAAACCAATCTAACAAAAAATAGTCTCACCTCATCTACACATCCATGTACCACCATCCTCACCACCACAACTCCCACCACCAAAGAAGCACCGCCACCACCGTTCGTCTCCACCACCACCGTTAGTCCACCACCGGACGTCACCACCAAGAAAACCCGACGACCACAGAACCACCTGCTACGATCTACCATGACCCACGACCACTAAGAGGGTCCTTCATGTTTTGAGGTATTTGTTTTTTGAGTTTTCAATTGTTTTTTTATAAATCTATATATTTCATTTATAGATCTATATCTTTTTTATATAGATCTATTTATATTAAAATTTTTGGTACTTTTCCTGTTTCAGCCGCCTCTGTCACCGCCTTTATCCCTCCGGAAAAATCAGTTGTTGCCGAAAACACTGCCGAAGCTACTGTGCCGTTGATGATGTGCTAATGGTATCTTTTTTTGAGTTATTGAATTGACCAATACACTTTATTATTATTATTATTATTATTATTATTATTATTATTATTATTATTATTATTGTTATTCATAGTATATTTAGTTACTTTTTTTAGTATAACTTTTCACAATTTTTTTACAAATCTGATCTTTGAATAATGTTATAAATTGTTTTTTTTTTTCTACAGATCTGATTTTTTTATAAGTTTGATTTGTTACTTTTTCATTAACATATTTTGGTTTATGTGTTATTTTTACAAAATTGATTTTTTTAATAAATCTCGGGTGCTACTTTTTCATTAACAAGTTTTATAGTATTACATAAAGATGAGTTTTTCTTTTACTTTTTATTAAGAACCCGAGTTTTTTTTTTTTTTTTTTTTTTTTTTTTTTTTTGTCTGCGCAAATCTAACTTTTTGAGTCTTTATTAACAAGATTGACTTTTTTTAAAGATTGTAACAAATATGATTTTTCTTGTATAAAACTTGGAATTTTTATGCATCTATGCTTTTGTTTTTTTTATTAAATTTGATTTTCTTTTTCTTGAGTTGTTTTTTACGAATCCTATTTTTTTACTTTTTTTAGAAATCTGATATTTTTCGTAAATCTATTTTTATTGATGTTTTTATTAATAAATATGTGTTTTTTTTGTAGGTCTGATGTCTTTGCTTGAATCTGATGCTGTTGTCGCATTTGTGTAAAATTTTATAAGTGATAAAAGTGACATAAATTTGTTTTGTAGATTATTAGTGATCTTTAATTTTGTACAAATTGTGTTAGTGAAATCAAAAGTTTGATGGGAGATTTTATTCTTTAATCAAAAGTTCTCATTTTATAGTTATTGGAAATTTTTTAAAGTTATCTGAATTTGGAAGGTTTAAAATTTAACTTTTATTGAACTTCAAAATTATTTTTAAACTTATGTGAATTTTTTTGAATACCTAAAACTTTTGAAATGCTATAGACGAAATTTGAATTTTTTTTGAAATCTCTAAAATACCATAGTACTTGACATGTGGTAGTACTTGACATGAGATAAAAGGATACACAGTTCTAAATAAAGTACCACAGTATAGCTATAGCACTTCACATGTGGTAGTACTTGACATCAGAGAAAAGGATACGGTTATATGGCTTTGAACGCCTGTTTAGGTAACCCAACAAGGTTGACTAAAAGTTGAGATATCAAAAATACTGTACGTAGAAATTTCTGAATTTTGGTGTTTGGTGAATGTCGTTTAAGGCGCGAAACTGAAAATGTGAGATTCTTACGCTGCGTTCTCGAGTTTTTCTAGGTGAGAATAGAAATGATGTGAAAAGAAGAGAAAAGAAATGAAAAGGAAAAGAAAGAAAGTTGATTTTATATTTCGTGTTCTTGAGTTGAAATGAAAGGAAAGGAAATGAAATAATGTTGTGTTCTCGAGTTGGGAAGAAAAGAAAGAAAAAGAGACATAATTACATTTATGCACTTTTAGATATGTTCATTTTATCATAAGAGTCGAATATGAGTAAATATTGAAAGTTATATTGGTCATTATATACTAAATAGTGCGAGTGTAAAATATTTTCCGTCCAAATCCGCCCATATTTGGGCGGAAAATTCTTATAGGAAAATCACTAGAATTTTCCTATAATTTCCTTCCTGTTTCCTTTCCTTTCTGTCCAAAAAAAACTCGAGAACACAATAAAATTTCAATTTCCTATCATTTCCTTTCCTTTCCTTTTAAAAAATAACTCGAGAACGGAGCGTTAAAGTGAATATTTTGAATTATATCTATACTACTATATAATGTATTTGGGACTATTCTATAATTAGAAAGGCTTAAAAATTCAGACTTTTACTTACTAATTATGGAAACAACACCCCTAACAATCATTCCTAACAATTTATAACCACCTCAACAACCACCCCCAACAATTTATAACCACCTCAACAACCACCCCAACAACCACTTTCCACCACCCCACCTCCCTCCTCTTCACCCCAACAATCCGCCCCCGCATCGCGCGGGCACATTTCTAGTTTTGAATTATAGGGAAACGTGACATGTAAGCCAAAAGATGCTACTACTGAAACAAGAAAATAAAGTTTAAATTACATGGAAAAAATCTCAATTTGAAGTGTAAATTACAGAAACAAGCAAATTGGTTTTTAATATGTCCATGTTTTAGATATTTGAGTTGTATATTTACTTTGGGTTTTTTCTTTCAAGAAAGGTAATTCCAAAGATGCTAATTCATATACAACACATGTAATTTTATTATTATCACACCTGTGCTTGCTAAAAAGGTTAAGCAATAGCTTAAAGGACAAAATTAAATGTAAAGTACATTATAATTAGATGCCTAACGTGTTATATTGTTTGAGCTAGATGCCAAGGTATTATTGTTTGAAAGTGTAAAAGTGAAAAATAGTTATGTCGTAAAGTATGGAGAACAAGCAAATGAAGATTTGTAGTTTTTGCAAAATGAAAAATGAAATATAGGTAATTTGATACTTTCGTTGAGTTGCAATTTTGGATAATGCTAAGTGTTTAAGAACAAAAACGCAGAGACACAAATACTGTGACACCGTAAATTACAAGATACATCCAACAACACAATAGGATATGTTTGGCGTAGAGCTTTTTGGAGCTTTTTGGGGGATGAGCGGCGAACAATAATCTTTTTGATTTTTAGTGTTCGTTTGGCGAAAGAGCTGTGAGCTTTGCTATTTTTTAGGAAAACTCATTTTTCCAATGCTTCTACAAGAAGCTGTGAGCGGTGAGCTGTGAGCTGTGGCTACATCTCACTGCTTACAGCTAACTATTACTGCTCACAGCTACTTTTTGACAAACATAGCCATAGAACAAAATGCTCACTTATAAAACAGTGAGGCAACCCAAATTTATTGAATACCGTACACCGCTGCCGCTAGGCGCGGGTATTCGGCTAGTATATATATATATATATATATATATATATATATATATATATATATATATATATATATATATATATATATATATATATATATATATATATATATATATTCATACCTTCATCCACATCAGCATCCACCATACCATCTTCCACATCAGCATCCACCATAGCTTCTTCCATATCTGATTCGATGGTTGTGGATGACGACGGTTGTGGATGGCCACAGTTGGGGATGAAGATTGGGGAGGTTGTGGACTGGGGATGACGATTGGGGAGGTGGTGAACGGTTGGAGATGACGGTTGGAGGTGGACGGTTGGAGATGACGGTGGAGGTAGTGGACGGTTGGAGGTGGATGGTGGAGGTGGGGAACGCATATCGATTGGAGAAGAAGAGGGTTACGGTGTGTGTTTTTTTGGGTAAAGAATGAGAGTAATAATTTTTTATTATTATTATGTAATTGTCTTTTTTACCCTTCTAGTGTAAATATTAGATCTAATCTAAGCCATTGGATCAAATTAGATTTTATGGTTATGATTTGTTGATTGGATCTATGGCAAAGAGAGGATCTTCATGGATCTCAACTCCAAATATATATATCAGCATATAACTTTCTCAATTTGAGTTTTTATTTTTTATTTTATTTATTTTTTATTTTTTTAAAAAGCTCATAAGCAGGTATTGGTTCTAGGATTTGAATTTCTCAAGTTTCAATAGGTTGACTATTTACATAGATCAATTTACTTACTAAGATGTCATTATTGTTACAAAATGGCATTTCATCAGAGGGTTGAAGCCCATCAATGGAAATCTTGTGACTAGTACAATCGTTGTGCAAGCTAGGGATCCAAGCTAAGTGAGGAATTACAAAATTCGCTTAATGCACACAAGCTTACCGATGCTTGGAACTTACATGAACATATATGGAAGGGGTTTCGGTGAAATCCACTGCGAGCAATTTTCTTGCAACCATTGCACAATCTCTCAAGCTTAAGTGGCTTAATACAGCTTATGATATAGTATAAAAGGTTCTTAATGAGCACAAACACAACTTGTTAGAAATGGACACCCTTATATACTTATTGGTATGTCTTGCAAAATACATTTAACCTGTGAATGCGACTTCTATTATAGGGAAACTAGTTGAAACCAAACAATTTCCTCTAGTTACAAGATTTTTACGGTCTTCTTTGGAAGTAATATATACTTATTTTCAGTTATCTTGGCAGCAACAAAGATGTTTCGAATTTTGAGTATGTTCATCTTTACCAACCGTACAAATATAGTGTTGATACCATGTTGTATTCCTATTTGCAACTAAAGCACTAGTAAGAAGAAAACAAATTACAATATACACAGTAACTATGGTTTATAATAGCCAGTCCAGGCATCAGACTAGCCGACCTATCGGGTCGGTGGTTCAACCGGTCCGATATGTTGGATCTACGAGTCTCAAGATTGAACCGAATGACCTAGCTAGTACATAATTGAGAATTTAACATATGTGTAAATAAGAAATTGAAACCAGTTATAAGAAACATAAAATCTTATAAAATTTGATTGTGCTTATTATGGTTCATAGCATCTTCTCTAGCTTTTCGTCCTTTGAAGGTTCTTGTAGTGTATTTATAATGTGAAATTTTAAACTCATAAAACAGAACTATCGACTTATACTAGTGCAAGTATAATATCATAATATACATTGGCATCCCACATCGCATTGCGAAGGAAAGTAGTTTGTGAGAGTTGGTTATAAATAAGGAGGGAAGGACTCATTAAAGGTAGGCATGTTGAATTGCTTTAAAAGCCTATGGTTAACGAAATGCTTGCAAGCTTATAATTTGAGACTTTGAGTTTTATAAGTTTGCCAGCATTTTCTTTCTCCAATGGTTTTTATGATATTTGACAAGCTTATAAATAAATATATATAAATATTTTTTGACGCATAAGTTACATGAATTTATGCCATTTTACTCGGGAAGGGAATAAAAAATTCGTATATGGAAAATTGGAATATGGACTTCTAAATGACTAAATGTCTTTTTAAGACTTTAGATAGACAAATTTACTACATCAAATTCATGAAGACAGTGGCTCATATTATCATCCTAATTCTTTTTTTTTTTTTTTTTTGAACAAAGGTTTCATTTCATTTCAAACCTCACAAATGGAGGAAGATACAACATAACAAGTTACATCGAAACATAACAAGTTAAGCCAAACAAGACATACACCAAATAGTTGAGACAGCCTACAGCAACACCATTCAAAGGTGGGGGGAATCACCCGAGTGAGCTTTGACTGATACAACCATATAAAGTGTAGCTTGACAAAAGTACACTAAGTACATAATACATACATAGAAGATAAACTAGGCATCCTTAAAGGAGCCAAACAAAACCTAACAGATCTAAAGTCGAACCCTACGCAGCAGCACGCAGCAGCCTTCGAAGACGGACCGGAGAGGCAGCATCAGCAAACGGCGAGTGAGCGGCGGCAGCGGGCAGCGACAGATCCACAGGTAAGGATTATTATTGAAAAAAGAAAAAGTAATAAAAGAAGATCCGGACGGCCGGTCAAGACCGACCGCCGGAAATTTTTGGTATGCGAAGCTTTTCTGGTAAGGAAAGTAGTGAGAGGTTAGAGAATTTTTCTAGAGAGAGAAGTGAGTAATAGTTAAGTTTTAGTGGCAGACATTTTTTTTATCATCCTAATTCCGCTTCTTCAAATTGCGAAAATAATCTGAAACAAAGTGAATTTGATTGAAAATCCAATTTGAAATAATGATAAAAATCACACGTACGTAAATCGAATTTGAAATTAAACAAACCTGCTTGAAGATTGTAGATTAAATTGTATTCATCATCAAAACCCTAATTTTAATTTGGTTAAACTGTTTGATCAGATTGAATTCGTCGGCATGAAAACAGAAGCATTCATTTGAATTTGGCCTGATGAATCATTTTAGTTATTGAGGGAGAAGATTTGCCGTTAGCCATTACACATTATCATTATCATTGGATCATATTTATTTGCCTTGCCATGTCACTAATGCCAACTCGTACATTGACTCATATATAGTTAAAGATTTGAGTTAGCAAAAATTTTACCATCACAAGAGTCAAACCAGACTCAGATCTAAATTAATCACATTGTAGTTACTTGTTAGTTTCTTAGTCCTTTTCCCTAATAAGTTTATTTATTAAAAAATGTGTGTGTTAGACACTACCCTAAGGCCAAAGGAATCTCATAATTTTTCAAACAAAAACTAATTAAGCAAGCATATCTTAGGATTGCTACAGCCCATAATCTTAAACTCAAATAATACTTCATTCAAACCCAAATCACCATGCATCTCCTTCAACAATAGTAGTTTATTGACTTCCTTTAGACATGGAGTATACCGGGATCATCGAAAACAGCTCAATCGGGTTCTATCCGAGAAACACCATCTGCATCACCACCGGGCCAACCGTAGCTCGGATACCAATTTTTGTGATTGTTATATCTCACAACCTCATTATAAATCAACATATAACTCTAGCTAGGACTGCATTCTAAAACCAAATGACAATAGGAGTAGCTCGATCACCAAACTTATATGTTAACTTCGAAATTGTTCTTTACCAATGTGAAATTGTATATTCACACACATGACAACATACTGTATATTGGAGCTCAGAATTGAAGTCGATGATTTTTGCATCGTACAAATGTACAATACTGAAAATTAATTTATTAAAGGAAATATGTGTGTATTAGAGAGTACACACATGTAAAATGGACAAAGAAAACTTACAACGGCACAAGACTCACGTAACATAACACTATAATGGAAAATGTAAAACAACAACAAGTTTCATTAAGACTACTTGAATCTTAATTAGACAATCATGGGGTGAACGAAGATCGATTTGATGTGACTAATGACTTCTTTACCAGCATGATTGTAGCCATCATTGCATTTATATAAGGTATCACTCACACGTGCAAGGTTGATTGCAGGAATAAGGAGAGGAAAAGGGACGTCGGTAGGCCTGAGCGACTCTCGATTTATAACTTTCCAAGCATCTTCAACTTGTTTTGAGAAAAACTCACATGCTTCCTCCTCTGATGCACCAGTTTCCTTTCGGTAGCATTCGATGCTTGATGCAATATGGCCTCTTTCTTGTTCCTCCTACAAAAATTATGTAGGTGGTATGTAACAACATATTTTTTTACTAGGAACATGATCATATCGAGTATATATGTATGTTAGTATATATGTACGTACCTTGTGGGTGGCAATATCATCCATAAGTCTTAAAATTTTACATGCAGCTTTCACAAGCGGAGGATGTGTGGCCACCCATTTAAAGGCATCCTCGGTGACTATATCGTCGTCCCGGGCAACATAAGATCTTGCTGTCATCACGGCATAGCCACAAGTAACCAGTGAATTAGAAATGTACTCTTCTAATGTTGGCATGTACCCCTCTCTTAACCATTTGGCTTCTAATAGGAGGCTGCGTGTGCCCTCTTTCGCCTGCATCCGATTTTTGTGTGTGATTAAGGCAAGTTAACTAGTATTTTGAAATTATGAATTTCACTCAAAATCAAGTTAGAGAATATGAAATTTAGTTACCATCTCCTTAATGTAATGGATTTGATATGCTTTCCCATCCTTTTCAAGTGATTCCTCCATTTCTTGGTGAACACTCAATTGTTCCTGATATATTAGTTTCATGTACTCTGGTAGCTCATCCAAGCAGGTTATGGACCATCTAGATATATATATGATCATATACAATTGGTACTAATTAAATGATTAATTATAATTACTATAGATATATGAACACATATCTGTATATTAGTCCTAGAGCAAATTAAATAGACACTAAATACGTACCTTTCGACTGCTTGTGTAAACATCTCGAGTTCCTCATAAGTACCATAATTATCAAATGTATCATCTAAAACAACTAACCACATGCATGTTTTCATTAGGAAAATTCTTGTACGAGAATGTTGAGGCTCGAAATAGATTCCCATTATCCAAAAATAGCCTTCTATCAATCTGTCTCGAACAAAAGGTAACTTGTTTCGAATGTCCAGATCCTTCCACCATCTGAGACATAAATGCAAGTTACGAATATAAATCATAAATTGATAAAACCATGCATGAAACATAGATTCAGTTATATAAATCAGCTTATGTAAAACACCCCATGATTCATGCTGAATGATATGGCATAGCGAATTTTTCTCGCTATATATGTACGTACTTGCAGATTTGGCTTAGCTCATGTTTGTGCATATCTTGAAGCACGTTGAAGTCTAACTTTGCAAGCTTCAACAAGACCTCATTGTGAGAAGCTTTTTCTTGGTATATTGGTATGTAACGCACCGCCTCTAACCTTGGCAACCTTCTACGAAGTGCCTGCTTTAGTGCTTGCTGTATTTCGGTTCTTAGAGAAGAGTCACAAAATGGATCCTTGGATATAATGCCGAGGTTGATTTTAGTGAACTCGTTTGCATCATCTAGTACCTCTTCTCCTTCAACCCTTAGATATGTTGCTTCGTACAAAGCAAGCAGTCCTCGAGGATCATCACATAACGATTCATGAATCTTTCCCTTCTCATCTTTGTAGTTCTTGAATATATCTGTAACACGAGCAAACAAAGTGGATGAATTTAGGCATACTCCACTCCAGGAAGGTTGATTTTTAGTGATAGAGGTTCTAGTGACACAAACAGTAAATCTACTAGTGATCATGACAATTTTGTTGTAGTGCTCATACGTTTGATACCGATATATTTTATGTAAGGAGTCAATTATTAATTTATTATGCAAGGTTCTTAAGGTTTTATATAAATACCGGATGAAACATTGAAGCCATGTTGTCGTAGCAGTCGAAACCAAAGTGAAATGCTTTCTATGTTGTTGCCAATCCACTTATTGCCATATGTAACATAGATATGTTGCAAGGATTCCTCGATCTCTGTTTCGAAATGATAGGCTAGGCCAAGGCGCTGAACTTCATCGATAAGTTGTATAAGATTTATATATTGGCTTGCTTCATTACTAGCTCTTATCATTAGCTCTTTTCTCACTTCTTCTTTGAGCTTCTCAATTATTTGTTTCTCTGTAGCTACATTGAATTTCTGCGAACATAAGATAATTCATTAGTATACCTCGTTCCGTTACGTTCATAACAAAAGTATGCGATGCAAGTAAAAATATGCAAACTTAACCTCATCATGCTCAAGAAACTGATCCCCCCATATACTATCATGGAAGATTACACTGTTGCGAATAACATCTTGCTTCGTGCTACGCGTATTATCAGCTGAAGACAATGGAGATGAAGAGAAGGAAGGACTAGAAACTAATAAAGTTGACATCTCAAACTATTCCAAAGATTAAGCGAATAGGTTTGAAGCCGATTTGTGATTTTGTTGTGAACTGTTGTATAATGTGATCATTTCCATGCATATTATATAGCCTGTGCACCATGTCCCGAACTTACATATAATAATATATCTATAAAAAGAGTGAGTCAACTGTTGGAGTTTATGGATATATATTAATAAACGTATGTCTAGAATCGAACTCGAGACCTCGGGATTGCACACATTACAAACGAGAATTAAAGTTTAATAAATATTAAATGTTATGTATATTTATTAATTAAACACAAGTAAAAGGATTAATGATCGTTGGTTATTAAACGTATGGACTAACTATCGTTAAAGGCAAACAATAAGGACTAGAATGAAATTAGAGGACAAGAAGGATCCGGAAGACCCATCCTTGGGCTTGTGGCCGGTCGAACTCATCAAAGGGAAGGGATTCCCTTGCCCTAACTTGTCCTCCAAGATATTCATTCACTATATAAGCAAACCTAGGGATCAAACTTTGGTACCTTTTGTGCACACACACAAAACCCTAAAAAGTTTCTCTCTTCTTTGTTTTCTCCTTAATGCCGATCGATCAAGAACCCTTAAGGGTTTCTTGGATCGAATTTTATATAATAAAATTCTTGTGTTTTTGTCACTAGCATCACCTTTAATTCGTTAGTAGTTTGTGTGTACAAGAACGAGGTAACAACATACTTTTGTTGTTATCAAGGGATCGATTAACAAAACGGTAAGGGGTTAATCATTGATCCATATAAACCCTAATTAGGGTTCTTCATATTGTTAAAGACAATTGCTTTTGATTCTTGTTCGGGCTAGAATCACCACGGTACGTTCCTATTTATGTTTTAGTTAATCTTTGTATGTGTTATTCTTGATCCTAGCTTTCGCTATATGTGTACTTTGATTGTATAATTCTAACAGTGGCATCACGAGCCATGGATAACATATAATTGATTACTAAAACTTAATAAAAATCGGATCTTTAAGTGTTTTAGATACATGTTTTGATCTAGGGTTTTTCTTTTTAAATTTTTTTTGAAAAATTCGAAACCCTAACCCTAATTTTGGGGGGGGGGGGGTCAATTTTCCATGAAACCCTAATTAGGGTTTTGTGGTTTTCTTGGATTATGTGTAATCACTAGAAACCCTAGGTCATTAACCGGTTAAGTGAACGTATCTTGTGACCTATGTGCTAATTGTTAGGTTTTATCCGTGACGAAACATGCATGTTAGTCATGGATCTTGTTGTTTTTTTTATTTATCACATGTTTTAGATATATCTGAAAATTGGGGAAGACTCCAATATATATTAAAATCAATTTATATGCTATGTGGTGTGTATATTAGCTTTGGCCAACGCAATTGATTCGTCAATGTATGTGACTCTCTTCCATTAAGAGGAGAAGGCCTTAGTTGATTACATGCATGATTATACCTAGACTTGATTTTATTAGGATCTTTTCTAATAAGGATTGCATGTGGCTAATTGTTTCACTTTATTATTATTAGTTGTTTGTTTTTCTTTGATTACTTGTTTTATTGTTATTGTTTGACACGTTTGTAAGCAATAAAAGGGTAATTTTTCATAAAGAAAATAATACAGACTAATAACGGTGAAACAAAAGTGATAAAGAATGAATCTTGCAAGGTCTTAAGTGCCGCTAGTGGTCCGATTCGCACGGTAATCAGCTCCCAGGCGAGACTAGCAAAATTCATACTTTATTACATGATTTTGAGATTAAATCCATAAACTTTTGCTTGATTGATGTTTTGTACAAATATGCTTTTAAAATTAAGTCCTTTAAGACGATATTCATAACCGTGATTTGAAGGCTTAGAAAAGAGCCTTAGAGTCTGCCTTGGTTATCACAATTTTGAATATGTCTTAAACTAATTACTTTTAAAATTATAATTGTAGAAAGTTATCTTAGGGTTTATTAAACCTCAAGTAAAACTTTGTGTATTAATTTCACGAATTGGTAATAAAAAGGTTTTGAAAACTTATGTTATAAAGATGAGTGCATGCATCTTTATACATGTTTTGATTTTCACATCAAAAATTTATACCCTAAAATTTAAGTTACATGCCATCTAACTATAAGAAACACTTGAAGTTATTATTTAGTAAACGTGAGACGCATGCTAAATTTTAATGACAAGGTAAATTTCTGAGTGTGCGTGAGACCACACATGGAGAATTTGCAGTTTCTAAGTTAGACGACTTAATTAAGTTGATGCGTGAGACCTAGAGCTTAAGGCATGAGATGGGATGAAACATGCTTACATGACAAATTGATGAATCAATTTGATGTAAATCCCAGAATGATCTAGGAATTGGAAAAGTGTTTGCCAATTATTGTTCGACAGATTACCATCTTTTATACTTTCACCACTAGCAGATCAACTGATGTGGTGAAATCTATGTAAAGTTGGATCCTAGATTTTCAAGAAAATATGTTGGGTATATGAATATATCCTTGGGTATTATATTTTCTTAGAAATATAAATTATCGAAAATACTAAAATTGAATTTTGTAAATTCTTTAAATGTATTAATGCAACTTAAAACCGTAAACGTAAGTTATTCTTTTAATTGATCTACACCCGTTAGGGTTTTTTGGTTAGAGTCAATGTTACAAAAAGAATAAATATAGTCTTCTTTCCATTAGGAGAAGTGTGAGACTTAATCCTAATCCTTTTCATGAATGAGAAAGGTGTAATAGGATGATTAGAATTGTCTAAAATTCTAAATACATAACTCATAGCAAAATTTAATAGTAAGATTATTTGCACTTTATGAGTTATTTAATTAGAAGCTAGACTAATTACTGCACAATGGTAAAAGACGAATTAGATTATTTTATCTAGTTGTTTTGATTAGACCATTTAGAGATACTACATACAATTGTTGGAATGGTAGATCTATACAGGAAGAAATTGCATACCCAGTTTTTTCAAGTTAATAGTTTGAAATGTGATGAATCACATTTAAGTAGTAGATTACATCCTTTTATAACCTATATAATTGTTTGAATGGGTTTTCTTAAAAGATGTAGGAAAGTATACAAGCACACTATTTACTTTTACTGATAATGACACATTTGCAATGTTGTCAAAATTCAGTGGGAGTATTGTGTTCTTATGGCTGAATAAGGGATTATTGTTATGTTCTCTAATTCAGTGGGAGTTACAAGACTTATTGTCTTGATTGTAACTTAGATTATCTTTTGAATGCCTCAAGGTAGTTACTTTCCAAATATAGACACTAATGTTTTCAAGGATAGTCATGTACGTTTCCTTGATTGATTGAGTAAACTCTATATCTACTAAGTTATGTGAATGACACAAATCATATTGTTCACATTAACAAACGCGTGCGTGTTGTTTATATGATACATGGTGTTGTACCATGCACAAGTGGGAGAAATCTTCATTATGTGCAAAGTACAACACATAAGAATATGATTTAAAGAATTCTCTTAACTGCAAAGTAAGAGATTATAATTCTAATTAGATTAATACATCTAATCTAAGAAACACTTGGTGTTAAAATTTAACAAACGTGAGACGCAGACTAAATATTAACAACAAGATGAATTTTCATGTATGCGTGAGACCAACATAGATAATTTACAGTTTCTAAATTAGACATCTATTAGAACATTGTGTCAAATAACAATACTACTTCAGCTTTAATATTTATGTATTATTGGAATGACATAAATACATGAAGTAATATAATACTACTTCAATAATTATGTATTCTTAGAATGACATAAATAAATAAAGTAGTGTGTTAACTTGAAAATATTATTGAAACCAAATGATGGTGTTCATGTTTACTTTAATTATACATGTTTATACTTTATTGTATAGTTATAAACATGAAGTCTTTTAAGTATTACAAGACTTATAATAAAGTAAGACGTTAGCTTGTTATGGTCTTTTAATTAAGACATATACAAGAAGTCATTGAGTTGATCAATGATTAATATAGTATAGTGGGATTATAACAAGTTTATGTTTTTATAAGACATAAACATGAAGTGACTTGGTCAAAAGTACTTGTGTTATAAAGCATGCAATTGGTTTGGAAATACTATTATACCATTAAGTTGACTTAGTTGGTAAATAGGTATGCCAACAGGAATATGGTTATCTTATATATATTGTTAGATCTTCTTACAATATTAATTCTAATTGAAGTACCACATATGGATAGTATGTTCAGTTAGGAAATCAAACTCTTGTTAGAAGTTTGATTAAAGATAACTATGACTTCTTTTCTTCCGAAAGTTATCAAGGTTAGAAAATTGAGTATGTAATGAATATACTCAATTAGACTCCTAGAAGATTAATAAGACATTATGAGATGTGATGAATCACATTAAGTCTTAAATTGAAGTTCTCAATTTGTTAAGCTACTTAAGTGTAGGTTATTAACAAAAGAATATGAGAAACTGTCAACATGTATTTGTAATATCCTGAAAGAGAAAATTGGATTGTTGCTCTAATTGCCAAGTATTTATAGATAGTCTATATATTACTAAAGGCAAGTGGGAGTTTAAATTACAAGATACATAATCTTCTAAATACACACTAGTGAATATCATGATGAGACTTATCATGTAAATGATAAACCTCAAGATGATGGAATTATCATTCATAGATCCACTTGGATATCTCAGATATTTAATTAATATGCTGACGATTATATGATGTAGTATTACCAAAATAATGAATTGGGTAAATTACTCATAATATGAATGTTATAGCTGTTCATAAAGATATTCAAATTTAGAAAATTTGGTTTATCTTAATTCTTAATAGTTAGAGAATAATGATGAGTTTATTCAAAGATAATGTAACCCTAGTGGTTTAAATCTTTGTGAAATAATCATATGGACAAAATTGTACACATATCTTAATGCATGTCTTATTACAAGATTATTAATTATACTTAAGCAATTAACTATGATTGAATACTCTTTCCTAAGCACATTAAAGATACAAAGATGCTTAATTGTCATATTTATATGAATATGAAATTTGACAATGAATATCAAAACTCTTTCTTAAATAATTACTTGAGTGAGGACGATAAGTAATCAAAAAGAGTTTATGAATTCAAGAAAATCTTTGGAAGTATACAAAGTGCAATAATACGAATGGATAAATGCATGCATCTAGGATATTAATCTTATGTTTAATTATTAAATCCATGAATTGATTTATAACTGAAATAAGATAATTTCTAAGTATTCCTGAAAGCTAGTGGGAGTATTATGTTTGATTTACTAAATCATATATATTGTAGAGTAACATTCCATATAAGTAAAAGGTTAGATTTAATTTGGAATGAAACTTTACTTGAAAGATTTAGAAAATAAAACATACAACCTTGTAACTAAAGTTTATTATTTAATAAACATATGCAGTAAATAAATCTAATGGAATATGATATAATTTTGGATGACTAAATGGATATACATATTTGTAAAGATCAAACATGAATAAAATCTAAGTTTAACTGAAGGATTTTCATGTGTATTATATTATTGTTGTATCATGCTTAAGTGCTTAATGATTTGACAATATTAATATCCAAGTAAAAGTTATAATATAACTTGTGTAATAGATATTCTAATGGAAAATGTTGAAATTAGAATAATAATCCTCAACCTGGGATAGCTCCTAAACATTACACAATGGATATTAAGTTTACGTAAATTTTAAAGAGCATATTGTGGTTCATATACAATGATGCTGGTTTAATTGAGATGACACTCAATAATTAGTCATGAAGGATTTCATGAGAACTAGTTGTGCTCAACTAAGAGCATAGTTGCATTAAACATTAAATAATTAGAATACTTTAAACTTTAAAAGGTTTGAAAGTTTGATTGTCATAAGTTGGTGATTGAGGATATCACACTATTTATGAAAAATTATGTGGCTATATCAAGATAGTTGGATTTACACATACAAGAATTTTAATTATTGAATTCTTGAAAGAAGTATTCTCAAAATTCGGATAGATCATAGTTAGATGAAATAATGTCTTGTCAACAAGTATGATTGTCATTACTTGAGGCATAATTGTCTTCAAGTTATTACTTGAGGAAAATTCATTAACTAGTATAATCATGCATTGATCTATTTTGGTATTTGGATAAAGGACATTAAGCAATTATTATTTATAATGAATTAAAGTACTTAGTACGTTTGTTTTCATTAATAATATATTGTGTCCTATATTTGCATGTTTAAAATCCGTGAATAACTAATATTATTCTAAATTGTCCATTGTCGATTAATGATATGGGAATATCATTAAACTAAGACAAATCTGAGTATTGGTTAAGAATATACTTGAAAGTATATTGATGCGTTGATATACCAATTTCACATGATATTCGATGAATTGAATATAGGACTTATCCCAACTACATGATTTTACTTTATGGATCTTGTCAGTAAGTAAATCATGAATTTGTTATCCTCAGACTTGAGATACCAGATAAGAGTCATGGATGTAGTGCATTTTTGTGAAGCAATCTACCGCTCACCGTAACAGGGAGTTATAAGGGTTGTTTTCAGAAGTGTTGCAAAGTTCATGGGTTATTCTTGTAGTCAAGAAAGAATTTGTTCCTTCAAATTTGTTTTGAAGTTTAATACTGCTGGGCCCCTCGTAGGGTTGACAAGATATTTGCGTGCGCACGCCCAAAGTCTATCTGGAATACGTTCAGATGTTTTGGTAATCTTGTTCAATCATAAACAACGAGAAACAGAATTGTTAATTAAAGAATGACTAAGATCCATATCTTTATTAACGTGGTATTAGAAACAAAAGGATGATAATAATAATGCTGAATCATTATAGGTTTTTCCAGGAAAACTTCCTCGAGTTGATCTAGGGGCATTGACGTGTTGCTAGACGCTTACCAATGTCATTATGTTATTAATAGATATCCAAGTGGGAGCTGTTGGAGTTTATGGATATATATTAATAAACGTATGTCTAGAATCGAACCCGAGACCTCGGGATTGCACACATTACAAACGAGAATTAAAGTTTAATAAATATTAAATGTTCTGTATATTTATTAATTAAACACAAGTAAAAGGATTAATGATCGTTGGTTATTAAACGTATGGAGTAACTATCGTTAAAGGCAAACAATAAGGACTAGAATGAAATTAGAGGACAAGAAGGATCCGGAAGACCCATCCTTGGGCTTGTGGCCGGTCGAACTCATCAAAGGGAAGGGATTCCCTTGCCCTAACTTGTCCTCCAAGATATTCATTCACTATATAAGCAAACCTAGGGATCAAACTTTGGTACCTTTTGTGCACACACACAAAACCCTAAAAAGTTTCTCTCTTCTTTGTTTTCTCCTTAATGCCGATCGATCAAGAACCCTTAAGGGTTTCTTGGATCGAATTTTATATAATAAAATTCTTGTGTTTTTGTCACTAGCATCACCTTTAATTCGTTAGTAGTTTGTGTGTACAAGAACGAGGTAACAACATACTTTTGTTGTTATCAAGGGATCGATTAACAAAACGGTAAGGGGTTAATCATTGATCCATATAAACCCTAATTAGGGTTCTTCATATTGTTAAAGACAATTGCTTTTGATTCTTGTTCGGACTAGAATCACCATGGTACGTTCCTATTTATGTTTTAGTTAATCTTTGTATGTGTTATTCTTGATCCTAGCTTCCGCTATATGTGTACTTTGATTGTATAATTCTAACATCAACATCGTCAAAGTGGTCTAATGGGATATTCACCAAGTTTTTTAGTAACTAATACTAGCCTTTTGTAAAATTGATGACCTATGTATGGCAAGTTCACTATTATTGACTTGTATAGTATTCCTCTTTAGGTAGCGGATAGGGGCAAATCTTTAAAAAATCTAAAAGTGACCCGGTAATGCCACGTGTCTTCTATATTTTTCCACTAGTACAATCGAGGCTTTCCCCGGCGACATTTTTAAGCCCTTTCCATCGATATGTCGACGGAATCATACGTTACCGTCGACGGTACCACATTGACGGCTGTGCTTCGACGGGAACAGTGTTCCACGTCATTTTTCCAGTCGTTTTTCCAGTCAAAGAATTTGTGTCCCACGTCGTTTTTCCAGTCAAAGAATTTGTGTCCCACGTCGACACTGTGGGTCCCACGTCGTTTTTCCAGTCAAAGAATTTGTGTCCGTCAAACTCTTCCCGTCGACATGTCGACGGTACCATATAAATGATTAACGTTTTAATTAGTTGAATATAATTATGGTTTATATGATACCGTCGACATGTCGACGGTATCATTAAACAAAACTATAGTTTTTAATATAATGCCGTCGACATGTCAACGGCATGATATGAAAAACACTGTTTTTGTTTTAATGATACCGTCGACATGTCGACGGTATCATTAAATAACCAATAATTATGTTTCAATGATGCCGTCGATATGTCGACGGTATCATTGTTAACACCCTGCTAACAGCAGGCTGCAAATATAGCAATTTTCCAGATTTTTTCCGGATTTTCCGGAAAAAATCTACCAAAACCTGTAACATTACAAGCACCTATAACCACTCAATATCAACATGTCCTAAACGTATAACTCGCCATCGGCTATAACACTTGCAAAATATCGCTAAACACCCTCAAAATGAATAAAAACATATAAAGTCTACAAAACGGGGTGTGGTAATGTCTAAACCTAGCTGCCATATCCACAAATGTTTTAATATCCGCGACGTTCAAGTCGCCAAAAGGTTAAACTATACAATACTAACATATGGGTCGCCAAAATATTGTTTCAAGCATAAGTACAACACAAAATACCCAAGTTTGTACCTCTACATCCAAAATCACTCGTGATCATCAGTAGGACCCTCATCATCGCCAGAACCATCCTCATCGTCTCTGCGACTCCCGCTCCCTCCAGCTGAGCCACTACCTCCAACGCCACTGCCTGAGCCATCCACGTGCAGAGAACCCGCCTGACTAACATACTCGTTCCATCGCGGGTTGGAGGAGATAAAACCTGTGATCAAAGCAATCTCCGCCTTCAACTTCTTATGCTCTTCAGCTTCTCGAAGGCGATTCTCCTCGACCTCAGCAATCTTCTTCTCGGCCTCAGCAAGCTTTTTCTCCATCTCAGCGTATTCTGAAAATGAAACATTCAAAATTAAAAAACATCTATTGCAATACTTAATTTGAGTCATGATCGAGTAATCTATAATTAATATATTATCAAACTGTACATACCTGGAGGTGGAGGCGGGGTGTATGGTAACGGTGGCCTGGAGAGCCCGGGTACGACCCTACCCCGTCCGGCGATGTGGCCTCGTTGCTTGCCCTTCAAAACCTTAGCAAGTAACTGCTCCTCCGTGTACGCCACCCCTTCCGGCGTATTCGCTCCCAGATCTCGCAGCCGGACCATCTCTTCCTATTTAATTGAGAAAATTTATATATATATATATATATATATATATATATATATATATATATATATATATATATATATATATATATATATATATATGTAAGTGTGTGTGTATATATATATATATATATATAAATTAAAAAATAAATAAATAATAAATTAAAAATAAATAAATAAAAGATACTTACATATTGAACACGAGTCTCATCCTGCAACCACATACCATCACTGTCGCAGTGTGTGTCGTAAAACGACTGGATGAGGGACGGGTATTTTTTGTCCTTGCTGTTCAGAAACTGTATATACACATGCATATGTATAAGATGAAACAAATTAAAAATGGCAAATCAAACACCATATTTATTTTAATTAAACTTAAATACTTTTATAAAATCAAAATTAATTACTTTTATATAATTATAATTAAATAATTTTATAAAAACAAAATACTTGTATAAAAATAAAATGTGTCTTACGTAGTCGTGGCGAATAGCGGCCAATGACTTGGAACCGTGGCGGCTGTACACCTTCAACTTCTTTCGGTTCTCCTTGTTCACAACAGCACGCTTCAGGTTCGAATCCTTCATGTAAAACTTGATATGCTCCTCCCACACAGATGGCTCGACGTTCGGAGGAGGGTTTCTTCGTATCTCATCCACTTTTTCAGGCCCACCCTCCCCGTCGAAGTAAACCCTCTTCATCGTGCCCTTGTTGTCAGAGTAGACCTTAGCAATGTATGCATTGAGGCCCTTCTTAATGGTTTCCCAATGGGGTGAGTTCATGTGGGTCTGCAAGTCGAAGAATTCCTGCAAACAAATTTAAACAAATGTACACAATTAAACAATTTTAAATAAATGTACACATTCAAAGAATTAAATATAAAGATATAATTAAAAGGAAAAAAAATAACTGACCCCGAGTCGGTTCATGAAGCCCTGTCGAGTCGCTTCGTCAAGGTTGTGCCAGGAGGGATAGTGCAACGGCAAGGACCTAACCAGCTCGCCAACATAGTTACCGAACCATGCGCGGTTGGGCCCAACATGATGAAATGTCTTCTGATCACCCCACTCGAACTCGATCGATTGCGGGCCCGAGGCAGTCACAGCTTTCCTGAGGTCTTTGTTTTTGTTGGCTTCACGGACCTGTGCCCTGCCGCCAGCCCGACCTCCACCCCTGCCACCAGCTTGTCTCGCTCTACCTCCTCGTCGAGGTTTTTGTGACGAACCTACAATTGAAGTGAGTGAAAACGTTAAAAAATAACAAGTAACAAAATTCAAATTATCAAGTTTAATTTTCTTACCACTACGGTGACCGCTAGTAATCGAACGATAAGGTGGTGGTGGGTCATCGGCACCGTCACCACCGTGACCTCGCGCTACTGCTGCCATCTGTAAAAGTACAAGTTGAATTAACATATAGAAATTCAGGAACAAATTAACATAAGCATGCACACATTCAAATACATACACATTTAAAATAAATATACACATTTAAAAAATCCATAACAATTTCATTCAAATAAGCTAAGTGTCGTTTTACAAGTTACAATTTAAGATCAATCTGCTACATCTACATCACTATCATAAACAGCATGAGTCGCATCTTCAACTTCATCATCAGAATTGTTTGCATCAGAGTCTGCTAAATCATAAGGATCGTCGTCCTCATCATCAATAAATTCACCGTCGCCATCAACTTGAATGATTGGTGGTGGTGCCTCAACTAACGTTGATTGACCATCGATATTTAAGGTTTCAAATGCCAAATCATTCAAATTAGCAGACAGTTGGAGATTCGATGAGTTGTTGCCATGTATCACATCATCATCGTCTTCTGTCACAATGACATCCCAGGTTGTGTTGTGATTCACTTCTTGGACGACCTTCCAATGGAGTGGTCGTCTGGCAGGATCTTCAAGGTAGAAGACTTGTTTTGCTTGTGTTGCGAGAATGTAAGGTTGATCTTCAAACGCTGTGCTACATGCCCAAATTTGTGTCATGTTGTTTCTAGTGTTATAACGTTCGACTCTACCTATTTTGACCAAGTCGAACCACTTAACTCGAAACAGTACAACTTTGAACTGGGTATACGCGAAATCCAGAATTTCTTCTAGCTGGCTGATGCGTGGGAATCGCACCTTGCTTTACCTCTCGAGGGATCTCGAGAAGCTTACAACCCCCACCAGGCAGTGTACCTGATCGTTGTAGTATAGTATAGTGACAAGTACCGGGGGATTGATCGTTCAGCTTAGGAATAGTGTCGCTAGGATTAGAAAACCTAATTAATAGTTCTAGAGGTGAAAGATGATTATTTTTTGTATTTTTATATTTTTGTGAAAGCAAGTAAAATCTCGGGTTTTGGAAGAGTGGGCGGAATTAGTTGCTATTCAACTAACCCAAAGCTATTATATAATTAAAATAAAATACTAAAAATGAAATTAAACTAAATTAAACTAAGGTTGTGAGCAGTGGTTGGAGAAATTGTATTTACTTAGACTTCATTACTCCCTAGATATCTTTTACATGTTAATTACTTGTTACACTTGTATGGATGACGGATTGTATTCCTTAATACCATTCGTGGGGTGGCATACATAACTCCCCAACTCTATGAGCTCTTATCTCCTCCTACACCATGACCCAGCACAACTATAGGGATTGTAAACAGTGGCTCATGCATTAAATACAACCAATAAAGACCTAGTACGCCTCGGTTCATGTTTCTTAAGACGTTCAAGCATGTTACCATTTGGAGATCTGCCAGTTTTTTTAAGCCTAACATATAATATCATTCATCCAAAACAAGAATAGACAAGTAATCAACACATAATCAATATCTAGGTTTCATTAGATCTAAGCAAACACAAAAGAGATCTAGCCTAGCATAGTAGAATTAAGACAAGAACAAGATATAAACAACCAACACATAGACATATTGATTGAATTGAAAGTATACTTATCTCAATTACAATGCAAGGTCTCAAGGGTTTGGAACCCTTGAAAAACCTGTAAAAGAGGCACCAAAATCGTCTTTAGGGTTTCACCAAAACTTCTCTCTTTTAATGAAAAAACTAGAAAACTATATATAGGAAAAACAGTCTGACGGCGTCAAGAGTTACTTCTGACGCCGTCACCTCGCCGCCATATACTTCCTCGGACGGCCTTGATCCACTTATGACGGCCTATGTGACGCTGTCACCACCCACGGTATTTTATTCTTGCCACTTTGACGCCGTCATGAAGCCTTCTGACGCCGACACCACCTACGGTGTTTAATTCCTCATGTCTGACGCCGTCAAGATGGTGGTCTTGACGCCGTCACCTTGTATCTTCAGCATGGAAATTTGGTACTTTGCCGTTTTCTTCACTTTTATGCTCCAAAAACGTCCAAAATGGCTTCTTTTCCAGAATTCACTCTCCAAACACCTAAAATCACAAAAGGAACGATTTAGGGCAATATTTGATCAAATAAAGTCGGATTCGGGCTTAAATGACCCCCTAAAAACGGATCATTTTTCGCCTCATCATATACCCTTACACTTGAGATTTGCTTGTCCTCAAGCAAATGAGCTTTTATTCTACTCAAAAGACAAGTTAGGGGTCATTTAACACTAATATAAAAGTAATTACAACAAATAATCGTTCCACTAAAGACCAATAGACAAGCACGGAGGTCATACACAAGCACCTCACAAATAGTGTTTAGATACTCACATCTCTCGGGTGTAATAAAGTAATATAACATTATGGAAATGGAAGATATCTCTCACTACCTGTCATAGAAAAATAGATTACCATAGGCTTGGGAAAGGATCAAACCTCAAACTATCAAAGAGGTCTTTTAAAGGGTTATAACGTTAGGTGTAGGGATATGAATTACACGGTTTTGTTGGATAAAGGAAGTTTTACTGGTGGCGAGTTAACAATCTCGGTTAATTACATGTACAAGATGGCGTTGCTAAGCCAAGACTAGACTCGACTTAATCTAATAAATGAAAAATAACAAAAACATAAAATGAACATAGAATGAAAACGGGATGGTAGTCCGTATGTTTTTTTCTTTCTTTTTCCTTTTTTTTTTCTTTTTCTTAATTTTTTTGATTTTTCTTTTTTTTTGATTTTTTTTTACATACACTCTTACCCTACCATCCAAAATAATACATCATAGGGGTTTGAGCAATCCCCTTACACTTGAATCTTTACATACTTTACATTTAACTATTCTAATGACTCGAATTAAGAAAATCAAAACACTTGGAGCACTTTTAAGATTAACGTACATATGGGGGTAATAATATGATGTTCTTCCCCATTACTCCATAAAACAAGTACTTACCCATGAGTCCCAATCGTCCCAAAACAATATGTACAAGGATATGACTCGACTTAGCAACCATGTAATCAATTAGAAAGTTAACTTAGGGTTTAACAAATAACAATAATGCACTAAAAATGAGCGCATACACGGAAGGCTAAGGCGATTTGGGTGTACATTTAAGTGGGGTGTAACAAATTCTTCCTTTAAGTAAAATGCTTAAAGTTAGAAACGAAAAGATAGGCTCGGAGGGGTGTACTAGGGGTATCGTGTACTAAAAATGAGTACAACGCTAAGGATGTGGGAAAAATTAGTTGACTTAACTAGCCAAGTAATGTGACTTAAATGGTCAAGTAATTATAATACGTGTTTAACACAAAGGTGATCCTAATGCCTCTTATCATGTAGTAAATCCTACTACACGAATGTAGTCTCACTAGCGGTCTCGGGATGCATCACTAACGCAAGTTCTAGAATCTAAATGCTACCGGTACACTCATAAGCACTAATAGTAAATGCTTTTCCTATCAAAACTAAAGGCGAACCTCACATTTTTGGGTGGAAAATTTTTCTGAATATACGGTTATGTGCTAGTCATACAACCTCCTATCCATGAGACGCTTGCTATGGCTAAAGTTTCACTCCTAAATGTTGTAAAAAAATTTAAATTTGGCGCTAAAATTACACTAACAAGTATTTCTCATAGTTTTATTACACATCTACTATCAAACAAAACAAACTCAAGCGAAAGTGCATATGTAAGGTATCATCTTTTTACCCTCCCCTTACACTTAAGATGAACATTGTCCCCAATGTTCAAGTAAAGAATGTAAAAGTTAAGAAGTAAAGAGAATGAAATCAAATACTCCCCTGATTCGCTCGGTATGGATTATAGGTTGGCCAGGTTAAATCTTCCTCCAAGAAAATGAACAATCAAAGCTTCCCTTCCAGAATATAAATCATCTTCTTGTCATAAATAACCTGTAAATCCTGACAACAGTAGACAAGGCAACCTCGCGTAAAATCGGCGGCATCCTATATAAGTTACTAAATCCTAGAAAACAAAGTAAGATATAATGCTTGTGGAATGAAGTTTGCAGATTTCCTGGAGATTATAAAACTTAATAATTCACAAAAACCATAAGACTCCGTTAGAAAAACAAAACCGGTAAAATTTCCAGATTTTTGACTCCTGACGCCGTCAAGAGCAATACCCTGACGCCGTCAGAATGGACCTGCAGAAATTCTTATGTTAAGTTTCCGGAAAATTTCTGGAAAAACTTTGTCCTACTTCCTGGAAAATCCTGCAAAACTTTATTATGACTCGATACAAGCATTTGACTCTAACAAATACGAATATACATGCTCATTAAATATTGTGGAGACTCATGATCGGTTTGTTTCTTAAAAACATATTTGGGGTTTCCCCTTACACTTATCTTTTGCAAAAAATACCTTTAGGTTGAAGTTAAGACTAGGCCAAACAACATAATAAAGTATTTCCACATTTTAGTAGAGAAACATGATCAACCAACAATAAAAATAAAACATGCATACGGAAGCAAATAACAATCAAACAAATAAAATCACACAAAACATGGGTTGTCTCCCAAGAAGCGCTTTTCTTTATTTACGAGTCTTGTAGCTAGACTCAAAGTCGTGGGTTACTATGTAACTTCATCATCAAACATCACATCTTCCTCATTAATCATTTCATTGTTATTTTCTTGGTAATGTTTTACACGTTGTATGTTAACCGTGAATTCCCTACCCTCATCATCAACTAGCACTACTGCTCCAAATTTAGAGGAATTCTTCACCGTGAACGGCCCATACCATCTAGACTTAAGTTTTCCCGGAAATAATCTTAACCGAGAATTGTATAATAGAACCTTGTCTCCATCTGAAAATTCTTTGGGTTTCTTAATTCTTTGATCATGCCATCTTTTAGCTCTCTCTTTATATGTGATGGAGGATTCGTAGGCTTCTAATCTAAGCTCATCAAGCTCGTGTAATTGCAAAAACCTACTATTCCCCGCAGTTGTGTAATCTAAGTTGCATGCCTTAAGCGCCCAATAAGCCTTGTGTTCTAATTCTACCGGTAAATGACATGCCTTACCGTACACCATGCGGAACGGGGTCGTTCCAATAGGTGTTTTGTAGGCAGTTCGGAATGCCCATAAGGCTTCGTCGAGTTTGAATGACCAGTCCTTTCTGTTTTGACTAACCGTTTTTTCAAGTATTCTTTTAATAGCTCTATTGGTGTTTTCGACTTGGCCATTGGTCTGTGGATGATAGGCGGTGGAGAATCGGTGGGGTACTCCATACCTCTTCATGACCTTTTCCATTTGTGCGTTGCAAAAATGTGTCCCCCTATCGCTGATGAGAGCTTTCGGAATCCCGAATCTTGCGAAAAGTTTTTTCAGGAAATGAATGACCACTCTAGCATCATTAGTCCTAAGAGCTTGTGCTTCAACCCATTTCGAAACATAGTCAATGGCGACTAAGATGTACTCGTTTCCCCCTGAGGACGGAAAGGGTCCCATAAAGTCAATCCCCCAAACATCGAATACCTCACAAACTTGTATAAAGTTCTGAGGTGCCTCATCCCTATGTGATATATTTCCAGCCCGTTGACATGCATCACACGCTTGTACCATATCTTTTACATCATGGAAAATTGTGGGCCAATAGAATCCTGCATCGAGAATCTTTCGGGCAGTAACATTTATCCCATGATGCCCTCCAGAGGGACCGGAGTGACATTCCCTCATGATTTTTACTGCCTCATTTTTTGAAACACAACGCCTTACAATGTGGTCAGGACACCTTCGGAATAAAAATGGTTCATCCCAGAAGTAATATTTTAGCTGGGAAAAGAACCTCTTCCTCTCGTATTTAGTCAGGTGTTCAGGAACGAGCCTACATTTACTTGCGAAGTAATTGGAAAAGTCGGCGTACCATGGTTCCGAATCAAGGATAGACATTAGTTGTTCGTCAGGAAACGAATCTTTAATCTCACTTCTATCGTGTTTATCCAGGGGGTTTTCAAGACGAGATAGATGATCAGCGGCTAGATTCTCTGCCCCCCTCTTATCGCGAATCTCAACATCAAATTCTTGTAGCAACAAGATCCACCGAATCAGTCGTGGCTTGGCGTCCTGTTTCGCAAACAGATATCTAAGAGCTGAGTGGTCAGTGAAGACGACTGTCTTTGAAAGGACAAGATATTGTCGGAATTTGTCGAATGCAAACACTACGACTAATAATTCTTTTTCGGTGGTGGAGTAGTTCTCTTGGGCGGGATTCATGGTTTTGCTAGCGTAGTAAATAGGTTGGAAAAGCTTGTCACGTCGCTGACCTAATACAGTCCCGACAGCGAAGTCGCTAGCGTCACACATTATTTCAAATGGTAACTCCCAGTTGGGTGTGATCATGATTGGAGCTTGAGTGAGTTCCCTTTTTAGGAGGTCGAAAGCATCTTTGCATTCTTGGGAAAAATCGAATGGAGCATCCTTCACAAGCAATTGAGTAATTGGCCGGGCAACTTTGGAGAAGTCCTTGATGAATCTCCGATAAAATCCGGCGTGCCCCAAAAAGCTGCGTATTGCCTTAACAGTCGTGGGGTATGGTAACTTAGATATAGCTTCAACCTTAGCTTGGTCCACTTCTATCCCGTTCCCTGAAATCTTATGCCCTAACACAATCCCTTCCTTTACCATGAAATGACACTTTTCCCAGTTCAACACCAAGTTGGTTTCCTCGCAACGTTTAAGCATCTTTTCTAAATTAGCAAGACAGCGGTCGAAGGAGTTTCCAAAGACTGAAAAGTCATCCATGAATACTTCCATGCTGTCTTTCATGAGTTCGTGAAAGATTGCGGTCATGCACCGTTGGAAAGTGGCGGGGGCATTACATAGCCCAAAAGGCATCCTTTTGTAGGCAAACGTTCCATAGGGGCAAGTAAACGTGGTCTTTTCTTGGTCCTCAGGTGCTATGGGAATTTGAAAATATCCCGAGAATCCATCTAAGAAGCAATAGTACTCGTGTCCAGATAATCTTTCTAACATCTGATCAATGAATGGTAAGGGAAAGTGATCTTTCCTCGTGGCATCGTTGAGCTTTCGATAGTCAATGCATACCCGCCATCCAGTGACAGTTCTCTGGGGCACCATCTCACCCTTGTCATTTTTTACTACGGTCATTCCACCCTTTTTAGGTACAACCTGCACAGGACTGACCCATGGGCTATCCGAGATCGGGTAAATTAGTCCTGCATCCAAAAGTTTGATAACTTCTTTCTTCACTACTTCCTTAATGTTAGGGTTCACTCGCCTCTGGGGTTGCACAGTGGGTTTATAATCTTCCTCCATAAGAATCATATGTGTGCAAAAAGTTGAGTCAATCCCCTTTATGTCGGCCACACTCCATGCGAGTACCCCCTTGTATTTCTTCAGGACCTCTAAGAGTTTAACTTTTTGTTCCTTTTCCAAGGAAGAGTTTATGATTACCGGGAGTTGGTTCTCTCCCTGAAGAAAGGCATACTCCAAATGATTAGGGAGCTCTTTAAGATCAACGTCAGGGGGCTCAATAATAGAAGGTTTGAGCTTGTTCTCGGGCTTTCGGAGCTCGAGATGCTCCGTTGCCTCTTGTCTGGGGTAGAAGGAGACTGCATTAACCTCCTCCGTCTTTTCCACCTCTAGCAAGGGCAGAAAACTCTCGTCCCGTAGCCAGCCTTCATCGATTTGTTCATCGATGCAATCATCAATGACATCTGTGAGCTCATCTACTTCCCCGATAAAGTAGAGCCGGTTGGATGCTTCGAGGGAGAGGTCCATAGAATCCTTAATGTCGAAGGTTGTGCTATCGTCTCCTACTCGCAAGGTCAATTTGCCATCGTAGACATCGATGACTGCACGAGCGGTAGCAAGAAATGGTCTACCTAAAATGATAGGTACCACGTCGTCCTCCTCCATATCCAGGATTACGAAGTCGACCGGGAATTTGAATTTCCCAACCTTGACTAGCACGTTCTCACATATACCTTCGGGGTACTTGACTGATCTATCGGCTAGTTGGATGTTCATACGGGTAGGCTTCAATCCGGAATATCCTAGTTTACGGAACATAGAGAGAGGCATGAGATTGATACTTGCTCCCAAATCGGCAAGAGCATTCTTGATTGATAGAGGTCCTATAGAGCACGGCAAGGTGAAGCTGCCTGGATCGTCTACCTTCTTTGGTAGCCCTCGATGGGTCACCACTGAGCATTCTTCCCCCAGGGTTACAAGACCCTCGAGCTTCTTCCTGTTAGCGAGCAGCTTCTTGAAGTATGTGCTATACTTTGGCATGTGATAGCAAGCATCCAGGAGAGGTATGGTGACAACTGAGTCTTTTAGGTATGACAAGAACCTCTTGTTATCATTCTCAGTTTTCTGGTTCCTTAGTCGGGATGGGTATGGAATTCTCACAGGTGGGTTAGGAAGGGCTGATGGGGAGGGGGTTGTCACGGGTGGTTGGTCCGGGGTGCCAATGCCGACCTCCTGCTCCTCCTCCCCAGGTTTGTCTGAATCGAGTGTGACGGGGGACGAATTTGGGTAAGGAGGGTCCTTGGTTGTCGTTCCGGCCCGTGTGGTTATCGCGAGCATGGGATCTTTTCTTCTTTCTGACGGTGGTTGGAGGTTATCTAGGGCTGAGTTAAGCTTGCTGAAAAATTCTCCGACATCTTCCTGATGTTCGTCGAAAAGCTCATTAAGCTCTTTCATTTGCAAGTCTTTTTCTTGAGTGAAGTGACCAAGGTCATCTTCGAAATTGCTCCTGATCTTGAATTCAGGGCCTCCCTCCCCTTCTCTTTTCCTCACCAGATTTCCCCAAAGGGTATAATCATCATTTTGGTAGAAAGGCAAAAGGGAGGGATCAGCATAAATGTCTCCTCCTGACAAGCACGCATGTTCAGTTGTGGCTGCTCCTCCGCATTCCTCCACCTCATGCGGACCTCCACAGTAATCGCATATCAAGTAAGGATTCGACAGCATTTTAGGTGGTTGCGACCCAGCTAGGCAATCCATTCTTTTGTGAACTTTGCTTAATCGATCCGAGGTGGTTTCAGAAATGCCGATAGTCGACTCAGGTTCATCCCAAGTGTCATCCTGGTCTTGGGCATATTCTTCAATCCTGTCCCATCCTTCCTCGGCACTAAGATTGGCCAATCTTCCTTCCCTAGATTGGTTGATTCCGTTCCGGTCATTAGAGAAAATATTTTCGTAAAAGATTTGGACCAAGAGCCAAAGTTCAATGCCATGATGTGGAACTTGTCTTATTAAATCTTTGAATCTAGTCCCCTTTCGGAAACGAAGGATCCTATCCCTAAATGCTGAGGTTTTTCCAGGTGGAAAGAACTTCTCATAGAACTTGGATATGAGTTGCTCCCATGTGAAAATAGATTCGGAAGGGAGTTTGTTATACCATTCTTGGGCTTTTTCGTATAAGGTGAAAGGGAAGAATCGCAGTCGGGATGTGTTTCTAGTAGCCCCACCCGTATGGATGGTGTCCACTATTTTTAGGAAGTCCTTGATGTGTTGGATTGGATTTTCCTCATCAAGTCCGTGGAACTTACACACACTTTTGACAAGCCAAATATCATTTGCATGCAAGACCTCGTTGGTATGTTCTGTTGACATAAATAATGCCTAAAAACATTATTAAGTTTTTATCAATATCTCTATGTTTTGATCATTACAAAATATAACCTCAAAGAACTAAAACTTATGACATAAACAAGTATTTGGTGATTAATATTTCTCTTAACATCCAAATCACTTAAGGTATGAATAAACAAAGTGTTTAGTGTAATGTATGATCAAAGGGGTATTTAATTAACTAATACAAAGTTTATTTAATTATATAATCTTATTATATATTTTTGAAAAACACTTTTGGTAATAAGGAAAAATGTTTTAATCATACTAAATATATGATTTCAAATATTTAACCAAAATCAGTTGGTTTTTCACCAAATAAACTTTCCCCACTAAAAGACAAGTTTTCTGGCCGTTACAGTTGGGCGGCCCCCTTAATTATAAGGGGCGGTCCCCTTAATTTTAAGGGGGCCGGCCATGATTTAAGGGGACCGGCCACGCTCCTCTGTCAGAAACTTTTGCCTATAAATACCAGCTTAAACCTGGATTTTTTCCCCACCTTTTGCACTACAGAACTTTCTGTTCTAGATCTCCATTTCCAATCTATAAATCCTTTGATCATACATTCTTAAATCTTTGTTTCAAAGTGATCCATACATAATCCATTCAAGTGCAAGAGAAGAATACTTCTATCCCTCAAGACAAGAAGTATTACAACTAGTTGTGATCTCCACATCTAAGTTGTTTGAGCATCATCATTGATTATTATTTCATAGTGTGATTAGTTGTGAATATTTGTTAGAGAATAGTTGTGTAGATAGTAGAAGTTGATTAGTAGTGAAGTAGGATAGTTGTGAAGATTGGTGTGTAGAAGAAGGTGTGTAGAAGATTGGTGTGTAGAAGAAGGTGTGTAGAAGATTGGTGTGTAAAAGCTAGGTGTGAAGAAGATTGGTGTGTAGATTGGTGTGAAGATTGGCGTGTAGATTGGTGTGTAGATTGGTGTGTAAATTGGTGTGTATATTGGTGTGTACGGTTTCTCCGCCATAAGGGAGCTTGTTGATATAGTGAAGAAAACTCTCGAGTTAGGTGCTCGGGGAGTGGAGTAGGGCAAGGAAGGTTCCTTGTAGCCGAACCACTATAAATCGCTTGTCTCTCGGTTTGATCCTTCCATCTTTTACTTATTTCATTACTTACATTGTTATAGCTTCATAGTATATATATACTTAGTGTTGTTCATATTGTGCATAACTAGATTTCATATACCATCGAATCTATATTTTATAAATCAACGAAAACTTTTAAACAATTAGTTTTATAAAAATTAAAACGACGTAAAACTATTCAACCCCCCCTTCTAGTTTTCCACATGTTCGTTTGGATAAACAATGGCATTGGAAAACCCACGAGGAGTTGGGGAAGAGTAATCCTTGAGAGTTGAGACGCTTAGGAGGAGGTATTATAGGAGTATTCGTCTCATTGTGGGAGCTCGGGGTTGTGATGTGATTTTCTGAATTTTCTTCAGAGAGAGGTGCATCAAAGTCGATAGCAATGCTGGATGGTTCAGGTGTTGAGTGAGTTCGTCTTAACCTACACATTTCTCTTTCGGGTTCTGCATAAGGCAAGACGAGGTCTTTAGTGGTGCTACGACTCCTAGTGATCCTAAGGTTGGAGAATTCGTTGGTTGCCATGATGGTGGATGGTGAAGAGTTACGAACAAAGGCACGAAGAAATAAGATAGACTAAAGAAGACCTAAAAATAAAAATAAAAATCTTACTAGAAAGGAATCTAGCAAGTAGACCTAATAAAAAGAAATCCTAACCTAGACAATAACTATTCCCCGGGCTGCGGCGCCAAAAACTTGATGCGTGGGAATCGCACCTTGCTTTACCTCTCGAGGGATCTCGAGAAGCTTACAACCCCCACCAGGCAGTGTACCTGATCGTTGTAGTATAGTATAGTGACAAGTACCGGGGGATTGATCGTTCAGCTTAGGAATAGTGTCGCTAGGATTAGAAAACCTAATTAATAGTTCTAGAGGTGAAAGATGATTATTTTTTGTATTTTTATATTTTTGTGAAAGCAAGTAAAATCTCGGGTTTTGGAAGAGTGGGCGGAATTAGTTGATATTCAACTAACCCAAAGCTATTATATAATTAAAATAAAATACTAAAAATGAAATTAAACTAAATTAAACTAAGGTTGTGAGCAGTGGTTGGAGAAATTGTATTTACTTAGACTTCATTACTCCCTAGATATCTTTTACATGTTAATTACTTGTTACACTTGTATGGATGACGGATTGTATTCCTTAATACCATTCGTGGGGTGGCATACATAACTCCCCAACTCTATGAGCTCTTATCTCCTCCTACACCATGACCCAGCACAACTATAGGGATTGTAAACAGTGGCTCATGCATTAAATACAACCAATAAAGACCTAGTACGCCTCGGTTCATGTTTCTTAAGACGTTCAAGCATGTTACCATTTGGAGATCTGCCAGTTTTCTTAAGCCTAACATATAATATCATTCATCCAAAACAAGAATAGACAAGTAATCAACACATAATCAATATCTAGGTTTCATTAGATCTAAGCAAACACAAAAGAGATCTAGCCTAGCATAGTAGAATTAAGACAAGAACAAGATATAAACAACCAACACATAGACATATTGATTGAATTGAAAGTATACTTATCTCAATTACAATGCAAGGTCTCAAGGGTTTGGAACCCTTGAAAAACTTGTAAAAGAGGCACCAAAATCGTCTTTAGGGTTTCACCAAAACTTCTCTCTTTTAATGAAAAAACTAGAAAACTATATATAGGAAAAACAGTCTGACGGCGTCAAGAGTTACTTCTGACGCCGTCACCTCGCCGCCATATACTTCCTCGGATGGCCTTGATCCACTTATGACGGCCTATGTGACGCCGTCACCACCTACGGTATTTTATTCTTGCCACTTTGACGCCGTCATGAAGCCTTCTGACGCCGTCACCACCTACGGTGTTTAATTCCTCATGTCTGACGCCGTCAAGATGGTGGTCTTGACACCGTCACCTTGTATCTTCAGCATGGAAATTTGGTACTTTGCCGTTTTCTTCACTTTTATGCTCCAAAAACGTCCAAAATGGCTTCTTTTCCAGAATTCACTCTCCAAACACCTAAAATCACAAAAGGAACGATATAGGGCAATATTTGATCAAATGAAGTCGGATTCGGGCTTAAATGACCCCTTAAAAACGGATCATTTTTCGCCTCATCACTGGCCATAATACATTTCTCCTTCCTTCTCGCCAGGAGAACAAATTCCGCTGTTCTGAGTTGTACGTTTTACATCGCGGCTGTGTACAACAAACTTCACACCGTTGACTACGCAAGTGTGAACTGAGGTTACGGTCGATAATGGTTCACAAGCCAAAGCGAATAAGTCTGGAGTACACCTTGGGTCATTGTCTGTGTAAAGTTTACCGATCTATGAACAAAGATAAGAATAGATGGAGATGAGTAATATATATAGTCGTTATTTATACAAGGAATTACATATAATAAGTTTACCTTCGTCTGAAACCATCTAGGAAATTCTTGTTGCATGTCGCTATTAGGATGTTCGCTGAAAATGGACATGATATTAGAATTAATCGAAAAGATAACTTGGGAAAAAGAAATTTCGAAATAAAAACGCGTACCTCTCGAACTCGTTCATGTACGCGTCGATCTCAGGACTGTTGTGAAGTACATACCATATTACTTTCTTCATTTCTTGGAGACCTAACCGAATAATTGTCACTTTACCAGACGTTTTACATAGTGATCGGAACACCTGGAAATCACTTGTTGGAAGAGGACAGCCCTGAGATGCAGTGGGACGATTAAATTTCATCCCAATTTCGCCCCGAAAATAACGAGAACAAAAAGTTAATGCTTCGTCTGCAACATAACCCTCCGCTATTGAACCTTCCGGCTTAGCTTTATTTCGTACATAGTTTTTTAGCTTCTTCATGTATCTTTCAAATGGATACATCCACCGAAATGAAACAGGCCCGCCTTGAATAGCCTCTTCAGGTAAATGCATAACCAAGTGAATCATAATGTCAAAAAAAGCAGGAGGATATATTTGCTCGAGACTGCACAAAATTTTGATCAACTGTTCTTTAGCTTTCACCATGTCATTCACCATCAAAGTTCGGGCACAAATTTTCTTAAAGAATGAACAAAGCTCGATTAATGGTGTATAAGTCGGTGTGTCCAGGTATTGTTGAAGTCCATAAGGAAGTAACCGTTGCATCATTATATGACAGTCATGAGACTTCATGCCCGTTATATTGTTATCATCTTTGGTCACTTTCGACTTGAACTTGGATCCGAACCCATCTGGCAGTTTAATTGTTTTGATGTATTGACAGAACAGTTTTCTTTTATCGGGTGTGAGGGAGTACTTAGCTTGAGGCTTCGAGCACTTCCCGTTTTGTTTATTTTCGAGCCACAACTCCTGTCGAATGCCCAAAGCTTGCAAGTCTTGTCTTGCCTTAGCAGTGTCTTTAGATTTGTCATTCATTAACAAAGTGTTCAAGATACTCTCCAACACATTTTTTTCGATATGCATGACATCTAAATTGTGTTTTAGAGTAAGAGAAGACCAATTTTCAAGCTCGTAGAAAATAGACCGTTTAGTCCAGTTCAGGTCGGTTGTAGTATTACGTTTTATCTTCCCACCCCCATAATCTGGATGTTTCCCCGGCAAACGTGTAGGCAATATTGCAAGTTGAGTCAAGATATCAGCCGGACATTCTTTTTTAGGAGGATCTGTAAAATCAGGTGCACCATTGAATGTAGTAGTATCCCTCCTCCATTTATGGTTTTTTTTAAGAATCTTCTATGGCCAACATAACCTATTTTGCTTATCACACGCGTAGCCGGAGTGCCTACTTTGCATGTAGGGCATGCGTAGTAACCTTGCCCACTCCAACCTGACAAACTACTACGAGCAGGAAAATCATTGATGGTCCATAAAAGCATCGCTCTCATGTTGAATACTTTGCCTGTAACAGCGTCCATAGTCGGGATACCTGGTATTTTCCATAATTCCTTAAGGTCATCAATCAAAGGCTTTAAGTAAACATCAATGTCCTTCGCGGGTGATTTAGGTCCAGGAATCAACAACGTCAGCATCAAAGTAGTCTCTTTCATGCATAACCACGGAGGCAAGTTGTATGTTGTTAAGATAACAGGCCACATGCTGTAAGTCTGACTAAGGTTGCCGAATGGATTGAAACCATCAGCAGCCAACCCTAATCGAACGTTTCTCGGTTCGTTAGCAAATTCCGAATATTTACCGCTGTCAAACTTCTGCCATGCTTCACCATCAACCGGGTGTTGCATCATACCGTTTACCATAGACTTTCCAGTAGCATGCCAAGTCATATGTTTTGCGGTGTGAATAGATTTGTACAAACGTTGTAGCCTAGGAATGATAGGAAAGTAACGCAACACCTTGTTAGGAACTTTCTTCCCCGTTGTGTTCTTGTCTTTCCATCTACTCGTTTTACAGACCGGACAATACTCCAAATCTTCGGCACCAGTCCCCCGATATAAAAAGCAATCATTTTCACAAGCATGTATCGACTCATACCCTAACCCGACCTTTTTAAATGTTTTTTTTATAGCAGAGTATGATGGTGGGAGATTGTAACCTAACCTAGGAGGAAATACTTCCTGGAGAAATTTTAGCGTATTGTTAAATGAAGTATCACTCCATTTACCGCTGACCTTGAGATGCGTAAACTTTGACATAAAATCCAAGGTTGTCATAAAGTCACAACCCGGGTAAAGAGGCTGGGTGGAACTGGCAAGTAACTCTTCATACTCGTTACGTACAGGAGGTGTCGTTGCTTGAGTTGGCTCGTTACTTGTCTCGCCAATATTTGGAAGAGTTGGCTCATTTTGTTCATTATTTGGAGGAATATCAAAAATATCATTAATGCACGCACGCATGTCACTCATCTCACATCGTGTTGTGTTATCTTGTATAGGAAGAGGATCCGGTTCACCGTGTTCACGCCATTGTGTATAAGTTGGGTCCCACCCATTTTCGCTTATGTGGCTTTTAAGTAAGTCGAGAGATACCCATGGAACATTACAACAAAGACGACATGGACATTTTATGTTGCCGTAACTATTCAATAACGGCTTGCAATGTTCAACGAATGCGGCAAGACCATCAAAAAACTCTTTGGAAACACGAGTGTCTAAACGGGTCCAACTCTTATCAAGTATCATAACTGCATATTGTTTTGTTCAACTCTTAGTTATTACACATTCAAAATAAAGGAAAGTTGTTTTGTTCACCTAGTGCAACTATGGAAGGCAATCCTAACCCACTCTTTGAATGATTCATCTCATATATGAATGCGTATAACTGATTTACTATCTGAGAAAATTTCGGCAGCATTTCCCCTCAACTCCCCAAATATGTACATTAAAGACATATTCGTAGGAGTAAAGGAGAAACACTGTTGAAATCATCTCAAATAGTAAATCAATTATACGCATCTATATCCTAAATAAGACAAAACATTCAAAAAGCAGTCCCAAACAGGGGACTTTCCGAAATTAATTTCTAATAAATTAATTTCGGACGGGTTTTCTATAGGATGATTAACTTCGGACAGGGATTTTCCGAAATTAATCACTAAAATCCTAAAACATTCACAAAAGTCTAACAATATCATATATTTTAAGTTAAACAATTAGACTATAAACAATTGTTTGGTTTTCGGTTTATGTTTCATAAAACTATTTTGTTATTTTGAAACTTGTTTTTGTGACTTATTTTTGAAACTATTATGAAACATAAGCCGAAAACCAAACAATATATCTACGGGCTTATGGCTTATTTGGTTTTCGGCTTATGTTTCATAAGCTTTTTTTTTTTTTTTTTTTTACTTATTTTGAAACTATTTAAGTTAAAAAGTTTCAAAATAAGCCATAAAAATTAAGCTTGTGAAACATAAGCCGAAAACCAAACAAACCATAAGCCCGTTATATAAGCAGAAACATAATCAATCCGCAAAAATTCTAACACAAAACATAACCAATATATTAAAAGTAGTATACCATATATACTAACCAATGAGCACAACCGACCTTGGTTGTGTCGTAAACTAATACTTAATCACATTTCACAATCCGCAACAATCCCTTTTATATCAAAACCTAATATACTAACCAAAGTCCAACATACTATATATATACTGATATGTAAAAAATAATACGGATACGAAAAAAAAACAACATACTGTCTCGGCTGTGGTCTCGGGCTCTCGGCTGTGGTCTCGGGCACTGGCTATGACCTCCGGCTGCAGTCTCGGGCTGCGGTCCCGGGCTCGGGCTACATTAAAAGAGAGCACATTTATATCTCAAAAGTTTTAAGAAAAACTGTTGTCGTCGACATGTCGTCGGGAAACCAAAAGTTATTAAAAAAAATAAAAAAAGAGACTCATTACCTGTGGTCTCGGGCTCTCGGCTGTGGTCCTGGGCTCTCGGCTGTGGTCTTGGGTCTCAGCTGTAATTAAAAAAAAAACAAAAAACAAAAAACAAAATTATTACAAAATTAACACTTAAATTAAACTAATTAATACAAAACAATAACAAAAATCAAAAAATAAAAAATTAATCAAAAAATAAAAATTATTACCTGCGATGGTTTATTTTTCAAGAAAGAAAGGGGGGGGGGGGGGGGGGAGAAGGGGAATAATTAAACATGTGAAGGGTTGGGGAAGAATTAAACAAATGAGGGGGGAAGGTGGTACACAGTGGTGCACAGTGGTGCTCGTGTGGTGGTGGTAAATGTGGTGGTGGAGCGCTGTGGTGGTGGTATAATGTGGTGGTGGAGGAGTGGTGGAGGTGGAAGTGGTGTGGTGTGGAGGGAGTGGTGGTGGTGGAGTGCTGTGGTTGTGGTACAATCGCCGGAGAAGGGGAGTGTTGATGGTTTAATTTTTTTTTCTAAGTTATGAGCAATAATTTTGACCAGATCTGGTTTTGGTATAACTTTTTTTATCCCGTCGACATGTCGACGGGAATATAAACGAAATTTTTTATATTATTACTAATACCGTCGACATGTCGACGGTAATATTACACTATTTTGTCGTTTGCGTTTGGCGGGACGTATTAAATTTTCACGAAATTTTTGGCGGTTTTATTCCCGTCGACATGTCGACGGGAAAATAGCTTTTATTAAAAAAAAATTTATAATAAATACTTTTATAAAATTACTTTATTATAAATACTTTTATAAAATTACTTTAATATAATTAAAAAAAATTATTTATTATAAATACTTTTATAAAATATTAAAAAATAAGTTTTATAAAATTAATAAACTAAATTAATTATATAATTGAAAAAAATTATTTATTATAAATACTTTTATAAAATTAAAAAAATATATAAATTTAAAATTAATTACTTATATTATAATTAAAAAAAAAATCATTTATTAAAATATAAAATAAAATAATTAAAATATCACAAAATACTAAATCCCAACCATTATAAAATTAATAAACGAGTCGAGATGTTAAACGAACGAGTCGAGATGCAATGGTTATACATGAGATGTTAAACAAACGAGTCGAGATGGTATGGTTATACATGAGATGTTAAACGAACGAGTCGAGATGCAATGGTTATACATGAGATGTTAAACGAACGAGTCGAAATGCTATGGTTATACATGAGATGTTAAACGAACGAGTCGAGATGCAATGGTTATACATGAGATGTTAAACGAACGAGTCGAGATGCAATGGTTATACATGATATTTTAAACGAACGAGTCGAGATGCAATGGTTATACATGAGATGTTAAACGAACGAGTCAAGATGCTATGGTTATACATGATATTTTAAACGAACGAGTCGAGATGCAATGGTTATACATGAGATGTTAAACGAACGAGTCGAGATGCAATGGTTATACATGAGATGTTAAACGAACGAGTCGAGATGCAATGGTTATACATGAGATGTTAAACGAACGAGTCGAGATGCAATGGTTATACATGAGATGTTAAACGAACGAGTCGAGATGCAATGGTTATACATGAGATGTTAAACGAACGAGTCGAGATGCTATGGTTATACATGAGATGTTAAACGAACGAGTCGAGATGCTATGGTTATACATGAGATGTTAAACGAATGAGTCGAGATGCTATGGTTATACATGATATGTCTCATCTCACTATATCTCTCTCTACCTAACACCTTATCCTCACAATATAAACACACACACACACATACTCATCTCACTATATCTCTCTCTAGCAGTTTCTGTTTTCTGGCGACACCAGCATTTTTCGGCCGCCGGAATCTTTTTCTGGCCACCACCTTTTATCACCTCAACTTGTAGATCGGGCCACACCGATCACGATTCAACCACTCAACCTCACAAACACAAACATACACTGTTATCATGGTGAAGAAGATGGCAGAATTTGAAGCTTTTCCTTGTCCTTGTGAACGAGGAGACGTGGTTCTGCGAGAATCGTGTAAATCTTACTCCCGTGGTAAACTATACTATGCGTGTCCTTTCTCGCAGGTGAACAATTACATATTTTTTCTTTAAATAATTTGGTTAGTTGTTAAAAATAATAGTGTTTACTCTTTAACAGCCTGGGACAGACGACCATGGATGTAATTTTTTTTTATGGAAGGAGGAACGACTCGCCAAAATGATGATCGGTTCTCTGGGAGCTTCAACATCAAGCGGTTCTGGATCTGCTCCAAAAAGGTGCTCAAACTGTCATGAAAAAAATCTTAGAATAAACTTGCTGGAGGCACAAAAACAGGTGTTGGAGGCACAAAAACAGGTGTTAGAGACAAAATTAAGGGTGCTGGAGGCAAAACTTGACATGGCAACGTATCCCAACCACGACTACGCATGTCAGTCGGATGCAATACTCCGTGACCTTGTAGGTGACATGGATAAATTTCATATGTAGTATTGTTATCGTTGTTGTTGTTGTTGTTTGCTGTTGTTGTTGATGTTTAATAAAATGTTGTTGTTGTTTAATAAAATGTTGTTGTTGTGGAGCAATAATTAGAACTGAAGGAGCAATAATTATCAAACACAAAGGCAAACTGTTTATTTAAAACAAGCAAGAGTTCTTAACCACATGCATTTTCATACAGACTCAAACTAAACAACTCGACAACCAAACTAAACAACTCAACAACCAAAGGAAACAACTCAAACTAAACAACTCGACAACCAAACGAAACAACTCAAACTAAACAACTCGACAACCAAACGAAACAACTCAAACTAAACAACTCGACAACTAAAACAACAGATCAAACGAAACAACCCGTTTATTTTTTTTTTGCGGCTACTTCCCGCTTTACTCGAACTCGCACCATCTTTTCCCTTCCTTGCTCTCATTTCCTTGATATGTGCAAACGTAGCTTCAAGATTTGTGATCCTATTTCCCAGATTATCAAGTTTTGTTTCTAACGTACTTTCAGCTTCGTCGTCACCTCCAACAGCAACAACTTGAGCTTCAGCAGCAGCTTGAGCTTCAGCAGCATCTAGCTCGTCCATGTACTCTTTGTAGTACGGCTTTTTCCTACACCATTCGATAGTCTTGTCTCTCATCCACGGTTCAGCATCCTTAAAATCACCATATTCCTCATAAACTGCATGACCAAAAGTTAACATAACTTCATTAAAGAGGAGCTCGTGTGACAAGATTTTTGAGTACTCCTCTTCAACTGTGCAACCACGCCAAGTCATGTGTGTCTTGTAAGAATTGACGATTGAATTATTTGTGAGATGTGTAAAATGAGACGGAAATAATTTTGTGAGAATGTATATATTGGTAAAAAATGAGACGGGAATGTATTTGTGAGGATATATATAGCCTGATTTTTAAAGATATATTCCCGTCGACATGTCGACGGGAACAATAAAGCGGGAAAATATCCCGCCCAGTATTTTACCCATTTATTAAAAATGTTTATAATTAGTAATATACTCCCGTCGACATGTCGACGGGAATCTTAAAACATAATAATTATTATGCTTAATCACACGTTAACTGTGGGATAAAACGTTATTAATATATTACCGTCGACATGTCGACGGGAATATATTAGCGGGTAAATTTCGCGCCCAACTTTGGTGAATTATTGAGACTAAAAAAATATTCTAAAAGGTTCCCGTCGACATGTCGACGGGAAAATACGATTATGAAAAATTCAACGCAGTTGGCCTCGGTCAATCGTTTTTTTTGTCGTTTTCTGCCTTATGCCGTCGACATAATGTCGCCGGGAAACTGTTCGTCGCCTGTTCTCCTGATTCTTGTAGTGTTCCTCAAGACAATTATGTAATTTTATGCTATATACTCATTCTTCCCTCTTTTTCTTTCTCTTCTAAATAATTTCAATTGATCCCGCTATTTAATTTCTTTTTCTTTCCTCTTCTCAATTATCAAATGGTTATGGTTTTTTTTCTCTCAGTTCATATTCGTTCTTCAAATCACGTTCATTCTTCATATCAATTACGAATTAGTGTTTATAACCATACAATCGGTTAATTGGAAAAAAAAAATATTATAACCGTACAATTGGTTAATCAGAAAAGAATTAGGGTTAATTTGATAAAATTTGGGGATTTCACCGTCAAATCAGTTTCTAATGGCCAATGTTGATGCTCATGTGTTTAATCAAGGTAATTTGGTATTTAATTAAAGGTGGCAATTTGTGCCCAAAATAAAAAATATATGCTAAATTGGCACATTTTTAAAAGATTTGGGTACATTTGGGCCCCCCTCTATTTTTTTTAAATGGGCATATATTGCCCATTTAAAAGTTAAATGGGCATAATGGGTACACATGTTTCTCTCAATTAGAGAACATTTAATGAAAAACTTATAGATATATTACTTAAATATAAATGTGGTGTTACATTTGAGGAATTTTTGTTGTTGTTTTAAGTCTTTTCTAAAGTGATTCGTATAACATGCGCCCGTTTGGCCAGCGCCCGTTTAGCCCGCGCCCGTTTAGCCCGTAGCCCGTTCCCGCCCGGCCCGCCCGTTTGCCACCTCTACATTTAATTATTAATTTGATGAATAATTAGATATTCATCAGTTATTGTTATCTGCTTATTTTGATCAAGATAATTTGATAAAATTTGGGGATTTTACTTTTTTTTACTGTTAGATAAATAAAGGCTTGGTTGCTGATATATTTTTTAATTTTAATATTGATCAAAGGAAATTTGATTGAGATAATAGCTATTTTGTTATATTAGGTTCATCATTTAGTATATTTTTTGTTATATGCTTATTTTTATGTTGAGAATGTTAGGTTAATCAGTTTATGCTTTTCTGTTATATTTTTTTTATTTACTTAATGAACATGTTAGCTATTATGTTATCTTAACTTCATCAGTTAATACATTTAACTAGCAAACTAGGAATTCTAGTATGCGACATGTTTCCAAATAATATAAGTACATATTTTCCACTTCATTATTTACTACATCAAGTTGTTACATATATTGCCTCCCTTACTTAGCACACATCTTCAAATTCTCTTTTGTAGTCACTTCCATGTATAAAGATTTAGAGTTCACATTCCCGTTTTCAAAATCGAACAAATCCAAACCAAAGATACCTAACTCACCGACAGACTTTATTTTCAAAAAGCCTATACTCGCCACCCAATTACCACTTCGTAATAAATGGAGATTTAATATTCTACATGAGACTATACAAAATTTTACTCATAACTTTAATATCAAATATGGCTGGTAGATTGCAAGAATCTTAAAGATAAGAACTTCATTCTTGTTAAAGATAAGAGCTTCATTGATCTATATGTTCGCGTTTATCTATATATGCTACTTATAAATAGAAATCAAATTTGTTTAAAACTTAATAACTTAAAAATTGAGTAAAGTTGTTAGACTAAAATACCTTTACTTATAAAAAGAATACAATTTTTGTAATATTCAAATACTTAATTACAATTTAAATCATTAACTTTATTAACTCTTACTTATTCTACACTCATATATACATAAAAAAATGCACACAAAAATTAACGGCTATACACAGTCGCCACTATGTGCGAGCAATTGTCTATCGTTGTTGAGTTTAGCGGATACAAATACGAGGCAGTTGTTAATATTTAGGATCCGTTTAGTTTGTAGATGGGTTTATGATTAGGATTTGAATTTGGATTTGAAATTAGTTTAGAATTTGGATTTGTAGTATGTGAGAGAAAATAATATTTAAAAATATATTATATATTAAAATTTAATTTAGACATTTTTTTATGTAAATAGTAAAGAGAGAGAATGATATATAAAAAATTTGTTTGTATTATTTTATGATATACTTGAAAGAAAAGACAAAATGAAAAAAAGAAAAAAAAAATATATTGCTCTCATGTCTCATATTAGTCAGAAAGCCAAGGTGAGGAGAGAGAAAAACGTGCAAGGGACCGGTCTTTTATGTAAAGTGTAAACCCTTACGGTGTGTTCGGTTGGTGGTCATAGGCTTAGGATTTTGGAGTCAAGCCTAAATAATTAGTTTGTTTCAAGTTTTAGGATTTGAGTGGAGGGTACCATCCCCAAAAATTTACTTTTTTCAAATCCAAACATACCTAGTGGGTTTTTGCTATGGTGCGGGTCAGTTTCATATATGTGTCTCTCTTCATCTCTTTTCTTTTTTAATAATAACATATTTTATACAAAGGTTTTTATTACAATATTATTAATAAAATAATTATAATAAATATATTTTATCTCTTCTATTACCAAATTCAAATTCAAATTCAAATCCTAAACAAAATACAAATCTAATTCTAACCCCATCTGTAAACCAGAAAAGCCTTTATATTTATTGTACAAGTCAAAACTCAATATACTTAAATTTAAACAAACAACTAACAAGTGTCAAATCAAGTATAAACCCAATCTAAAATGGATAACAAACAGCACCTTAGTTTAGTTAATTACTCGTTGAAATAATTATATGTATATACTAAAAGGCAAGAGGCGTTACTGTAGCACTGTAGCTGCTATAGTGCTTTCTACAATACCAAACATTTTTTTAATGTACAGTACTAACGGTCATTAATTATTTAACGGCTGTTAACTAACGACTGTTATCTTTAACATTTTGAAAAAAAATTGTACGCACTTGGTCCTTCATCTCAGCGGTTCTTTGCAAATTTAGTCCTCACATAATTTACATAAATGGTCTTTCATGTTATACATCAATTGCAAAGCCAGTCTTAAATAACTAACTTTACGTTAAGTAGCTAATGGTAACAAAAGAATTTCGCAGCAACGCGCGGGTACCACTACTCATTTTAACTAAAAATCCTTTTAATATAAAATAAGGGTGTTGTTAACCCCACGGTAGTCTACTACCATATAGCTGCAGATTTTGTCCTTTTAGGTGGGGCCCACATGCAGGTTTTGTCCTGTTAGGTATTTTTTTTTTTTTTTTTTTTTTTTTTTGTTTTGTCCAAGTCTTTTTTATGTAAGTTTTTTTTTTTTTTTTTTTTTTTTTTTTTTTTTTTTTTTTTTTTTTGTCACAAACACAAACACAACTGCAAACACAAACACAACTGCAAACACAACACAACCAATTTTTTTTTTTTTTTTTTTTTTTTTTTTTTTTTTTTTGTCACAAACACAAACACAAACACAACTGCAAACACAAACACAACTGCAAACACAAAACAACCAACTGCAGTATTGAGAAAAACAAAGGCTCGGATTTTTCCGTTATCGTCATCGCCAAGTCTTTTTTTTTTTTTGTCACAAACACAACTGCAAACACAAACACAGCTGCAAACAAGGCCCTTGTTGACCACACACTAGTCTATTTTTTAGCCAAATGTGGAATTTTTAGAAGGCTCGGATTTGAAGGTTGCGAAAGTGATAAAAATATCACTCCGCCATACCATTCGGTTTTAAAAACCATTCGTCATCGCCTCGGCTCAGATTGTAAACCAATCATCCTTGCCTACACCCTACAAAAAGATTCTCAAGTTCTGAAAAGTTCACATGCCAAACTGCACAAGTTCTCAAAAGTCACATGCCCAAACAGCACAAGTTCTCAAAAGGTACATCACAAGCCAAATAGTAAGGATTCCCAGGATTCAATCCTGGACTATAAACACAAGTGTGAATCACAAACTACTAAGCAACCACAAGTCTAAACAAGTTACTAACCACAAGTGTGAATCACAAACAACAACTAAGCAACCACAAGTCTGAACAAGTTACTAACCACAAGTCTGAAAGAAGCAGTATCACAAGTGAAACACAAGAAGCAGTATCACAACAAGTCTGAACAAGTTACTAACCAGAAGCAACCACAAGTCTGAATCACAAACAAGTGAAAATGTGGAATTCACAATTTAACACACGGGAGGTAAGGCTCAGATTACATTAAATCCTTTTATCATATTGGCTGCAACATCAAAGGTTGCAAATATATTGCCTATCCATTTGGAAATGCCACGCCAAAATTAAGCTTTTATTTTTTTTAAATCATCATAGCCATTTAGGGAGGGTTTGTCTAAAAAATAGACTAGTGTGTGGTCAACAACACCATCACCATAAACATCAAACATCACAGAAAAAAATTTAATAAAAACGCGTATGTGTGAGACAGCTCTCTCACACCACACTCGGTATTATCACCTTGATGTCTCACACACAATTAAGTAAACATCACGTATCTAACAGAACCACCACCCCAGAACCACCACCCCAGCACCACATAAACATCACGGAACCAATCTAACAAAACCATCAGACATAAACATCACGGAACCAATTAACACACTTTATTATGAAGTAATCAAGTCAGATTCAAAAACCCCCAAACCAATTTTACGAAACCCTAATTAAAAAAAATTAGGGTTTCATTAAAAAATCAAGATTTTGATAAATTAACGTACGAATCTTTCAATTAACACACTTTATTATGAAGTAATCAAGTCAGATTCAAAAACCCCCAAACCAATTTTACGAAACCCTAATTAAAAAAATTAGGGTTTCATTAAACCATCACGTACATCACATAAACATCACATAAACATCACGTAGCTAACAAAACCATCAGAAAAACATCACATAAACCATCACGTACCTAACAAAACCATCAGAAAAACATCACATAAACCATCACATATCACCAACATCACCACACACTCACAAACTCTCTCTCACAAATCACCAAGTGTGGTGTGAGACATCAAGATCTTGATTCAAGATCTAAAAAGAGAGCAGATAAGTTAGAGAGAGAGAGAGTTTTTTTTGAGTGTGTGGTGTGTGTGTTGTGTGTGAGTCTTCAAGGTGATAATACCGAGTGTGGTGTGAGACAGCTGTGTCACACATACGCGTTTTTATTAAATTTTTTTCTTTAAAAAAAAAAAAATGTAAATAAAAAGTTAGTTGTAAATAAAAGTGTATTAAAAAGTTGTATTAAAAGTGTAAATAAAAAGTGTAAAAAAGTGTATTAAAAAGTTAGTTGTAAAAAGTTAGTTGTAAAAAAGTGTAAAAAATGTATTAAAAAGTTAGTTGTAAAAAAAATTGTGATAAAAAAAATATTTTGTCATTAAAAAAAACATTTTGTTATACAAAAAAATATTTTGTTATTAAAAAAATTAGTTGTAAAAAAATTGTGATAAAAAAAATATTTTGTGATAAAAAAAATATTTTGTGATAAAAAAAACATTTTGTTATACAAAAAAGTTAGTTTAAAAAAAAAAAAAAAAAAAAAAAACGTCACCATACGCGTTCGTAACGTTTTTTCAGGGGTTCGGATCTCACGAGCAATTAACGGATTGGGTGCAAAACATAGCTCGGGAACTCGGTTTTGTGATTGTTAAAAGAAGAAGTAAATCAGAATACGGTATTATGAACGAAATCAATTATGGGTGTACAAAGGGTGGGATTTATTCACCCGAAGGTACTGGAAAACGGAATACCAGTACATGTAAAACCGATTGCCCATTCAAATTGGTGGCGAGATATCTTAAAAGAAGATCATGTTGGATTTTGAAAGTGAAGGATGATAGTCATAATCATCCTATGTTAGAGTCGCTGCATGGTGTGCCATATGCAATGCGCTTAAATGATGATGAGTTCGAGTTGGTTAAAGAATTGACAGAGTATACCGTAAAGCCACGTAAAATACTCTCGACAATACAGGGTCGTAATCCGGATAACGTGTCTAGCACAAGAACTATATATAACGCACAAGTTAAGATCCGGAAAGCCAAAATGGGTAATCTAACTCCAATTCAAGTCCTTTACTCACACCTGCAGCAATCAGGGTACACATATTACGATAGGGTAAGTGCTAATAATGAGCTTGAGGAACTATTTTTTGTTCACCCTACGTCGTACGCTTTATGGTGTACGTTCCCTGAAATCATGCTAATAGACTCCACGTACAATACCACACTGTTTAAATTGCCATTTTTGGAGATTGTCGGAGTAACATCAACAAATAAAACATTTTCGATGGCGTTTAGTTTTTTAAACAGTGAAAAAGGGCCTAATTTTAAATGGGTATTGCAACGTGTAAAGCTGGTGATAGAGGAAAGGTACTATCCACGTGTTATCGTCACCGACAGGGATTTAGCCTTGCTTGGGGCATGCAGAGCAGAATTCCCTGGTGTTCACAAAGTACTATGTCGATGGCATATTTCCCAAAATATACTTCAGCATTGCAGAGGTAGATGTGAGGACAGTGATGAGTACGACTCCATCAAACGCACATGGGATTGGATGGTTAAAGCTCAATCACGCGCCTTATTCGAGCAACATTATCGACGACTACAACAAAAATTGGTCAACAAACCGGGTACTTAATTATTAATTTAGTGTTTTTTATTATTTAACAAATATGCACCCGATTGACCTTGTATTAATTCATCGTTTTTCAGAGATTGCCCAGTATCTGGATAACTGGCTCCGAGAGTACGGGCACATGTTTGTCTCGTGTGTTACCGATGAATATCAAAGCTACGGCCAGTCAACAACGTGTAGAGTTGAGGCTCAACATGCATTGTTGAAATTATATTTGGGCACAGCACAATCCAGCTTAAACACGTTGTTGATTTCGATTGATAAGATTCTTATTTCTCAAAAGAGCGCGATACAAGAGACTTTTAACAGGAGCAAAAACGAGAAAATAAATAAATGTAATATACCAATATTTTCAGAGTTGTTGTATAACATTTCCAAACATGCTTTTACACTCATGCACACAGAACTCCTTCAAACGAATTTCGCCGCAGAAGATTGTAACCATCAGTTGCGAAAGATTTATGGGTTGCCGTGCTTTTGTCAAATGATGGGGTATCGAATTCATGGTAAGTATATTAAAGTCAATATTAATGAATGCTTTCACGGAATGCTTCCACGAAATGGTTTTACATAAGTCACTTTTGATAAATGCAGGTGTGCCAATTCCATTGGAAAGCATTGATATATTTTGGAGAACCCTGTCTGTACCGTGGCCCGTTGTCGGTAACCTTGTGCTTGATGATGATGATGATGATGATGATGATGATGATGATGATGATGAAAGAGAGTTTGAAAATGACGTTCGACAATTCAAGAGTGCTTTTGGCAAAGCGACGTCGTTTGTCAAGAAGAATATGTTGAACAAGTTAAGAGGGATATACCAACCTGAATCTGTGGACACACGTCAACCTGTTGTTCAGGAAAATACCCGTGGACGTCCGAGCGAAAAGAACAAAAAGTCCAAGGCTACAAAAGTTCCGGACTTAAATGAAGTACCGATCGTAGATCACCGAAGAAGTACGAACACAAGATCTACGAAAGTCCCGAAATTGCCGAAAGAGCCTCCAAGACACAGTTCGTACACGGGTACTAGTCCACGGCACAGATTATATGTTGGAGATACTGTAAGCAATGGTTTTATTCGGGAAATTCCACTGCTTTACCGTCCATACGTAATAAGTATACGTAATGTTGCGGGTGATGGGAATTGCGGGTTTCGGTGCGTTGCTCACTTTATTTTTCAAAACGAACATATGTGGGCCGAAGCCAGACATAGGTTGTTGCAAGAGTTAGATTACCATAGGAGTACTTACACAGATATGTGGGGGGGACAAGACTTTAACTTTCTTTGGAATACGATAAACTGGTTCAACGGAGGTGCACATCAAGGTAACTGGATGGTGATGCCAATGACGGGTCTAGTTATCGCTTCAATGCTAAATCGACCGATTGTATTTCTATCCATGCGTGGTTATAACACATGTTTTCCGCTTTTTTCCGGGCCAAACAACACACAAGGAATCGACCCCCTTGTGATTGCCCGTGTGGGGGAGGACGCATGTGCTCATTACATTATACCGACGCTAGACCCAACTTTTACACTTCCGCGTAACCACCCACAATGGAGGTTTTTCCGACAGCCAATTGCAGAACAATGGATAAGTTTATATCAACATCGACTATCGACATTGTAAATGATTATTGATTTATGTTGTAAATAACTGTTTGTATTATATAGTAATTGATTAAATATTTATTTATATTAGTAAATAACATTATTGATTGATTATGCAAATTCTTTGGTCAGATGAGCCAAAGAAATCCTTTCTGGTGCCGATGTAATAGAGGATTTATTGTACAACGGAAATCCTGGCAAGACGGTAGTCGTGGGCGACTGTTTTATGCATGTCCTCTTTCAGTGGTAAATGATCATACGTTTGCTTAGTTATGTAAATAATTTGTTTGTTAAAAATACATTTCTTATTATTTCCTTAACATGTAACAGCCAGGTACAAACGACTATGGGTGTCGATACTTCGCGTGGAAAGATGAATTTGAAGCAGAGCACTTTAGTCAAGCCTCTTCTTCAACGCATTGCTCAAACTGCGTTGCTACAAAAAATGAGATCAAGTTGTTGAAGCAAAGAATAAAGGCGCTGGAAATGGAGTTAGAAATGGCAAGGAATCCTGAGGATCACGCTTGTCAGTCAAGTGCCCGGCTCCATGATCTTTTAACCGAAATGAATAATCTTCATATGTCGTAGATATTGTTGTTTTTAAATAATATGTTAACGTTGACGTTTAATTTTATAATAATAGTTGTTGTTTTTAAATAATTTAAGTTTAGGTGTAAACACTGATCTTGTAGTAGTTTATAAATGCAAATGAGTCAACGTCATCTTTTTTTATAACGCCATATTTCTTTTATAACGTCATATTTTTTTATAACGTCATATAGGCAATTATTAATTAACTATACACAACACAAAAACATTACAAACATTAGTTTATAAATGCAAATAAGTCAACGTCATATTTTTTTATAATGTCATATTTTTTTATAACGTCATATAGGCAATTATTAATCTTTTTTTATAACGTCATATCGGCAACTATTAATTAAGTATACACAACATTATTAACATTACAAAAAAATAAACAAAACAAAAACATTAAAAAAAAAAAAAAAAAAAAAAAAAAAAAAAAAAAAAAACTACAAGACAAAAGTACAAAAAAAAACAAAAAAATAACAAAAAAAAAACAAAAACAAGTACACCCTCCCACTAGAGGAGGGTTTGTCTAAAAAATAGACTAGTGTGTGGTCAACAAGGGCCTAAAATAATCATTTGGTAACATATCTCGTTAAATAATAAAAGTTATTGACTTTAGCGGATACAAATACGAGGCAGTTGATAAGAAAGTACAAAGATAAATAATTTTTTATGTCATGTAAATCCAAAAGTACCTTAGTTTTTTTTTGAACGACAAAAGTACCTTAGTTACTATTAGACAAAGTCACTGATCAAGTTCAAAAAAAGACAGAGTCATTGATCATGGTTCACTTGCTGAAATGTTTGATCAGTTTATGATTTTGGTAGCATATTTCTTTTGACCAACTCTTTTCTTTTCTTTTAGGGGGCGTTTGGTTGTAGTAATTTAGAATTCCGGAATTCTAAATTTTAGAAAATTTAAATTCTTGAGAATTTAGAATTCCGGAATTTAAAATACCTTTGCGTGTTTGGTTGACAGAAATTTATAATTTTTTTTTAATATAAATTTCATAAATATTCTATTTAAAAGTTTATAAAATTTTATAAAAAAAGTTTATAAAAAAAAGTTTATAAAAAATTTATAAACAAAAAGTTTTTAAAAAATTTATAAAAAATTTATAAAAAAAGTTTATAAAAAATTTATAAAAATTTTAGAAAAAAAGTTTATAAAAAAAGTTTATAAAAATTTTAGAAAAAAATTTTATAAAAAAAGTTTATGAAAAGTTTATAAAAAATTTATAAAAAAAGTTTATAAAAAATTTATAAAAATTTTAGAAAAAAAAAGTTTATAAAAATCTATACAAAATTTATAAAAAATTTATAAAAAAAAGTTTATAAAAAAATTTATAAAAAATTTATAAAAAAAGTTTTTAAAAAATTTATAAAAAAAGTTTATAAAAAAACTTTATAAAAAATTTATAAAAAAAGTTTATAAAAATTTTAGAAAAAAATTTTATAAAAAAAGTTTATGAAAAGTTTATAAAAAAATTATAAAAAAAGTTTATAATTTTTTTTTTCATAAATATAATATTTAAAAGTTTATAAAAAAACAATAAGAAAAAAAGTTTATAAAAAAAATTTCCAAGTAAATTAAAATTCCTCACTTTTTGGAGACAATCTAATTTCCCTATTTTAAGGAATTTTAATTTGCTTTGGCATTTAAAATTGCCCCTCTCTTTTGAACCAAACATGGGAATTGGGGGAATTTTAATTTCAAATTCCCCCAAATTCCCCCAAGTTACTCCAACCAAACGCGCCCTTAATGTATTTGGCAGGCAACCCTAAAAGGTTTAACATGCATGTTGTAAGAACGTTTAAATACATTTTTTTTTATGAAAAAAAATATTACATCAAGAATTAATACCAATATATTAAGCTAATATTGATTCTCTTGATCATATAAAAATTAAAGTTTTCATTTAAAATTCATAAATGTATAAAAGGTTTAACATGTTTTAAGAACGTTTAAAATATATATATTTTTTTTATGAAAAATTAGTACATAGAGAATTAAATACCAATATATTAAGCTAATATTGATTCTCTTGATTTGGCAAAGGTGGCAGATGTATGGAAGGTTAAGTTCAAAGTTCATTGATTTCGGCGGCTTCGTGCCGTTACCAAAAAAAGCTTTTAAATTCATACACAAAATGCACATATATCAGTAGCGCATGAACTAATTAAACTAAAGCCGCATATTGTGTGTGTTTCTATATATATATATATATATATATATATATATATATATATATATATATATATATATATATATATATATATATAATAGAAGTGTGAAACTTTGTGGCCCTTTGCAATAACACCTTTTACACTCTCCCAGAGATGGCCCTAGTAGAACGTATTGCTATTTATTTATTTATTTATTTTTTTTGAACGGCGTGTTAGTAGTTAGTGATTCGAGCCCACAGTGACATCCAATTGGGCAGTATGCAAGCACGAACCTTTCTCCTTAGGGGATAAACCCCACTACTGCTTCTATTTTTTCGGGCCCCTGAAGGTCCCTGGTGAGACTCGAACCTGAGACCTCTCCAAGGATACCTCCCCAAGGTTACCCTTGGTGGCCAACTGAGCTAGCCCAGTTGGTTAGAACGGATTGCTATTGCACATAGATCAGATGTTTTTGTTGATTCCCATTGGTATCTCTTTTGGTTAATGATGATACCTACCTATATATATACTAGCAGTGTACCCACATGTTACAGCGGCGGGTACCATGTAAATGAAACTTTCAACGAACAATGTTTTTCTGTTAGTATTTATTTATGGTGAAGATTAATTTACAGATGGTAAATTGTTTTTAATAGGCATGGTAACCTATTGAAGTTCTAAGGTATATGATGATATCTATATTACTTATAATAGAGGAATGAATCTCTCTTCAAAAAATTTCAATGTACAAAAATTGATGCATGGTATACAACCCTTTAATGCACACATTTTTATATTTACAACCACCAAAGCATGGTGTACAACCAAAACAAGCGTAAAACCAAATTCAGACCAAAAGTAGTATAAATTAGCATTAAAAACATCCCTATAACAATATTTACAACCACCAAAGCATGATGTACAACCAAAAATAGCGTAAAACCAAATTCAGACCAAAAGTAGTATAGATTAAGCATTAAAAACACCCATATGACAAAAATTACAACCATCGATGCATACTGTACAACCCTTCATTCCAATTAATTCCCAGCCAGTTAATTTTCAACTTGATTGCATACTACAATCCGAGCAATAAATATTTATAAATCGAATTTATTCAAAAATAAAAATTAGGGTTTCGAAATAATTTTATAAAAATCAACATAGGGGCGCGTGGGGTTGTTTTACCAAGAGAAAAGCAAGGGCGGAGGTGGTGGTGGTCTTCGGTGATGGTGGTGGTCGGCTGTGGTGGCGTGTGGGTAGTGCTCCGGTGGTCTACACGAGTTCAAAAGCTCCAGAAATGACGGGAATAAGCCGATCTATCGATTCGGAAAACAAAAGGTTTGGTCGGAAAATTTTCCGGTGATCTGCGCCGGAATCTGCTGGTGTTGGCCGGAATTTATGAAGATCCGGCGAGGGGTGGGAGAGAGAGAGAGAGAGAAATGAGAGAAAAGGAGTGAGTGTATGTGTGTTTTTATGAGTGAAGGGAGAGAGAGAGAGAGAGAGAGAGAGAGAGAGAGAGAGAGAGAGAGAGAGAGAGAGAGAGAGAGAGAGAGAGAGAGAGAGAGAGAAATGAGAGATATATCATGCAGGGTGTGTTTTGCTTGTGGCATTGTGTGTTTCAAAATGGTGGAGTAAGAAACAAAAAAACCCTAATACTATGCTAAACAAAAAAAATTAGGTGCAAAGATTTAAAGGCCCATCGGCCCAACATTGTTGCATATTTGGTAAAACTGTAAAACTACCATTCATAGACCAAAAGATACACATTATTAAAATTAGAGTGATTGAAAATTTTAAAGAATGTAAAGCATTTTTTAGTATCTATACTACTTATAATGGAGGAATAACTCTCTCTCCAAAAAAATTCAGATGTACACAAAATGATGCATGGTTTACAACACTTTAAAGCAAGCAATTTTCATAATTACAACAATCAAAGCATTGTGTACAACAAAAACTAGCATGAATCGAAATTCAGACCACTTTCCTTAGAATTCTACATTAATAGCATTAAAAACACCCTTACACCTAATATTACAATTATTTAAACACAATGTACAACCCTCATTCTACATTAATAGCATTAAAAACACCCCTACACCAAATATTACAATCATCTAAACACAATGTACAACTCTCGTTCTACATTAATAGCATTAAAAAATATCCCTATACCCAATATTACAATCATATAAACACAAGGTACAACCCTCATTCTACATTAATAGCATTAAAAACACCCCCCACACCCAATATTACAATCATTTAAAAATAATGCACAACCCTCCATCTTAACCTAGACATGAACATGTGACCAAGACTCGACTCAATAAAACTCGACTCGATACACAAAGCTGTGACCAAGCAAATTTAGGTGTCGGAATGACATCCCGTGACATTTTTATTAATTCTATTGAAAAAATTTATTTCAAGGTACCAACCGCTGCAACGCGCGGGTACCCTGCTAGTAGCTCTTGAAAAGATCATCATAATCTGTAAAGCGTTGTAAAATTATATTGCTTAGAACTTTTATACAATATAAATCTGAAAACTAAAATGGGTTTTACTCCGTATAAGATAAAACTAATACACTAAATTTAAAAAAAAAAATATTTACACGTGTTACGTTAATGCATAACGTGCACTTTTGAAGTGTTTAATCAATTAATCAGTCCTTTTTAAATACTAGACGAGTACCATGCATAGCAACGCGATTTCTAGCGGCAAATAGTTATACTTGTGATGTTATGCTTCTAAGTTGTGTGTGTTTAATGTGTTAGGTTTGGAATGGAATAAAGAAGTTTCCATAGATAGATTTCAACTTCACATTCAATACTTTCCGCAATTTGAAATTTCCAGCCATGTTTCAACTTCACATTCAATACTTTCCGTTATTAAGTGTTATAAGGGCATTATGGGAATTGACCAAAAATTCAGATTCACATTTCACTTTGACCGTTTTCATTTTATAAGTAGTATAGATATCAAGTAAACTAATCTAGAATGGGCTACGACAAGCATTGGGCTTACACATTTTAATGTTGGACAGGTTGGACTATTAAAGGACTGTACTATATTAAACATGGACTGGGCTTAATTTTAATATATGATTATTGGATCCAAAATAAATTAACACATGGGCTGAAAATTTAATATCAAATCTATACTACATATAATGGAAAGAATCAAGATTTTGTTTGGGGAGGTGATTTGCACACTCTCCAAATTGATTGGCACACTCAAATTTTGAGTGTCTTGACATTTATACCCTCACATCACTTATACACACTTTCATCCTGTAAGGGTATAAATGTCAAGACACTCAAAATTTGAGTGTGCCAATCAATTTGGAGAGTGTGCAAATCACCTCCCTTTTGTTTGTGGTAACTTCTGTTAACAGGAGATAAAATTATATCACTGTCTTAACTAAAGTTATTGTTATTTATAAATTAATTGTTTAATAAAAGTATGGCCGCATAACATCACGTTATCAAAAAATATAGTCACAGGGTACCCACCGCCGCATCGCGCGAGTACCCTGCTATCTTATCTAATGCCACTTCCAACTCCTTTTTCTTTTCGTATTTTGAAAGTTCGAACATAAGAAATCATATATTTTGAAGGTAGTTTGGCTACTTTTGGGGCCTAATAACTATCGAGATACATGAAATGTCGTACAAAATTTAAGAATAGAGTGTTTAGCAGCTTGCTTTATTTGTACATTGTGTTTTATTAATATTACTTTTTATTAAAAGGGTGTTTTAAAGATGACATTAATTATAAGTGTTGACCCGTCAATATGTGTAAGTTTTGACTTTTGATACATAAATTAATTGTACATATAGCTTAATTAGTTGTAATTTGCTTAAAATCTACATATAGCTTTAATATTTTTATTTATTAAATAGTTGTTTTGTGGTGAAATGTTTGTAACATACTAACATGGTTGTACCATATACTTTATAACATGTATTACTTAAAATTAAGTTGGGGAGTCGAGTAAATATTTGTATCATTAGCTTGTAATATTTAAAATTAAGTTTTATGCATTTAATAGATGAGGAAAGTGTCTTCCTCATTTATACGTAGTATAAACTAGTTATAATGCTCGTGCACGCACGAGATTTTTTCGAATATTTTTAATAATGTGTTTTTATCTATTAAAGAACAAATAGTTTAATTTTTGTTTTTTCTTTAATTGTGATCTTTAATTTTGGATTATAATAATTTATGACTGATGTGGTATGAGTTCATATTTATATATATTAAAAAAGTTTAATCACAAAACTTTATAAACCAAGTATACTTACGGTTTGTTGTGTTTTTTGACAGGAATTACAAATCGAGCTTTTGCCATCTAATTTGCTTGAGGAGATGGATCTTTTTAGCTTATTGATGCCACAGGCGAACTTCATTTGGTTAGAATGGACAGATAGGAGGATGGTTATGTGTGGACTTTAAATGGGATTAAATGGTCAGATTTAATCCAAATCGTTATTCATATCATCATATGGATCAAACTGCAATTAGATACCTGCAATTATAATAAATACATATAAATAGATAACTTATAGACTTATTGCATATCGAAGAAATTTGACCATTAGTTTACTAGGGTAAAAACCCTTTACCCAAAAAAAAATTGACCAAAAACATTTTCTAAAACAAAATAATAAATTAAAAACAGGGCGACTAAGAAACGTTATATTAAAGCTTTTTTAATTATTATTTTTTACATGATTCAAACATAAACATCATATTGTAAACATCATACGCATCATCTACTAAAAAGATATAAATTACTCATATGAGAGTATCCTGTTTCACAGTAGTAGTAGTAGTAACCCTTTAAATTTAAATCATGCATCTAGAACACCAGAAGACCTTATTGTATACTAATACTCTTCCAATCAATAACTAAGAACATTCAAGGCAGCACCTCATCGAAATCCCGACCACGATATGTGCATCAAAAGCTAACGCAACACCTATTTACAAAAAGAAACTGCCCTTTTTTTCGGGATAAGTCACATACAAATATAAAAAATCATCTTAAAAAAAAAAAAAAAAAAAAAAAAAAAAAAAAAAAAAAAAAAAAAAAAAAACTGTAAGCCCTAAAATACAATACCAACATTGAGCTTGATCACGGTTCGTTTAAAACATTTAAGAAAACCGTGCATCGGATCAACCACTACCATTATTAAAAGGTCTTTGTGTGTTTTGGTATATATTTGTGGCTTCTCTTATTTCTTTTGGTAAAAAGTAAAATTGTTTACCACAAAAATATAATTGGTTTACAATTTACTTTTCTTTAGCCTGGACAAACTCCAAGGCACCATAAAACTAAATAATTTGCTAGATACAAAAGAAAACTAACATCCAAACACTACACTATTTGTGGTTCCAACATCGAGCTTCCATCAGCAACCTTCCATTAGAAAGCACCATTAGCGACCTTCCATTAGCGAGCACCATCAGCGAGCTTACAACACTGTGCTTACGTCAGCAATCTTCCATCATTAAGCTTCATCATCGACCATCCATCAGCGAGCTTGCATACGGCTATTAAGAGCACTTTCAACACATCTATTTACAACAAAAGTTAGTACACCCATTAGAAAATTACGCATTTTTACTTGTTACCCAACCCACCGCCAATTTTGTCATCTCTAATTTTTTAAACCCACAAACAGTAACAAAATTTTACCTGTAGAATGCCATCAATGACACAAAAACAACAATCTTTTGTTACTGTAATGAACCTAACTAACTGTCATCATACACATCTAACTTCACAAATAGAGTATATGTATTGTTTGAGTTTGACCCTGTCACCTATTAGTGAATATTTTCTGACATTTTTGGAAAAATATTAATTAGTTCTCTATTTTGAACCGTTATCCAATAGACCAACTAATAGGATAAAAGATAAATCAGTTAAAGAAAAAAGAAAACAATTGATATCATTGTTTATAAACTCTATGCTCATGCTACTCTATGACAGTTAGAGATAGTTTGAAGTCCATCTAATAATCATCATTTGTAAAACTAATACTATACACACGTTACTTATTGAAAAGAAAATAAACTATTTCTTACCACGTGTTGAGCATACATTCTGCTGACAGTTACCCTACATGGAATCGGCTCGTCTATGCAAAACTCAAGGTCCTGGTTGTGAGAAATCAAATGACGGTTATGGTTTGTATCTTCATGCCGAATAAGAAAGTTTTGTCTCCAATTCTTTGAACCCCATAGTCACTTGTTTCTGCAATTCTGAAACCCCCACAAAAAGTTGAATGCTTTATAACAACAATATAAGATATGCAATCCCAAACACCCCATACACTTGAAACTAATACTAAAATCAAGTATTTTTCTTGCACGATTTTAACCCATGTTCTACTTTTCCTGCTCTTTACTGGTATCATCTTAAAACTACTTCATATAAGCAACTAAATGTGGTTATCTGGCAGTAAAATAAGCATATTAAAACATCCCAAACAGTGATAAAAACCACACTAAATACACTTACCTGTAGCAATTTTCAATCACATCTAAAATTAACATTAGTATAAACCCCTAAATTCAAATTCTGGTAAATGTAAATTTTGAAATGAATTAGTATTTGCTTGAATAACTCTGCTTCTCTTTTATTCCACTCATCCTCTTTTGCTAGGTTATCTTCCAATTCAATGCTCATTTCCTCGCGCAAGTTTTGAGATGCTTCCAATTCAACCTCCAACTTTAAAACTCTGCTCTGTAAAATATGGTTTTCTTTTTTGGCTTCGTTATACATTGACCTGGCTTTGTCTAGTTCATTATGCAATTCTTTAATATCATGTTCAAGCATTTCCACTCGCTTCACTTGTGCTTGTTTACCAATCTGTAAATTAGTAACATTTTCATGCAAACTTTTTGTTTGCTCAACCATGAGCGGCACGGTGTTCTTTATTGCCACAAGTTTTCTCGATAAAGTTGTGGTCAGCTCATCAATGAATGTTGAGATTCGGCCAAATTCATCAGCTAGAATCCGGTTTATCATCTCAAATTCTCCAAACTTCTTCTAGTATATGAAACAATGTCCTTGGCATCGGCTGCATTCTCATCAGTTGTTTCTGTGTTCAAAACATTGTAAAAGACAGTAGGTATGAGAGCTGACATCTGATAATTTTCATATAAAGAACAGTTGCCATAAAGAGTTAAACGAAAAGTTAAATACAAAAAACACCTGTAGTTTATTTGGTGGTTAATAGAACCTAGATGTTTGTTCTCTTTTCTTCATTTAATTGAGAGACATGTTGCTCTGACACCGATAATCTATCTTCAAGGGATTTTATACTTTTGTGGGCTTCGTTTAGATTGATAGCATGAGTAGAAACCTCTTCCATTGCTTTTCGCAATTCTTCTTTAGTGTTGGTTTTCCCAGCTTCTAATTCTCTCTTTTCTTTGTTTAATTGAGCCACATGTTGTTCTGAAACCAATGACGCATCTTCAAGGGACTTCATGGTTGATATGACATCAGTCAACTTGTTAGCCAGCTTACCAGCTTCATCATTTACGTCCCCCAAATCCTGCTCCACCACCAATGACACCGTAAGGCGATCAATCTCAGCATGTGCAGCCTCTTTTGTTCTATCAATTTCATCATGTAGCCTGATAGATTCGTTTGCAAGCCACATGACCTTATCAGCAATATCGGATGACTGAAGTTGCTCTCCAACACCACTAAATGACAAAACTTCTTCACACTTTTTAAGTACGACAACCCTTTGCAAAAGTGCTTCTTCCAATGAATTAATATACAAAAGATTGTCACTCGTCACCCTTTCTAAATGATTAATATACAAAGGTTGCATACTGTAAAAGATAACAGGTAGAAATCGGAATATAATCAAACATTGAAGAATTTTGGAACCTCAATTAATCCACTAAATCAAAAACTAATAAAGCTTGAATATGAAGATGGTTCCTGGGATTCCGTTTTTTCCTTAAATTACATTTTTCGCCCTCAAATATAAAAAAATAGCATTGAGGCCCATGTGTATTTTCAGATTTTAAGTACAAAAAGTTTTTTTAATTTTTTTTTGGCAAATTAGGAAATAATGAGGTTTAATTAATTTCTTAAACCCAAAAAATTAATCAAATTAAAAAAATTATTACCAAATAAGGAATGAATTGATTTTTTTGAAATGAAAATTTTCCACTAATGGTTTTGTTTTATTAGGAAAAAATATATATATAAATATGCACCTTCTTCCCAAAAAAGAAAGATGGATTTTTTTTTTTTTTGAAAATTGACATATCATAGTGGATGCTCTAATTAACCAGTAAACAACGTCTTCTTTTTCTACTAATGTACATACCGTAAATAGAAATAAATTAACAGCGTCGTCTTTTTCGACTAATATACATACCGCAAATAGAAATAAACAACGTCGTCATTTTCTACTAATGTGCAAGGGCCGGGGACCATATTAGAGTTAACTATTTCGTCAAAGAACCACGCCAATGATAGAGGGGCTGATCGACCATATTAAAGTTTACATTTATCATAGGCTCTCGACTATGGCATTTTCAAGTCATATTTGACGACAAAATGAAAAGAAAGTTTGCATACGCTCTCAACTATGGCATTTCCCCGTCATTAGTATGAAAGGAAAAATAAATAAATAAATAACACCATTAGTCCATAATTAGGCTGGTCGCCGGTATAATAACTTTAAAAAGAAAAACATGATCACTCAATCTATTGTTAGTAAAACCTGAGTTGGAAGAAAATGGCAACAATAAATTGTCTGCAACTATCATATACTGTATTTGAAAGTGGTAAGTCATATACTGTAATTGTTTGAATGGCATGGCGGATCTGCAAGCTGTTTTTGGATTAGTACATGATACATGTATAGTTTAGTTACATACGTATAAATGAATCTAGCGCGTATATTGTTACTACTTACTAGTTACAAGCTGCAAGAAAATATATAGATTGTGTTTTAAGATCTTCAACTCTTTCAATTGATTAGAATAAAAGTTCGAATCGATGTTTCGACTTTTGTGTTTGTTACAACATTATCCTTTTAAGTTTTATCATCGGTTTTCGATCATACTTTTTGATGTTTCTTATAGCTTGAGTGATGAGTCCGTATCTTTTATATAATAAAACAAAATCCCTGGTGAGGATTTTTTCATTTCAAAAAAATCAAATCATACCTTATTTAGTAATAATTAAATTTTTGATATATTATTTTTAAAAGATTTTGAATTAAAAAAAACTAAAATTTTTCATGATTTGGCAAAAAGAAACTATAAATTCGTTTTTAAGTGTAAAGTGGGTATAAAATTATATGTGTCAAAAATATGAAAAAAGAAAACTTTTAAAAGATGGGGTAAATCAACAATAGTATAGGGGTCAAAACCATATTTTTTTTAATCAAAACATACATTCCAAAACCGACCCTTCTTCCCCAATCTCTCCAAAAAAAACCTACTTTCAAGTTTCAATTGATCTGCTTCTGCTTCTTATTCGTCTTCAGTCGATATTGTATTAAGCAAAAAACCAAGCTTGGATTTTCAATTTTTAATTATGAAAACGGGTTAAATTGTAAATTTGGACAACAAAAGAAAAACCAACCAAACTATTTAACTAAACATTCCCTTCGCATAACCCTAAGTCATACCTAATGGAGAACCAAAATCAATCCAAGTTGTTGTAGTGATGTTCATGCGGAAACTGGACAAAGAAGTCACAATAAATCAATAGTCATCCTTTTTTTCAAATAAGGGTGTTATTAGCATCATCAGATTCAATTTGTGATAGAAGGATGCTAATTGTCGAAATCTATGGTTCATTGATCAAAGTAAGTTACTTCCCTCATATATGTAAATTTGTTCCAATTATATATCTTTTATATGGTAATTAAGGATCGTTTATGAATCACACGGTTTTTAGTTGTTTTATAAATTACAGTGTAAATTACCATGTGCGAATAGAAAGTTTCAAACTTAAATGATGTGAAAACTTTTGAACAGAGTATAAACCTTTCATAAAGCTTTGAACAAGTGATTATTACACTGGTGATATTTAATTGAACAGACCACCTTCTTATCTTATTTCACATCTTTAATCTTTTGTTTATTGTGTATACGTCGTTCAGGTATAACACTTTCATCACAGATGAAGACTTAAAATCAACACAAGTGAGAAAAATCACTTCTTTGATCAATAAGGTAAGTATCTACATACCGGCGTACCTTTGGTTCTTGGTATTATCCATTGTGCCGAAAGTCTTCTGGACAAAAGGGTGCTTCGGCCCTGTATTGTCGTCAGTAAACAAGGACGTAAGTGTTCTTACAGGTGATAAAGAACTGATCAAGCTTTTCGACAAAAAGTTAGTTTCCCCCTTGAGTTAGTTTTTATTATAGTTTGATACCTTTCAAGATATCCATTGGCTCGGATACCATGATTAGGTTGCATAAAGTTGTGACCTTTTACGATATGCTGGTAGATTGCAGCTTGTAGCATCAGTTTTGGAGGCTATTCATGTGTACTGGGCAGCCGTATTCTTGCTTCCTGCAACAGTCATTGATGATATTAATAGTCTTTTGAAGTGTTTTTTTTGTGGAATCAATGTGATAATGCTAGTGTTAGGGCTAGAGTGGCATGGAAAAACTTATGTAAATCAAAGGCTTAGGGTGGTCTAGGGTTAAAAAATTTGGGTGTTTAGAACAAAGCAATGATTGTTAAGCATTTATGGAATGTGGCTGATGATAAGAATACTTTATGGGTCAAATGGATCAATACTTACAAATTAAAATGTAGAAATATATGGGAGATTAATGAGGAGGGTACTGATAGTTGGGGTTGGAGGAATATATTAAGAATGAGAAATGAAGTTAGAAGTAATATAGTAGCTCAGATTGGTAATGGATCAAAAGTTTCTATGTGGTTTGATTCATGGGCCCCAATTGGTGCTCTGAGTAGTTTTGTTTCATACAGGGATCTATATGATGCTAGATTCAGGGCAAGTATGACTGTTAGAGATTTTGTAATTGATGAAGCAGGACATTGGCCTGATGATTGGCATGATAAATTTCCTATCATTACACAACTTCAACCAATTGAGTTAAATCATGGAAAGAAAGATTCACTTGTGTGGAAGATGAGTGATGGTTCTCTGAAAAAGTTCTCCATTAGTAAGGTGTATAGTGAATTACATGATGGTGGGGATGTTGTAAGATGGAGTAAGCTGATATGGTTTTCACAAAACATACCTAAGCATGCATTCATATTGTGGCTTACTGCTCAAGGTAAACTGCCAACTCAAGACAGAATAAGAAGATGGGGAAGTTATGATCTTATGGTATGTCCATTATGTTACAGAGATATAGATTCTCATGATCACCTGTTTTTCAATTGTTCTTACACAAGTGAATTCTGGGCAAAAGTTATGCATAAACTCAAAATGCATAATTCTAATACTAAATGGGAAGAGGTGTGTTGGCTCTTTTGTGGAATGCTACAATGGAAGTTCTGTAGGAAGTATTATTAGAAGGTTATGTTTGGCTGCAAGTGTTTATATGGTGTGGCATGAAAGAAATAAAAGATTGTTTAAGGATGAGAGAAGATCTGCGGAAGATTTGTTTAAATGTTTATGTGATACTATTAAGACGAGGTTGGCAACTTTAAAGATGAAATATTCAAAAGCTGTAAGTGACACTGAAAAAGTATGGGATATCAAGCTGAATGTGATATCTGGGTAAAGGATTATGGTTGGTCTTACATGTGGATTGTTATGGGTATGAGGTATGATATGTGTATGTACTCTGCTGTATTATGGGGTGTTTGGATCAAGGTGGTATAGCAGATGGCTAGTACCTAGAGCATGATTAATTGTTACAGTCTATTGGCTTAACTAAGTATGAGGGGAATCTATGCTTTGGTGATGCTTTTGGGCTACAATATTAAGATTTGCTCTAAATGTAGTTTCCTGCTGGATTGGTCAAATATAATGTGTGCAGAACAATGATTTTAAAGTCTGCAAGTATGGTTCAAACCATTATCTTTATTACTGCATCCTCTTTGTAGGAATAAAAGATTGTTTTGTCTCACAATAGTAGATGGCCTTGTAACTTGGAGTCTAAACTGTTACATCCAGATAGTGCATTGTTGATTAATATTTGGCCTAGGGACGAAATGTTGATTAACTGTGCATTGTCTGGTTTGAGCAGTCTGAATTCCATAAAGTAGGTTTCCTACTTGGAAGGGTATGTGAGATAAGGAGGAGCAGTGTGTGGAGCATGGAATAATGAGGAGTGAAAGATGAACCTACTTGGTCCATGCTATGCACTGCTCACAGGTTGGTACTCACCCAAGGTGTGTGTTCCCATGTGAGTGATGCCATTGTAGTAAATGGAAATGTAGCTCAGTTTGGTATAACCCTTGTGTGGAGAGGTCATGGGTTCCTAGTGATGCCTTCCATCTTTCTTGTCTTTGCTATTGTGGTGGCAGGATGAATGGCATAGATGGGGAGATGTGAGGGAAATGTAGCTAGATGGTTATATGGTGCTTTAGGTGAATGGAAAGTTGCAGGCTTGTTACAAAACTGGGATAGTTTAGCCTGAATAGTGGTAAGTCTCTATGATTAGAATGTCATCTGATGAATAGAGTTAGTATGCAGTTTCCAATTGTATTACTGTGTTGTATTAAAACAGAGATTAGGCATGTCTAATCTTCTGTTATCATTGTTGTATATGATCATTTGTGTTTTAATAATATATGTTCACCTTTTGCCAAAAAAAAAAAGACCCAAATCTATAAGCCTATTTTGACGTAATGCCCAACTCAATCGACATGCCCTTATACGTTCCCAACTGCTAATGGAAACCACAAAAAGAGTGTGTCTCCTTTTCTTAGACAATATCATGTTTTAAACGTTGTTGGTGCGTGTCATGGAATACTATGTTTGGTATCTAATAATTTGATTACAGATTAGGTGCACCGACAATAAAAGAATGTTTTTTTGCGTAGAAACCCGAAAATTCAATGTACACGAAAAAGAAAAAAATATGAACTAACAAAAACATTGAAGTCAGTCTACATATACGTTCTACATAAAACGACACGTTGTATTACAAAACCGGAAAACACCCCGCGCAACGCGACGGTACAACCGAATCGTTGTATACATTTCCTTCTTACAAAATCGTAAGTCACGAGCCAGCCATATCAATTTATGAAGTTAATATTAAGACTTGATCATGCTGACTGGAAAAGTTACCTAATGTTTGTGATACGAGAGAATTGCAAAAATCGTCCCTAAACTTTGGCCAATTTGCATGTTTCGTCCCAGAACTGTCGAAACTGCAAAAACCGTCCCTGTGGCAAACTTTTGGGGCAAACTTCGTCCCAGGTTCCAAACGCTGTTAACTTCCATCCAAAAACCGTCCCACGTGATTTGCACACGAGGACACTATTGTCTTTTTACACCATATTAATATTTTAAAAACCCACCCAATTTATAAATCCGATCATAGTCTTTGTTTAATCAGAAACCCTAATCCCAAAACACTATACATCCTTAAAAAATTAACACAATCAAGTTCTAATCCTTTAACTTTGATTCTCAAATGTATAACGTATGGTATTTTCGAAAAAATCCCAAATTTGATCCATACGATGAATATGGTAAGAACATGTTAGTAAAACAATTGTTTTTGTGTTTATCCTAATTATTGCTTTTTATGTGTTTATTCTAACTATTGTTTTTTGTTTATCAAACAGCTGGTTTTCCCTTAGTCTTCTCAATGAAGGTTTTTCATGGTGGAAGTTTCACACCAACACCAAATCGTAGGTATTTTGGTGGTAAAGTTCAATATGTTGATTTGTTGCATATGAAGCACTTTAAGATTGACATATTACATTCTATAGTGAAAAGGTTAAAATATGATCCTAGGGAAATCATGTATTATCACTTTAAGATACCAAATCAGACATTAGACTGTGGATTAAGGGCTTTGGGAAGTGATTTTGATATTGTTAACCTAGGGAAATATGTCAATGATAATAAGGTTATTGAAGTTATATTGAACATGGTGAAACCACTGTTGAGAGTTATTACATACCCATCAATGTTGAATTGAATCAAGAGTTGCTAGGTGGTGATGAGGCTGATATAGGTGGTGATGAGGCTGATGTAGGTGGTGAGACTGATGTAGGTGGTGAGACTGATGTAGGTGGTGATGTGGCTGATGTAGGTGGTGATGAGGCTGATGTAGGTGGTGAGACTGATGTAGGTGATGAGCAAGTAGATTTGGTGGATGATGAACACATTGTAGAGCAAGTAGATGTGCCAATGTCAGGGTTTAGGTTCAATCTTGATTCAGATGATGAAAGGGAAAGGGAAACAGTTGCAGATCCTCTAAGACCTAAGTTCAATATAAATGAGGATGACTTAGAGGTTATTGATTATGATTCATATGAAAGTGAACTTGGTGAGGATGAGGATGACACTGCAACTGCTATAAAATCTTCACTTAGGAAAATAAAAAAAATGGGAAAAAAGGATAATGAGGGTGGAATTGTGAACTTCTTTTATCCAGGGCAAGAATTTGCTAATAGGGAGGAAGTAAAGGCTAGGATTAAAGCATATTCTGTGGAGACAAGAAGAGATATAGACATTGTGAAAAATGATAATGTAAGAGTCAGGGCTAAATGTGTAGGTATTGTACCAACTTTGGGAGATGGGGTAATGGAATCTTTAATGGGAAATAGTCAAGATAAGGTTATAGATAATGTGAAACAGGACAAGAAAGATAAAGTGGATAAGGGCAAGAAAGATAAAGTGGATAAGGGCAAAAAAGTAATTTCAGCAGAGGTAGATGACAAGAGTAAATGCCAATGGGAGGTGTATGTTGCTAAGACAAAGGCAGACAAATGGCAAGTAAGGACTTTTAAAAAAGACCATATCTGTCTACAAACAAGAAAAGTAAGACATGCCACATCCACTTTTCTTTCACAACATCTGTTAGATAAGATTACACTAAACCCACACATCCCAGTTAGAGCACTTCAAGATCAAATGCAGAAAGATTTCCAGGTGCTGGGAGAGTTCATGGTGCAAGTGGGAGTAAAAGTGCAGCTGGGAGTGCAGGTGTTGGGAGGAATGCTGGTGCAGGTGGGAGTGCAAGTGTTGGGATGAATGCTGGTGCAGGGAGTTCAGGTGGTGGGAGTCAACAACAACCATCTGCAACTCCAAATAAAAGAACTAAAACTACAGCTTCCAGGAACACACCAACAAAGTAGTATCTGATGTAGTATGTTTCATGTTTAAGACTTAGTAATATCTGATGTAGAACAAAAACTACAACTCTGTTTCATGTCTCTTTTGTATGTACTAAGTTAAGATGTTTAAGACTTAGTACTATCTGATGTAGTAAACTTGGTATTTTGTTTGATGTTAAACTTGGTAGTATGTTTGATGTTAAATGCTATGTTTAAATCTCCTTTGACATTTTTCATTTGCATTGTTTGGTATAATGTCATGTGCATTGTTTGGTATATTAAGTTCATTTCATTGAACAACATATGCAAAATACTAGTATTCTAATAACTTCATTCCATTGAACCACACAAACCTTACATCAAAATTCATTGACCATAACACATTTTGGTCAATGTATAGGTTCAACTACTAACATAATACCAGTACATAGCCTATTACATCATAAAAACAAGGAAAACCACCCAAATACAAACCAACCAAATCTTCAATCTTCGATTTGCAGCTCTTAATTCATTCACTGATTCTTGAAGCACATTCCTTGACATTAACAATCCTGGGATGATCTCAGTTGAACGGGCACACATGGGTGGGTCATACCAAAGAAAAAATCCACAATTAGTACCCTACAAATAGATAATTGTTAAGCATGAATGTAAAGGATGAATGTAAAAGATGAATGTAGTTTGCAACTTACACCAGTTTGGGGACAAGAATAAAAACGACGGCCTGGGTTACGGGGAGTCCATGAACATCGAATCACAGCTTGTTTATTACACAAGCAAAGCACCATATTGACTAATTTGGGTTGTTCCTAAAAATTAGGGTTAAGGTTTATTAATATAATTAGATATGTGTGTTTTGGGATTGATGGGTGGGATATTGAAATGGGTGGGTGGGGTATTAAAGGGTTGAATATGGTGTAAAAAGACAATAGTGTCCTCGTGTGCAAATCACGAGGGACGGTTTTTGGATGGAAGTTAACAGCGTTTGGAACCTGGGACGAAATTTGCTCCAAAAGTTTGTCACAGGGATGGTTTTTGCAGTTTCGACAGTTCTGGGACGAAACATGCAAAATGGCCAAAGTTTAGGGATGATTTTTGCAATTCTCTCTTGTGATATTATTTATGGTAGGATCCTACTAATAAGTGTGCGTCTTTTTACATCCCCAAATCAAACACAAAAGTAGGTCAAATCAATTTCAAAACCAATCAAACCACAATGGATAATCCACACTCAATGGGAACAACAATCATGGGAGTTACATAGAACGGTGGAGTCATTCTCGGTGCTGACTCAAGAACCAGTACTGGTATGAAGAAATTAAAAATTGGGGCTTTTTTATAATTTTTGTTTTTTTATGCAATTAAGATGATTTTATTAAGTGGGTATTGATTAGTTTTTGTAATTAAGCTCATTTGGTTATCTGGGTCTGTTTTTTTATGGTTAAAGGTTCCATTTTTAGGATTTTGATGAAAAGAAAAAAAGGTTGTTTGTGTTTCTGTATTGTCTACAAGTTAAACGAAGCTTTGGTTTTTATGGTTTTATGTGGCGAATCGAGCTTCGGATAAGATAACTCTGTTGACGGATAATGTTTACATTCTGGATCCGTAAGTGAGCTTAAAGTTTGATTGTATTATAATTACTTGTTGTTTCTAGTTTATAGGTTTAGGGGCTGTTGGGGATTTTGCTTATTATGCATTTTATAATGCTTGTCTTTAGCTGTCTGAGTGTCTGACATTGCATATTAGGGGGTGTTTGTTTTAGCTTTTTCCCCCGCCTGCCCCAGCTTATGAGTTTTTTTTTTTTTCCTTCCCGGTTGTAAGTCCCGACAAGCTCATAAATCACAAAAGAATGGTCTTCTAAAATACAAGCGGAACGAAATAAGCTTGAATATTAGCTAAAACACCCTTTTACAAGCGGAATGAAATAAGCTGATAAGCCTGAAGATTAGGATTTTTGTAATTGTATGCAGAACACAGTTGATGTAAGAATGCCATTTTATACCTATGTTGCACGGAAACGCCTGGTGGGTGCACAGTTGATGTAAGAATGCCATTTTATACAATGGAATTATACACAGATATTTTTGTAAAACAGGATATGTTTATGTACAATGGATAAAAAACGAAGTATGTTGCTTACAATGATAAAGAGGTGAAAATGCTGGAATTAACACTAATAGATAGTCCGTATAATATCATGGAGCATTGCTGGTTTGCTGGTATTTGTTACATGGTCCATGTGTGGCTTATGTATGGTACGATCTGAATTCTTAACTGCATTGGTGCATAATGATAACCTAGTTATATATACATACTTAAATAGCCTCTAGTTGAGAAAGTTCAAGAAACAAACACAAATAGGTTAGCCCCTACTTTATGTGCATTTCTATCTATAACAGACCTCTCTTCTTGTAAACATTGGCCATGTTCAGATTTTTTTTATTAACTGGTGCCACTACAAAGTTTATTTTGTATATCCGCATTTTAATACCATCTATCATGGGGTGACAAGAGTTGGGCAAAAGCTATATCTTTTCTGGCAACATACACAATGCTAACAGCTGTCGTTTTTCAGGCTGCAGATTCTCAAATTGTCTCGGATTCCGTTAGATACTTTCTTCATCAGCACACGTGAGTTTATTGCTAATTGCTTTTCGTTACATGTAGATTGCTAAGATTTAGGTGCTGTATGTTTACTATACTAGATGGCCGTATCTTTGTATGCTTTGTGGAATCGCATATTCATCCTACTGTGGTGGTTGGACTTTCTCAAATTATGCATATAAGAACCAACTGAAAGACAGTCCATGGAAATTTAGATCTTAATCTTCCTGATTGGATGCCCAGGGGAAAATTGGAAACCACTAGTAAAACATTACCAAATTCTTGTATCCTATCTTCTGTCTCATTAACATAGATTTAGCTCCAGAAACGTGTGTAGATAACATGTCGACGCTCCAAATTTCAAGATCTGACATGTTTATGAACATTGTTAAAAGAAACATTTTGAAAATTGATTGAGGAAGAAGGGCAAAATAGTAATTTGCGTTATTAATATTGATCATTAAGCAGAAAAAAGAAACATCTTTTGTTCACATTGGACTAACTTGAAACAGATAAGATTCTATAAAAAGACACATTCTTGAAACAGGAAAAAAAAAAAAAAAAGAAAAAGAAAAGAAACGGGCCCTTTGTAATTAGGTTGACAGTATAAACCGATTGCTTTGGAATTTTAGCATCATAGTTTTGTGGTCATTATAAATCTAATTACCTTTTGTTGTTGTTTTTACGTTTTGTGGCATATATGTAATCAGAGCCTAATTGTGTTTCGTTAGTAACTTTTGTACCCGGTATACAAAACCCAATGATCTGTTTGTTTGTATGATAGTGGAATGAGATTTCAAAAGTTGACTTCATCCTAATTAATAATTGACCTGCAATTTTCATCAGGATTCAACTTGGTCAACCCGCTACCGTGAAAGTTGCTAATCGAGCTTCGGATAAGATAACTCAGTTGACGGATAATGTTTACATCTGTCGTTCTGGATCCGTAAGTGAGCTTAAAGTTTGATTGTATTATAATTACTTGTTGTTTCTAGTTTTTAGGTTTAGGGGGTGTTTGGGATTTTGCTTTCTTTAACTGTCTATCATTGCATATTAGGGGGTGTTTGTTTTAGCTTTTTTCAAAGCCTGTGAGCTTTTTTTTTCCCCAGTTTTAAGCGGAACTAAATAAGCTGATAAGCCTGAATATTAGCTAAAACACCCTTTTACAAGCGGAATCAAATAAGCTGATAAACCTGAAGATTAGGATTAATTGCACCAAAACATATCGTACCTTCACCTTTTTGTAATTGCATGCAGTATACTTTCTTTCTTTTACCAGTTGATGTAAGAATGCCATTTTATAATTTATACAATGGAATTATACACAGATATTTTTGTAAAACAGGATATGTTTATGTACAATGGATTAAAAAAACAAGGTATGTTGTTTACAATGATAAAGAGGTGAAAATGTTGCAAGTTTCGAGGAATTAAAGCTAATAGACAGTCCTTATAAGACAATAATGGAGCATTGCTGGTTTGTTGGTATTTGTTACATGCTCCATGTGTGGCTTATGTGTAGAACATCTGAATTCTTAACTGCATTGGTGCATAATGATAACCTAGTTATATATACTTAAATAGCCGCATCACTAGCTAGTTGAGAATGTCCAAGAAACAAACACAAATAGGTTAGCCCCTAGGGTTTATGTGCATTTCTATCTATAACAGACCCCTTTAAGCATTTTGATCAAGTCAAGTCTCTCTTCTTGTAAACATTGGCCATGGTCAGATACTTTTTATCAACTGATGCCCACTAGAAAGTTTATTTTGTATATCCACATTATAATACCATCTATCATGGGGTGACAAGAGTTGGGCAAAAGCTATATCTTTTCTGGAAACATACACAATGCTAACATCTGTCTTGTTTTGTCTTGTTTCTGGTTTTTCAGGCTGCAGATTCTCAAATTGTCTCGGATTATGTCAGATACTTTCTTCATCAGCACATGTGAGTTTATTGCTATTTGCTTTTCGTTACATGTAGATTGCTAAGATTTAGGTGCTGTATGTTTACTATACTAGATGGCCGTATCTTTGCATGCTTTGTGGAATCGCATATTCATCCTATAGATACTATGGTGGTTGGACTTTCTCAAATTATGCATATAAGAACCAACTGAAAGACAGTCCATGGAAACTTAGATCCTAATATTCCTAAACTTCAGCCCGTAGTTCATATATCTTTAACTTGATCACTTTTAAAGAAACAGACAGCTAAAAGCTCTGATCATATAGGTAAAGGCAAACTATCTTGATAACTGTTACACTTATATCTGAATGGATGCCCAGGGGAAAATTGAAAACCACTAGTAAAACATCACCAAATTCTTGTAGCCTATCTTCTGTCTCATTAACATAGATTTAGCTCCAGAAACGTATGTAGACAACATGTCGACACTCCAAATTTCAAATGCTAAGATTCGCACTGGAGAATAACCTTCATATGATGTTTCTACCTGGATTTAGTAATTAGGTTGACAGTATAAACGGATGGCTTTGGAATTTTAGCATCATTGTTTTGTGGTCATTATAAATCTAATTACCTTTTGTTGTTGTTTTTACGTTTTGTGGCATATATGTAATCAGAGCCTAATTTTGTTTCGTTAGTAACTTTTGTACCGGTATACAAGACCCAATGATCTGTTTGTATGTATGATAGTGGAATGAGATTTCATAAGTTGACTTCATCCTAATTAATAATTGACCTGCAATTTTCATCAGGATTCAACTTGGTCAACCCGCTACCGTGAAAGTTGCTGCGAACCTTGTTAGACTTTTATCTTACAGCAACAAGGTCTGTATTTTTTATATAATCATTGATTGTTACTTGTTATTCTGTATTTTACACTGTTTTTGGCTGTTGGCTTCTTTTGAGCATTTTTTTTGTTTCTTACAGAATATGTTGCAAACCGGGATAATCGTTGGTGGATGGGACAAATATAAAGGAGGGAAAATTTATGGCATTCCTCTTGATGGCTGCACTGGTAATATTTGCATCCCTGTGAGCCGAGTGACGAAACAAATTGATTCAAAGACAAGGCAGCGGGCATTGTTAATCGAGGTATCTATTTGTTGCATTTACTAAATATCTACTATTTTTACAAACTAAACTACTAAAGTGAGCTAGTTAGTAAATATTCAAACTGAGCTAGTTTGTAAATGTCAGAATTGTCTAACTGTTACCTGTCATGAATCGACCCTCACAAGTTGATTAAATTACTCTTAAAACAAAGTGACTCGGACTATGACTTCTAAATGACATTGACTCGGACCATAAGTTACCCTTAAATTACTCTTCCGAGTTGAGATGACCCGTGACTGTCACGAGATAGAGAATTATACAAATTCTGCTAGTATATTTTCCAAAAATTTAAGACAGTACAGTAAGAAATGATTAACTTTCTTATGAATTAGCATAATAAAATTAACTGCATAATTATGCCTTTTGCATGCAAGATCGATGACTATTATTGATCAATGTGTATGCCTTTGTTTACATCTAGTATCTCTATGATCATCAGTTGTGCCCAATTTCATGCTCATTTCCGATTGCAGATTGAGTCAAATGCTGCAAAGCCATCGTTTCGCATTATTCCATCCATCTTGCAGGTATGGCTTTTGTTTTCGAAGTTTTGACCCTAAACTCGTTACATTATGTAAAATATGTTACTGGCACTACCGTAAAAATGAATGTGCTTTGCAATGTTGCTCCCTACTTACTCGTGTTTTGTTTTGGGGGGGTGGGGGGGGGGGGGGGGGGGGGGGGGGGGCGTTCTTTAACGCTTTTAAAGGAGACACTCTGAGAAATCAGAAGGGAAGGTTTGATTCACATAAGTTCACGGGCTGATAGTCTTTTTAGTCTAAAGAATGACTCAGCATAGCGCCTTTCATGCGTTTTTGATGCTGTTTCGTGGATGTCTTCTTTATTCATCCTGATTTCAATCTTAATTCAAGTTTACAAAACCAATTAGCTCCATCTTTTAGCTCTTGATTCAAAACTAAACGGTTCTTTCCATCATGGACAGGAGGTGGAGCCTTACAATAGTGATGTTCAGTATCTTGTATTCTCTGAGCGGCCTTATGAGACGATTGCTTTTAGGGTATATTCACTTTCTATATCCCAGTTCTTAACTATATGGGGGAAAATAGAGTGCTTATAATGCAATTATCTTATTTGAGACCTTAACTATTGATTATGTAGATGATGTTTCAATAATGGGCTTCTACTTCTGGTTATGTGATTATATAATTCTAAAAATACAATTTAGATATTTACCTCTGCGTTTTTTGAATAAATGCCAAAGTTTCAAAGGGCTGGTATATCCCTCCAAGAAACTTTAAGCAGCACAAACACATTCAAATACCGGGTTGTCGGGCCAGTTTGGTTAATGTGTCAATGTGTCTGCGTCCAACGGGTCACTTTGGAAACCACACTAAAGGGGTTTGGGTCAAAACAGATATGGATCCAAAAAGGGTTGAAATTTAAAATGGTGTATGTGAAATATATAAGGGCCTCACTATTTCCTGCACAATTATATACAATCATAATCTGATGTTAATGCGGTATCTATAACTTTTCAGAATCAAGTATATTTTAGAGTACCGAATGCTGAAGCATTTATACCACCAACGTCGGGTGTTCCTAAAGGTCCTACACCATTTCATGTAAAGGGGTCAGTTGCCGCCACCTCCCTAAAGGCTGATAATCATCATTCATCAAGTCTCGATCTATTGTTAGTAAAACCTGAGTTTGAGGAAAATGGCAACAATGTATCGTCTGCAACTATCATAGATTTGAAAGTGGTAAGTCATATACTGTAATTGTTTGATAGGTATGGCGGATTTAATCCATATACCTTGCAAACTGTTTTTGGGTTCGTACATGACACATGTATAGTTTAGCTACGTTTAAATGAATCTAGCATGGTTACTACTTACTAGTTACAATTACAAGCTACAAGAAAATAGATTTTGTTTTGAGATCTTCTTGAACTCTTTTTAGCAATTGGCACGAACAGTCATTCTTATAATGAAAATTGCAATATTTTATTGGCCCCACATGTATTGGGCTTGAATTGTGTTTGCATACTCAAGTTTAGGGGTGAGCAAACGGACCGGATGGACCGGACCGACAGACAAAACCGACCGGACCGGATCGGACCTAACCGGACCGATCACATTCGGTCCGGTCCTCGGTCTAGGCTTTTTGGTTAATTCGGTCTTCGGTCCGGTCCGGTCCGGACCGACCAAAAAATCGAAAAAACTTGCCAAATCTTGCCTATTTGGACCGGACCTGGACCGGAACGACCACATTCGGTCCGGTATTGGTCTATGGTTTTTCCTTAACTCGGTCTTCGGTCCGGTCCGGTCTTGGCCGGGCCGGTCCGGTTTTTGGACCGTGATCACCCCTACTCAAGTTATTTGCTTATAAATATTGAGCAATACACAATTTAAAATCTTAATCGATAAACAGTAAAATTATCCAAGTATGCCTGTCAATATTCAAGGTAATGTTTTATTTTTTTTATCATTCCAAACTCTTGGTTCTTTGCGTTTAGAATCAAACTATCCCTTTTACATACTTTTTGATGTTTCTTATAGTGTGAGTCCGTATCATCATTAACAAGGTTTCCCGCGTTGCGGTATTATGAGCCAAATTATTGTTTTATGAATCTGATGTGTCAATGTATAGTCTACAATTGATTGATGCTACATGAATTTGGCTCAAAAGAGAAGTCAAGACAAAGTTAAAAGGGTAAAAGTGAAAAGTAAAAAGTTAATATTATGGATTTCGTGATCTTGGTGGCTTTAAGAGCTTATTAACTTGTTGAGGGTGCTTTTGTTTGTGCATGGGTTCTCTTGTGTTAGTGATTTAGTATTAGCGATTCATAATAAGTACATGGCTTACTAATGCAAAGTGGCTCAGTATCGCTTTTTCTTCATATTTTTGGTGATTTTTACTGGTTGATAAATCTTTCTGATTTTGAAAGTTTGGATAGCTAGAGTGTGAGAGCACAAGGTGCAGCAACAAGCTTCTCCCTCCCCATTCGGGCCCCACCATGCCACATCATCAAAACACCTCAACTTCAACAAACCACAACAAACCCCCCCTCACCAAACAACAAACCTCCACTTCTCCATTCGGGCCCCACCTCTTACACACTTATTTTTTTATTCATTTCATTAAATAAATTAAATTAATTTCACAAATACTTAAAAATAAAAAAACATACTAATTTTATTTCATAAAATAAAAAGTTACAATACGGAAGAAAAAAAATACGATACGAGGAAAAAAAAACACGCATACAATATGGAAAAAAAAACGATACGGAAAAAAAAAAACATACGATACTAATAGGAAAAGTAAAACATTTTATTCGTCATCTTCGCGGTCGAGATTTTGGTATTTCTGAGTTATTCGTGCTTGTCTCTTGCGAATTACTTCGGCTCTAACCGGGCCAGTAACCGTGTTTGGATCGAGCATTAGCATCTGCATATCCTGCCACTCCAACAACGCAGCTTCTTTCTCGAACGCCTTTTCCTCCCTCTTCCTCCGCGCCTCGTAACAAGCCGTTTGAGCGTCTTTCGCTTGATTATACTTTTCGGATAATTTTCCCGAAAAAGTACTCGTTTGACTCCCCCCGGAACTCGCCGCACTCGACGTTTCCGTCGACTTTTGTTTCTTTCCGGGTCGCCTGCTGCTTCTTTCGGGACGAGGTCGTTTGTCCGGCCCGAATATATCCTCAAGACATGTAATGTCTAGAGGTTCTTCAGCATCCCATTTCGGGTAGCGTTTCAGGATTTCCCAAACGTGAAGCAAAGTGAAACCCCTTTGTCCAAAACGTAGTGAGAAGTTCGTTTTCGCATTCTCGACATGATCATGCTCATTTTCACCACTGCGACGCTCTAAATGTTTATAAATAGTGTTGAATTTTTGGCAGTCGGCATTGATCCTTGTCCATTTACCGGATAGCATGTTTTTGGTTCGTGGGGCTTCAGTAGTCCACTCGTTGAAAAGTGCATGAATTTCGTTCCAAAAGAATTCATTCTCTTTGTCATTTCCGAGATCCTCGTCTTGAGAAACTTCTATCCACGCTTCCGCAAGAATATTTTCTTCTTGTTTCAACCACAACTTTCGCGCACGCGTATTAGCAGCTTCTTCCAAGTCATCGTCATCGTCCGCGTCCAAATTTACGACGTTTTTTCCTCTTTGGGCTTTGGTTTTTTTTCCTCGGCCTTTGGCCGGTGATCTTGGCTTAGGTACTTTAAACGTACCTTGATTTGGTTGTGACGGTTGTATCGGTTGTGATTGAGGAAAAGTGGATGGTTGATTCGGGTTATAAAATTGTGGCGACAAATTGAATTGTTGTTGACTTGTGAATCCTTGTTGAAAGGCTAATTGTTGGTTACGGTAAATGTCATTCGGATTTAATGGTTGTGAACCGTATGGCGGTGAAGGGTTTGGACTTTGAGACGAGGGACTAGAAGAGTTTGAGGCTCCCCCGTATGGACGTTGGTTTGACGTTAAGAGGTTCGTGAAATAACCTCCTTCGTTCGGGTTTTGAGACATTTTTTTGTTGATTAGGAGAAGAGGTATAGAAATATTTAGTTTAGATTTGTGAATGTAGTGAAGAGAATGGAAGAAGAAGGTTGTATTTATAGTTGTAAAAGAGGGTAGGAAAAAAAAATAAAAAATAAACAAACACAACCGTTGTAAATTAAACGGTCATGTCCCATTGAAACAAATAAACCAAATGCAACCAAACGTTAACCTGCAAAAATGTCAGACGAATTGCTTCGCCGTGGCCACGGCGAGAGAGCCAACGGCGAGCATCCTCCGGTGTGGCGGCGAGCAACGGCTCGCCGTTGGAGGTGCCACATCGGACGGCGAGTGTTCGTTCGTTGTCCGCACCTTGTGCTCTGAGTGTTTATGTTTAGGTTGTGTAACGTGTGAGAGTGTGATATGTTTTCATTGCAGGGTAAACTCCTATACATTGTATGACAATGTCTTCGAAAGAACCCATTAATGATTGGAATAAGTTTACTGTTGTCCAAGCCATAGATTTTTCAGATGACGATTCATTTGTTCCATTAAAATTGGATGAAGTACATGTTCAACTATTTCGACATTTTAGTTTGGGTACAATGAAAATTGATGATGATTTTGTGCGTGTCCCAGAGGATCGATTCTTGGCTCAACATCCGGTAAGTACACTTCATAAAAATCTTCTCTCAGTTTCACATTAACTTTATCGTGTCATATTGATATACTAGTGCTATTTATTTTTCTTTTTTTTTTTTTTTTGAAAATCGAGCTTGTTGTCTTAAGTTTCATATTACTACTTTTGAATGATCCTTTGTTTGTTTAACTAGATGAATATACGTTGTCATGAAGCTTGCCCTTGATATGCTCTTTCTATTTGTAACAGAACCATAAGTTGATTTTGTATCGTGAATCACCTTAGATTTTGAACATGATTGGGAAATTCAGTTCACTTTTGAGTATTATTAGTTGTGATTCATACATCTCAGGATATATGCTAATAAACTATAGATTTAGTAGCAAAATTTTGTCATCGGCTATTTTTTTGATCATCTTTCAACAATTTTATATCATGTATAATGCTTCTAATAACTTATGGTTCACAAAGATAACTCATAGCTAGTGACCTAGTGTTCTCCACCCAAAACCTGTTTGTTGCAATATGTTGCAATCGTGTACTTATCAAAATTTAAATGGGCCGCCAGATGGGCTATAGTTTAGTTATGGTCCATGAGCCCATTGGTTTTTAAAGTCCAATTATGAGCTGATTTCACTTGTACAAACTGCAAAGAGTAACGATATATTCTCTTAAAAACTTAGGCGTGAGCACATGAGTGAGGATCAAATAAGAATAAGAAAGATAAAAAGTTATCACAACCATACATTTTAGAATTATTTTTTACCATTCTCATTTTAATTATTCTTTTTATTGGATCCTTTCCCGTGAGCACACTTCATATTTAGAATAGCACAACGAGATATTTGTTAAAAAATGACTAGTGAAAATGTTTCAATTTTCATAACTTTTATACATTAAGTCCATATTTAAAAATAATTGTCTTATATATGTTACTGAAAAATAATTGTCTTAGATATGTTACTGAAAATGTTTCAATTTTCATAACTTTTATACATTAAGTCCATATTTAAAAAACATTGCAAAATTGATATGTACTTTGAGTTTAGATAATATAATAATTAAAACTTCTGACTTTTGTGACCGACGGTTTTACACATTTACCGTTCAAAAAAGTAATAGTAGTCACTTGATAAAATTGTCATTTCACTTGAGGATGATTATAAAAAAAATCATGTAAATTCAGATTTATGTGTAGCAAAAAGTTAAATATTTAAAGAATGGTCATTAGAGCAAAAATAAGTAAATTAGAATTTTTAAGACATCTTTCCGAATTATTTTAAAAGAAATAAAATAATTTCGGACCCGAATTTATTAGACCTGAGTTGCGTTAGAGTGAGAATAGGGAGGGTGGGGAGGTTTTATGCGAAAATCAAAAGTCGAACCGTATATTCTGGCTTTTGAAAACTACGAACCGTTTGATTTTGGCTTTTTCTGTTTCGGATTTTTACAATGAATAGGTTCGCTTTCGGTTTTCTTTGGTTTTTTCTTACTTGACAACAAGCAACTTTTCATCTTATATAAAATTTACGATTCCAAGAAAAATAATTTAAACAAATATCAACAGTGCCATAATATCCAACAATCCAGAGATACGAGACGACTATACAAGAATCTAAAATATAAAATGCATGTCTTTAAGTTTTTCGTCCACAAAGACATTCAAAAAACACTATTGTTCGAAATCAAAGATATAACATCTAAATGGATCAAACTTTAGTGTCTAGATAATAAACACTATTGGTTTTCTTAGATTATATTGTATACTCAAACCTTCGAAATTAAATATCAGTTCTCTTATATAAATAAAATTATATAAAAAGATATATAAAGGTGGGGCGGGGGGTTTTCTCAATTCGGTATTCCGTATGAAACCAAAAACCGACCAAACAAATAGCTTTCATAGGACTTAATGAATCCAGTTTTTCGTATTAAGTCAATTAAATCGAATTCAAATACCACCTTAGTTTCAGTTAGACTTTAGGCCGTGTTGCATTGTTGCCTACTTGCCTTATACCATAAGTTTATTGTCTTAATTCAGTTTTGACATAGATTAAGCTAAAATGTTACTGGCTTATCTTGAAATTTAATTTGTTCCAAGTATTATCGAAACCACTAGCAATCATGAAGTCACGATGATAAATATATGATTGAAATACAAACAAAATGAATATTTGTTCACTGCTTAATTTTCAAGTTTCAACCATTACCATGATAGTATGAATACTTGGATGTTGGTAATAGCATTTTGGGTACAAAATTAGCTAGAACCTAACGCGTGATTGTTACAAAATACAGTTGTTGATGACCTTAGCTCTTTCTAATTGCACGATGATGTCTAATATTGGAAATAATCTAGATTAGAGAATCCTCGTTTGCTACGCAGTTTTTATAATAAAGAGTTAAAGACATCGGCATTTTAGTATCATTTTTGGCTGACAAGTGATAAAGAAATAACCAATACAAAAGGAACACAAAAATATACATAGAAACTCTTTGCTTCATTAAGGAAATCATACTGCTTTACCAAAATTGACTGCTTGGAATCAAACAAGTTATTAATCTACTTGTAATCTTATGTTTCTTTATAAAGTAAAATCTATAAATACTCTACGTACTCACTATATTAACTCATCTATCTATACTTACTAATAAACGAAAATAATTTACAAGCACATTAAGCATGCCCTGCAATAAAGTTTCTGACGTGTCTCTCATCTGATTGGTTCCTTATCATTCAATGCGTACAAGAGCTTGAAGCATCCTTCTTCACACGCTGCATTCCTTTTATAAACATTCAATCAAATTTGAGACGAAATCAAATTTGGTAACTAATTAAATCATTCAATCAAATTAAATCACCATTAAATGTCAGTTTCAATTCTATAATTAGTGTCAGATGCATTCTTCTCCAATACGCTTTTACAAAAATCAATGGATATCACTTTGAAATCCAATGGTTTCACCGATTCAAAAAACACACATAAAACTGATTACATCTTATTCACAGATTCAACATCCCTAAGAAAAAATATCTATTCCAGTTGGTAAGGTTGGCATCTTTAAAATTATCTCTTAATTTGCAAATTAAAGGTTAGTAGGTTTCAAAATAATTTTCATTATTTTGTAGTTTTGCCATTTCGTTGATGTTTGTTTGTAATTGATTTCTTCTAATCTTTTTGTTATTTGATGAACATCCAAATCTTTTTTTAAAAAATTATGTCTTAATATCCATATGAATGGACTGCTTATATGTTCATTTTCGGATGAAGTTTTGAGTTGGATTTGGAACTAATTTATGAGGGTACTCTATGCACACCACATGTTTGATGAAAAATGTATGAAGCTAAATTTCTTATTAATTGAGTTTTTGTAATTGTTTTAGGGTGTTGAGTTCACTTATTGAACCTGATATGAAGCGGATTTATTTATGAAGCAACAAACAACTTCAATAGAAGGTAATCATTTTTATGTTAATTATAGCCCCAATGGTATCACATTGTTTATTTCTTGATCACCACCTATTCGATAAAATGTAAAGCTTTTTAATATATTTGCAATACTAAACATTGAATAGTTATTTATGATTGAACACATTGTTTATGTATGTTGTATCACATTGTTTAATATATTTGCTCCAATGGTATCACATTGTTTATGTATGTTGTATCAAAAAAAAAGTCAGAGATTGATGCATATAGGTCCATTGTCTATGCATGGAAAATGTTACATTAAATTGGTACTCAATGTATGATAGGTCCATGTCAGTTAAGCATAATAAACTTTAATGTTTCATTAGCTACTTGATGCATATAGATGTATATGAATAAATTTTAGACCAGCTAATAGTATTGATATAGAAAACAAGGAAAAATGTATTTACATGTGTTTATTTTATGAAAATAAACTGGTCAGCCATGATTTCATTATCAAGCATCATAACATGCAAATAATACTATCAATTTCTCTAAACTTTATTTGTTGGTTGTAGCAGGTACTAAGGAAAAAACAACTATTGTTCTTGCATCCTGCTGTAACAGAACCAAACGTGTCCAGCAAACTCCCCACAGTGAGTGAAGTTTCCGAAATTGTTACGTGTAACATATGTATCCCAGTTTAAATTATTCTTAACCATGGCAACTTATTACAATTGCAAGCATGGACTATAATCTGGGTCCAATCACTAACCTTTCAAATGAAAGTAACACTTGCAGGGGCAACATGACCCAAGGTTAGTTACACTATTAGTATATTTCTAATCAGCAAACGCTGTTATCAGCACTATATTTAGCGTTTTCTTTGGGTTTTCAAAGGTACTTATTTGTGTTTTATTTTTTTGATATTATCCAGGGTCACCGTTAGAATATGTTCATATGGGTAATGTGTGGCCAAATGTGTCAGCCTTGTGTGGCTAAGTTTTGGATTCAGGAATCATGGTATGTTTGTTCTTTCTCGATATAGTTGGTTCACGTGTTGGTTCACGTTTTCTTGCTTTTAAACGAGGCATCGGTCTACGCAGTTGGGATTGGGTTCATGTTTTCTTGCTTTGAAACGATGCATTTATTTGCTACAATTATGAGCCACCCTATTGCTAACTCAATGGCATATAACACTACGGTTAGTTTTCTTTCGATAAATAATCGTGAACTATTACTTAGAAATTCATTCATAATGAAAGGCTAATATATATTCTGGCCTTTTATGTTAAATATTACTAAAAATTCTTCGTGGAATGACTGCTGTTGGTTTCATTGATCAGGTTAAGTTGATGACTAAGAAGTTATGGATACAATGGTGGACTCAGAAGGATGGTTCAAAACTGCCGACCTTTGAGCACTCTTTTGTTGTTGTAAAAGAGCGGAGTACTACTCATGTGGTGGAAGATTTATAGCGGTTGCGGATTGATAGTTATCTGCAAGTTGTTATCACGATGTGTGGATACTAACGCGAGCTTGGTAAGTTCCTTTACTTTATTTTGAATTGCTTTCAAAAAGGGATGGCTCATTTTTCAGTCTTATCACTTACATACCATGAATGTTGAGTGGTTACTTTAAGTTTCGTCTTAATATATGTTGAATCTTATATGATGGCCTTTCATGTCAAAGGTTGTTGCCCATCAATGAACATATATTCAGTGGCGGATCTAGGATTCTGGAAGAGGTATGCACATTTTTTCACTGGAATTATTAATAAATTTGATTTTTCGGATTGGGTTTTCCTGGGTTGGGATTTTTGGGTCGGATTTTACGGGTCGGATTTTTCAGCGCGTATAAGTTGGTTAGTTAGATTATAGTATTTTAACTAAAATTGGTTTGGTTTAAAAGTAAAGCTCATTGCATTCTTGTAATAATGTATAGTGTTAAATTATTGTGTTATCACTATGACCTACTTAAAAAAAGTAATTTTCTGTCACTACAAGTAAATAAACAAGGTAAACCAAAGCTATACGAGTGCTAAAGATATAAACCATTTAGAAAATCTTAAAACAACAAAATTTGGTACTTTGTGGCAGGTAAAACGAATATATACGAAGAACGAAAAAGAAAATATATAACCTAATATATGTAGTATGCACTATACGGAGTATAATAATAGATATTAGATTGGGCATTTGGGAAAGAATTGGGCCATTTTAATGCATTTAAACTACATCTAAAAAACATAGCTGAGTGCTTCCTCCTTCATCCTCATTAACTGCCGCTTCCTCAGTATTACCGGTCTTCTTCTATTTTATTTTATTTTTTATTTTTTTTTTCTTTTCTCAACAAAGGTAAGCTAGATTAGGGTATGCACTCAAAATTTTTTTGAGCTTAACAGGGTGTGCACTAACAAGATTTTAGTGTATTTTGTCATTACTTTTGAAAAAAAGCAATTTTTTTACACTACTAAGAATTTATGCAGGGTATGCAATACCCTACCTTCAATCTAAATCTGCCCCTGCATATAGTGTTTGGTGCCTGACAACTTTTCCTATTATGGTAATATACTCACCAGGCATTATTAACTTTTGAAATGGTTCTGAAACCTTTTTTGCTAAATAACCGGTGCTTAGCTCTATGATGTGCCTGTTCATCATCTCCACTGGATGCAGTCCCAAAGTATTGAACCTTTTCAAGGGCGCCGATAAATTGACCATAAAGTTCTTCCTCACTTACTCCTGTCAATTGTGCAAGATGCTTTACATTAGTCATACTTGGACCAAAAATTCATACTAAAAGAGATTGTATTTTGCTATATATCATTATTCCGAGGTGAATTAAAATGGCGTCATGTTATTTATATTAGGAAAATATTCCCTTTGTTTTTTATTATCCTTGGCCAAGTATACCTCTTAGTCGAAGAGTTACCAATTCGGTTGTTTGAGCTAATATATGGCACATAATCAAAAAAAAAAATAATAATAATAATAATAATAATAATAATAATAATAATAATAATAATTCAAGATATGCTTCTCAATCATAAAAATTGATTTTAGTGTTTGTGTCATTGTGGTAATGTGGCAGAGTGTCCCACTAATGAGAAATCGCAAATTCCCCATTTTATATAAATTCTTTTTACCTTTGAAACTTTTATGGATCAAGACTTCCTAAACTAAGGGACCAACATATTCAATGTACTTGATATGTGTTTACATCCGCAACATTACAACTTAACCTCACAACCATAAGATGGCAAAAATATTTACTACTACTAAAAATCAGCCCAAATTACAGCTCAAAATAAGCTGCAAATTCAGCCATTCGACCTGAACATACCAACAACATTTATAGTTGTTTAGGACATGATTTGAGTCACTCTTAAGCTGAATTTCATGTAGTATTTTGATTACTATATAATTGATTTTATTATACATAATATACATGATAAGTTTTGATACATTTTTTTGTTCAATGACAGTATTAAAATTTCACTTATACCTATTGCTTTAATGATTTATGGGAAAAGTACTAAAATACCTATAATATTTAATTGTATATTGCATGTTTCTTAATTGCCATGGTTTGACAATTTAGGCATACGCAATTGCATATAACTAGGACACTTATATACTACCTGATACAATATCATATATTTTGTGCATATAAGTTGAACTTAACCCATGCTTTAAAAATTGACTATTTTCATCATTGCTTTATTTGTATTAAATGGTCATGTAGAGAAACATATTTTGGCTATCGGGTGAGGATATCTTTAGTTTCTAAATTTCTAAGTTTGTATATTTTGTTGCTGATGTGCACTCTTTCCCGTCAGCTTTACAACAACTCGTGGGAGTAAGTTTGCTTTTAAAGTCTATATTTCTCACTATAACATTGAGAAGGAGTTGTATGTCTACAACGTTGATAAAATGACCAATGATGAACAAGTTATATTTGGCCTTCTTGATACGATTAAGCAAATCGTATGTTCTTTTTTTAAACATACTTGCAAGTACACATTCTCCTTTTATAATTTCCTCATAACTAATGATATTTTTATTCATTATTTAGGAATCCTTATACTACGACCCAGGCAGCGTAGGAAAGGACAACGATACCAGGTATCAAGAGACAATGAAAGTGAATGTTATTGACAATGAATCTGTAGACAGCAACGATAACAAGAAGCTACATTGTGATCAAAAGAAATATATATAGATTGAAAAACCATTTGTTATAAAGCATTGTATTTTAGACTTTCAGTCACTTATTTATTGTTCCGTTTCAAGAAAATTTCATAACGTTTAAATTCGTTGTTCTTTCTTACTTTATTCACGTACTTACCTTTTCTTAATCAAAAACTCTCTAAAATCCCGTGGATGCCACGGGTCTATAAGCTAGTTATACATATTCAACCAACAAAAATACCATAATGCTCTAAAAAATCTTACACGTTAGTCCTTATAATTGCAAAATCTTGCGACGTCTATCCTTTTGCTCAAACGCCGAACCCCCTACCCCACAAGATGCAATAGTAGACTTCCATTTTACCCAAGATAATTTTTTACCCTCGTATTATAACGGCATTTATAGAAGAAATAAATAGAAGAAAAAGGATTCTTGAGAAACATACAATTTCATTGTGTCTTTTCAACAATGTGAATAAATAGAAGAAAAAATATATATATTAGTAACAACACTTTTACCAAAAAGGTACGAAAAATTCATGGCAATGTTAAGTATTAAATAAGGTACTAACTTGTAACAAAGTAAGCAAACACAACTGCATTGTGCATATAATTTAGCTTGATTGAAGCCATATCGGAGGGGTAACATGGCTAAGTGATACTCCATTGAAGTAAGGCTTAATGGTTTCATCAGAAAGATGATAAATCCCCATATCTCTACCTTTTCCATTTGGTTGACCATGTAAGAAATATGCGTCATCTGTGAAGTATATGCAATTGCCCTTAATCACCCCAGTGGTGTCCTCCTCGAGCCAAAACGACAAATCCCCCACAAACAAAGCTTTGGTGCCCAAATCTTTCACTTTCGACCATTTTTTGCTTTCCAAATCATATGCAAAAACTACGAATCTCTTTGTTTTGTAATTTTCATTCTTCAAATATTCACCTTCCCTAAAAACCACCAACAGCCTCTTCCTTTCGCCATCGTCCAATCCGATAAGATAAGCTATGGTCGCGTCTGCATAATGATAAAGCTTAGTCGGCATCGTTGAAACATCAACCAAGACTGTTGGATCTTTGATACGCCTGGGCCTGAGCCCATGGCTTATTTAGGTCTTAGGGTTTTAATCTTATAAATACACTTGTAATCCTTTATTATAATCAATCAAAGTTAAAGATAAACAAATCTCTAGTTCTTTTCTTCTATTTTCTGACGGAGCCAGCACACGCTTGAAGTGGTGCCTTATCCCGATACAACCCCTAACAGGGTCGTATCAATTGGTGCTTTCATTGAGAGCTCTCGTTGAGAGGGTTTTTTATTAGGGTTCCAATTTAAAAAAAAAAAAAAAAAGTTACTGTTCATAGGTACTGTTCATCGAAGGTTTTGTTCACCAGAACACTGTTCATCGAAGGTACTGTTCATTACTGTTCATCGTAATGTTCATTTGATACTGTTCATCGTGGTACTATTCATCAAGAAAAAAAAATTGACTTATTAATCGCTTGAGTTATTCATGGCATCCGGCGGCAGCGATCGGAACGTGGAGTACGCACTCTCTAAGCTCTTGCAAATGGGTACGGTGGCTGAATATGAGAGTGAGTTTGTGGTACTTGCAAATCAAGTAACATGGATCTCTGAATCTTTACTTACATCGTTTTATATCTCTGGACTTAAACTGATGTTACAAATAGAACTATTGAGGGCAAGGCCTACAACTTTAGACGAAGCTTTTTCATTTGCCCGCTTAATAGAAGCACGTTTTGAGGATGAGCGGTCGTCTTCTTCCAGTAACAAAGCGAGTAGTAGCAACATCAAGGATGACGAGGATAACAACGCCGATCCTGCAAATGACGCCGTACATGAGGAGTTAGTGGGGGATAATCAAATAAAAACTCTTAAGTCGGTTGATGATGTTCATGAAAACACGAATGACACAAGAGAAAAGTTTGAAGAATGGCAGACAAAAGAGAAGGCTACAAAGCAACAAGTTTATTTATTATCTTCTTATGGACTGCTTTGGAAACAATCCTTTGCGTCTCATATCATAACTGTTAGCATGTGGTTTAAAGAAGAGTCCATGTTTATTCAAAGAATATGGGATCCTGGAATCATGATTTTTGCAGCTACACCTTGAGGACAAGGTGATTTCTGAAGGAGTGGAGAATGTTACGAGCCTTTGGATAACTATCTTTTGTTTAGTCGTATTTGAGTCATGTTAGGATTGTGTCATGTGAGTAGTTATCTAGGAAAGTGTCATTGTGGTATGAGTTATCTATTCGAGTTAGGAGTTATCTTTAATGTGTATTTATACCACATAATTATGAATAGAATCATTAAGCATTTGTCAATTAAAATATATTTGGTCTTCGTTCTTTCTTCTTAGGAGCTCGCGCCCGCTTGAAGTGGTGCCATATCCTGATACAACCCCTAACCGGGTCGTATCAATTGGTGCTTTCATTGAGAGGGTTTTTGATTAGGGTTTAAAAAAAAAAAAAAAAAAAAAAGTTACTGTTCATCGAGTACTGTTCATCGGCACTATTCACGAGGATTTTTTTTTTGAGTTATTAATCGCTTGACTATTATTCATGGCATCCGGCAGCAGCAATCAGGATGTAGAATACGCACTCTCTAAGCTCTTGCAAATGGGTACGGTGGCTGAATATCAGAGTGAGTTTGTAGTACCTGCAAATCAAGTAACATGGATCTCTGAATCTTTACTTACATCATTTTATATCTCTGGACTTAAACTGGATCTACAATGTTTACTCTTATGGTCAAATCCCAAAACTCTAAACGAAGCTTTTTCATTGACCCGTGCGGCGGAAACACGCTTCGCGAGCCTAGATATTTGGGAATTTTTGAGGTCCAATCCTTTAACTTTGGGAGAAGACTTCTTCAAAGCTCGTATCATCGATGATCGTTTTGAGACAATTGCAAGGGAAGAGAAAGAGCATATCGTTGAAAAGAAAATAGATGTCATTCTACCATTAGAGGGTGAATTTGCTTCACCTAAGGCGGCTGAAGAGTCATTGAATGCTGATGAGTATATTGGAGTTGAAGAGGTTGTGGGTGGTGGCGAAGTGCTTAAGATTGGCGAGGATGAGTTGAATAGAGTGATATCAACACTTAGGCTCAGTTCTCGAGTTTGTTTCCCCTTCCCTTTCCCTTTCCTCCCAAAAGTGGGAGGAAGATTTTACTATCAAATCTTTCTCTCCTCTTCTTTACAAACCCCCTTTCCCCTCTTAAATAAAACTCAAGAACACAAAAAACTTTCCATTTCCTTTCCTTTCCTCTCAAATTTCAACTCGATAACTGAGCGTTAAGGATGAGTTGAATAGATTTGCGAGGTTGTGCTATTCTTCGTATCACCTTGAGGGCAAGGTGATTTTTGAAGGAGTGGAGAGTGTTATGGCATGGTTAGCGGAAGGCGGAAGAATGGTGTTGTGTTATGTCCAAGGTAAAGGAATACGAAAGAAGAAAAAGGCGAAGGCTGTAATTCAAAGAAGATTATGGGATCCCGGATTACGCCAATGTTGCAGGAGGACGGACTGCACAAACGACTCAAGAAGTCCAAACGTATGGCATAAAGATCATGTCATATAATCTATCTTTATTTACATGTCTTTGTTTAGGATTATTTTCATGTTTCTTTAGGAAAGTCGATTAAGAATGTTTTAAGACAACACCTTGAGGGCAAGGTGGTTTTGAAGGAGTGGGGAATGATACGCCTGGGCCCGAGCCCATGGCTTATTTAGGTCTTAGGGTTTTAATCTTATAATACACTTGTAATCCTTTATTATAATCAATCAAAGTTAAAGATAAACAAATCTCTAGTTCTTTTCTTCTATTTTCTGACGGAGCCAGCACACGCTTGAAGTGGTGCCTTATCCCGATACAACCCCTAACAGGGTCGTATCAATCTTCCCCGTGAACATCCCATGCCCGGATCTGGTTTTGCCAATCAAAACAATAAACTCTCCCATTGTAATAAGTGAAGTCATATTGACCCATTCCAACAGGTGTCCACTTGTTGTCTCCAGGCCGGCAAAACCCTAACTTGCGAGAGCATCCCCATAATACAACAACCAATGGCAATGCTAATGAAGATTGATTATTATTAGTTATGAGGAGTAGCCTGTATATTCCTTGATACCATCCTGAATACTCCTTGAACTCTGGACCAAAGGTGTCGACTTTTGGAAGATTGATAATTTCACAAGATAAAGGATGGATGAGTTGTGAAGCATAATCTTCTCCCACAGTTGCAAGCCACCCACATGAAGTTTTAAATACCTTATCATAGATTTGAGGCAGGCGTATCTTGCGGATGCTTTTCTTGCGTATGTTCTTGTTTGAAAGGAGCAACAATTCACGAAACTCCTTATCATTGCTTTTCTGAGCAAGCATTAGAGATGGGAACCGCGAGGGAGGTCCATTCGGGAACTTGTGTTTCTTTGCAGCTTCTATGGCTGCCATGTGCCAAGACTTACAAACACCGGCGAAAGTGTGATAATCTTCGTAGAAAACTATGTGTTTTTCTGCTATTATAGCAAGTACTTCAAGCAACATCCCAGACCAGTCCATCTCAACTTAATTTATATACAATGTTAGCACCTGCAAACTCTCTAAAATCTATAAGAATAATTATTTCTTGACGAATGCTTAAATAATCGAAAGTGTACGCTAATTACAACAAAACATGTTATTGAACCAACCTACATAAGTACATAAACAAAAATACAAAATCTAACTTAGAATCACTGAACTCATAATTATTGAAGCCTTTTTGTCACTAAAATTTTCTCTCAAACTATATATTCTAGCTAATTTACATCACGAGAACACTAATTAAAAAACTAAATAGTTTATAAATTTTGCTTAAGGACTATCATAGGTACCTCGTTGTTAGAATGGACAACACTATTAAAAATCAACACAATATCCAAACAAAACGATTCGTTTGGTAAAAAAACCCTACACAATAAATACGATATTTTCCTAATTTAAATAGCTTGCTCAAGTATAAAGTTCGCCTGTGTTAACTTTATCAAAAACTATTTTCTACTTAGGAATAACAAGCCCTTCTTTCTTGAAACATATTGCCTCAAACTGTAGTGTAGATCAAGATCTTCTTGTGGTCAGAAAAAAAAAATATCACGTTTTTTTATAGGCAAAACATTGAGAATATGTTACTCCCTAAGATATAAAAGGACCAAGAGCAAAGTTTATTTATAACCTTTGCATAACTCCACAGGGATATAAAACTATTAAGAAAACAAGCATTGTTTGAATTGAAATCTTTAAATAAAGCACTTGTAACAAAGTAAGCAAACACAACTGCATTGTGTATAACCAAAAGTGGATTTTAAAGTATGATAGATAACAATATTGAAATTTACCTTAAAAATCTTAACAGTAAACTACGAAAAATTTATTGGTTACAGATTTAGAATAAGCAAAAAGTTATTATTCATGCATAATACTGAGAGCCAAAATTTAACACATGAGCGACATAATATTTTTATTCATACACAATCATAAAAAGACTGATTTAAACCCATGTAAAGACTAAGAAATCGATAATATCAGTAGGATGAAAAAAAGAAAATTGTACCTCTAATATTGTATCGGCAAAACTTAGATAACTTTTTTAGTATTGATCGAGAGATCCATATTTATATGGAACACATGAACTCAAGCCCAATATAAAAGTTCGGTCCAAGAAAACTTTTTTCTTTTTATTAAGAGTAGTGATTGGGAGACCAAAATTATGTGCCATGTGCCTAATCCTGCGTATCATCATCCTGGTGGCTACATCCATGAGACCCACTTTTTCACAAACCATCGAGAACATGCCACACATGTTTAGGCACATCTTTAGACACCCACTTTTTCACAAACCATCGAGAACACGCCACACATGTTTAGGCACATCTTTAGACACATAATTTGGAAAGAAACCTTATATTTTTTACTTGCTTTTGCTCTTTAATAACCATTTGCTTAATACACCTTTTCTTCTATTAATTCTGTGTTATAGTTATTATTATTTTTTTCTTCCAATAACGTTAACAGCTCTGCATCATCATGACATTCATAATAACATCGGATCATATTTTACTTTTTATATTAGGAATATCAATGGCTTGGACCACGCGTGAAAAAGGGCGACCTTCTGTGGTCAACCATTAACCATTACGCCCCCTTCCCCTTGACACGTTATTAGCCAAATTTGGAGGCGGATTGAATACCAAATATTTTTTTTTCTATGGAAGACAATGCTCAACATCAAGTCAACCATACTTGCTCGGTTCAAAGCATTCACAGAAAGCAACAACACAAGACAGTGATTCTACTACAGAGATGCTTAAGAATTTGTAATTCAATGTAACAGTGATGTAATATAGCATTATGAAGTAGTACAGTGTAGTTTAAAAAGTTAATTAATTGATTTTGACTTTTATAGTTTGACTTTTCTAGACCTTTGTATAAATACTGCATTTGCAGTCTTGATTCATTAATGAAAAGTTCACATTTCATTCACTCTCTCTGAATTTTAATATGGTATCAGAGTTGATCACCAACAAACTCCGGCCATCAATAACTGATTCAGGCCACCACAGAACCACCACTAACAAACTTTGACTACCATAACAAACTTTGACCATCACAACAACCCACCACAAAACCACCATTATCCATCATTCCAATCACCATTTTCTATCTAAAATCATCAGAAAATCATCCTTATCACTCAAAGATTCAAAATACCTGCTTTAATCATCAAGAACCATCACAAGTTTCAAATAACAAAATTTCCCGCCAAAACCTTCAAACACCATGGCTGACAATCAACCTCCTCTTAACACCACACAAATCACTGATGATGTCAATTCTGTTCACCATCCACTCTATTTTCACCCAAATGATCACCTTGGTCTTGTTTTGATCTCAAAGAAGCTAATTGGGTCAGAGAATTATAGTTCATGGAAAAGATCCATGATGATTGCTCTCAATGCAAGAAACAAGTTAAAGATCATCAATGGTGAATATCCAGAACCTGAATCAACTTCTACATTCAGATCCATTTGGGAAAGAGCAAATGATATGGTAATTTCTTGGATATTGAATACTATTTCAGAGCAAATTGGGAATAATTTGAGTTTTATCAATTCTGCTATTGCATTGTGGACTGAATTGAATAGACACTATTCACAACTTGATGGTCACAGAATTTATCAATTAACAAATGATATAATCAATCACAAACAAGGCAATACCACTATTGAATTGTATTATCACAAATTGAAGGGTTTATGGGATGAATTGGATGCTCTTGAGGCACCATCTGCTTGTTTGTGTAGATGCGATTGTGTGAATGGTAGGACTAATGGTGAAAGGGAGCAGAGAAAAAGGCTCATTCAGTTCTTAATGGGTTTAGATGAAAGCTATACCAATATCAGGGGACAAATCCTATTGATGCAGCCACTTCCATTAGACTTCCATTAGTTTCTAAGGCATACAACATGTTGAGGCAAGAAGAAAAGCAAAGAGATACTAAACCTATACTTACTACTGTTCCTACTGCATTAAACACCACCACTTACAACCACAACAGGTGAAACAACAACAACCCAAAGCATTCCAGCTCAAACAATGCAACAGGACAAGGTCAAAGTACACCAGCTAAAAGAAGTGCATTCAAGAAAGGCATCTACTGCACCAATTGTGGCAAAGAAGGTCATACAAGAGAAGAGTGTTACAAACTTGTTGGATACCCTCCAGGTCACCCACTACATAACAAGTATGTTCCACCAATAATGAGGAATCAAGCAAGAAGCAGGACTGTGAACTTAATGGTCAACAAAGAAGCTATGAATCAACCTCTTCCAAGTGATACACCCTTGACTTCAATGGCTGATGAGGGCTCAACTTCACAAAGCTTAGACCCCTATGTGCATTCAAGGATGGATCAACTTCAGAATCAACTCAACCAAGTGTTGCTGATGATGCAGAATGGTCAAAAGGAGGTCTTCACAGCTGCTACCCTTCCTCACATGGCAGGTATATACTCATTCATAGCTTCATTTTCATCTACTATCAAGGAAATTTGGGTAATAGACAGTTGTAACACCCCCAAAATTTGGTACAGCAGAAGACTTAACAAGCTTTCGGGGTGTTACGGGGATTGGTATCCATTCCAAGTCATGAAAGAACAAGATAAAGTAAACATAAGGAAACACAACCAAAACGGGGTTTTAAAGTTTACATTTATCCCAAATTTATCCAAAGTAAGGCCCAAAAGAAATAAACGTAGGTCCACAATTATATATCAAATTTTTAGAAAATAGATCCATAAATCAGGTGCTAAAGCCAAGCCTCCAATCCAAGCATCCAAATCATCACTTAATTACTTGAGAAAACGCGCTAAAAGTCAGCTTTCGCTGGTGAGATCATAGGTTTAAATTCATAACTAAATCAAGTGGACATGTACGCAAAACGCTTGCTAGCTAGACCAGGCCTCAATCATCCAACCAAAATGAACCAACCCTATAGGTGCACACTATAGCCCAAATCAATCAAATCAATAGCTTACCTAATTCTTGACTAGGCCTCGCTCCATAATCAATTCAATAGCTTACCTAGTTCGGGACTAGGCCTTTCTAAAAAACCAATCAATAGCTTACCTAGTTCTGGACTAGGCCTCGCTCTATAACCAAATCAATAGCTCACCTAGTTCGGGACTAGGCCTCGCTCTATAACCTACCTAGTTCTGTAAGCATAGCAAGTTTTAAATAAACAAAGCGATAATAGTCCACATAAAACAATTTGCACGTTTCTCACCCCAAGTATTGAAAACAAATTTCAAAGTAAAAGTGGGGCTATGACTCACCTCAAGTCCAGATATCAGCAAGATGAAAACGGTAGAATCAAGAAGTATAGCACTCAAAAGACAGCAACTATGGATTTTTGGAAAGTATAGCAATCAAGAAGTAAAAAGTATAGCACTTCCTAACAATATAAACTCGTTTTAGGATCATTTCCTCAAAATCAAATATTCCCAATCCCGAACGTATTCCTTTTTACTTTCCATAAATCCATTTCTCGTATTATTCTCGTATTAGTTTGGAGTTTGGTATCCATGCGGGTAGAGGGTCGACACCACTCAAAACAAGAAGCCACAACGAAAAAGAATAATAAAACCATCCATATGTCTAATATTAGCCCAATATGTTATTTAAATAAATCATCGAAGTTTATCAAATCCGTCGATTTGGTAATCCCCCATATTTATTTACTTAATATATCACTCCAAGATTATACCCAAAACCTAAGTCACATAGGACGTAGAGTACTATATGGTAAGTATCAAAGTTTAATAAATTTCCTAGATATATCGTCAAGCTTTCCAAATTCGTCAATTTGGCAAACCTCGCGAGATATTTAGTAATTCATTATTCCTGTACACATACCACAACCTATGGGCGTCGTAGGATACAACGCCCATTAATATACTCATTTTATATAACTAAATAGATCCTATTTAATCCGTCGATCAAATAAGTTACGTAGTTATAGAAAATAGATGTATTAACGTCACATATTCGTGACAAGCACAAAAAGTCATAAAATAAATAATATGGCCCACTTGGACTCAAGTGACCACAATCCCGTATAACTCGAAAGTTTCCTCGTTTCATTTTCCAAAAAGTATTTCATTTAATATAATTATTCAACGTTAATTATGTCGGCATTTATAATCGTTTAATCATAATAACGTTCCTGATATTTATTACACTACTTTCATAGTATAATATATCTATTGTCACGTTATTATAATATTACTCTCGATCGTTTTATTATTAATATACGCACTTGTATAAGTATATATACGTTTTCACGTTTATATATTTATATAAACGTTTATATTATTAATGATATTATTACGAGTGTTCATTATTAATTTTGATTATAATTTATATCTAGTTATATAAGATGGTCACATGTCCGAGTTATCACCCTCGGCTCATTGTCCAATTCCAAATGTCAAGGCGTTTTGTCAAAATCAACCGTTGACTAGAAAGTCAATGTGACTTTGACACGCACAACCAAAAGTCCAATGTAATAATAATCAACCATAACCATCACAATAATCCATCTATGTCATCAATTCCCATATCACATGCTACAACAATAGGGTCCGACTACGACACCCGACTAACCTATCTTCGTCATTCTAGTTTGACCGTCTCACAATCGGTCCCCATTTACCTCTCGTCAACAACAACTCCAATAAACAATACAACAAGCCCATGCCGAGACCACAAGGTCTCGGCTCATCTACTTCTTTTCGGCCCAAGATACAACCACAACAACAACAAAATCACAATAGCTACAAAAATAATCATCAAGCAATAACAGTAACACAAGGACCTCAAATAAAATATGGCCGAACCCATCTTGGGTCTCGGCTTGAGTACACCAGCCACGAGACAAACCCCGAGACACAGGGGGTCTCGGTTAGGCTCCATCGAGCCACAATCAAACCAAACAGACCCTTGAGGTCATCGGTACCACAAACAAACAACCATTCCAAGTTTACTCAACCAAACATTAATCAAAACCCAAAAACATAAACTTGTGTACTCTTGACACCATAACTACAAGGCCAAAAACCATTCACAAAACCTCATAAACTCATAAATAATCCCAAGCCGAGAGCCTAGGCTCTCGGTTTCCAGTCGACACAACAAATCGACACCCCTTTGGATACCAAACTGATTTACAATCACGTTTTATAGAAAAACCCATTTATATATCTCGTTTTTAATCAAGAACTCGCCCAAGACTTGAACCCCGTGACTCACATGTCACGATTTTAATAAAAATACGAGTCACCATGCTTGCGACTCGTCTTACCTTCACTATTACAAGAAAAGGTCACGAAAAATCTTCAAAAATCAAGAAACTCGAGCTTAAATTAGTAGATCTAATAGATCTAGTGATGGGGGTTTGTTTGGAAGTGTTTTTAGGTGTCGGTGGAGGGTGGTTAGGCGGCAGCCACTAGGTGGCGATGGTGGCTAGGGTTTGGTGGATGAAATGAAGAACATAGTATAGAGAGAGAGAGATGATAAAGTTGATATTTGGTGAGGGTGTTAGTGTGTGAGCAAGACCAAGAACACAAGGACGATTTTGTAGCTTCAATTTTAGCGGGGTCTACATGGAATCCTTGTCTATCAATCACATGACCAAAAAATTGTACCGTCGGAATCCAAAATTCACATTTGGAGAACTTGACATGCAGCTTCTCCCTCCTAAGCAAATCTAAGATGAGCCTTAGATGCTCCTCATGCTCTTTCTCACTCTTCGAGTAGATTAGAATATCGTCGATGAACACGATCACAAACTTGTCTAAGTAAGGCTTACACACCCGATTCATGAGATCCATGAATACCGCCGGCGCGTTAGTCAACCCAAACGACATCACTTGGAACTCGTAATGCCTGTAACGGTTTCTGAAAGCCGTTTTCGGAATATCTTCCTTGCGAACTCTAGGTTGATGATACCCCGATCTCAGATCGATCTTTGTATACACACTCGATCCTTGAAGCTGATCGAACAAGTCGTCGATCCTCGGTAACGGGTATCTATTCTTCACCGTTAACTTGTTCAGCTCTCGGTAATCAATACACATACGAAACGATCCATCCTTCTTTTTCACGAATAGAACTGGGGCTCCCCAAGGTGAAGAACTTGGTCGTATGAATCCCTTTTTTGCTAACTCCGCCAATTGTTTCGACAACTCTTCCAGTTCAGTAGGTGCAAGTCGATAAGGTGCCCGTGCCATGGGTGCAGCACCAGGTATCAACTCAATCTGAAACTCCACTTGTCTAGTAGGCGGGATTCCTGGCAAATCATCGGGAAATACATCCGGAAAGTCACAAACTATAGGCACATCTCCAATGCGCCTTTCTTTCTTCTCATTCCCTCATTTCTTGGAGATTTGAGCTAAGAAAAGGCAACATCCTTTTTTTCCATTAGCTTCGGTAACTTAGTGCAAGATATGATAGCTAATCTGGATGGGCTCCTCAAACCTTTTCGATCTCCTTGTATATTTAAAATCTCCTTGCCGTAAGGCACACGCACGATTTTCTCATCGCAAAGTATATGAGCACGATACTTCGACAACCAATCCATACCAATGATGACATCGAAACTTCCTAACGTGACGGGTAGAAGATCTATGTTGAAAGGGCGATTCAGGAAATTCAACGTGCAATCGCGAATGATAGTCTTAATCCTTTCTATGTTTCCGTTAGCTAACTCTACATCATAACCAATTCCTAAGGCCATCGGGGGTTTCTCTAGTAAGGGTGCAAAAGTAGTGGACACGAAACTTCTATCGGTACCAGTATCAAATAGTATGGGAGCATAACGATTATTGAGAAGGAACGTACCAGTGACGACGTTCGGGTCTTCTCCTCTTTCATTTCTGAGTGCACACACTCTCCCATGAGCAGCTGCTGCTTCCATACGTTGGTCCTCATTGTCATGACGTCCACGGTTTCCTCCAGATCTACGGTTTCCATGATTGTACCCATTACCACCCGATCCTTAATTTCCTCGGTTCCACGATGCCCTACACTCATTCCTATAGTGTCCCTTCTACCCACATCCAAAACAAGTAACATTCACCTTACTCATAGCTTCAGGAGTAGCTTGAATCATAGCAAGTGGTCGAGCTCTATAGTCCTTAGCTATATGCCCCATCCTTGAGCAATTCTTGCACACACCATTACATCTTCTAGAATGATTCTTGTAGCAATGACCACACTTGGGTGCATCACCATTTTGGTTCTTCTTATTTCCATCCCCAATAGCATAAGCCTTAGCAACAGCTTGTCGCTTGTTTCGGTGATCATTAACCTTAGAGTGATGGTCCCTATTTCTTTTCCCATTCTTATCCTTATCAGCTCCTTCCAATTCTAACGAATCCATCAATTGTTGAGCGATCGTGATAGCCTCATGTATATTTGCAGGCCTAGCAGCAACCACATCATTCCTTGTAGCCACATGTAACCCATCGGTATACCGCTCAATCCTTTGAGTCTCAGTCTTAACCATATCTGGGCAAAGCAAGGCTAATTCCTGGTAACAACGATTGTAAGTCGCCATATCGGTACCCTTCACTTTGTGATTCCAGAACTCAATCTCTAGCTTCTTAACCTCATTCCTTGGGCAGTAAGTCTGAATCAGCAAAGACTTAAATTGCTCCCAAGTCATGGCATAGGCCACATCACTCCCAACCGAATTTCGGTAATTGTTCCACCAAGTTAAAGCTTCGTCCTTAAGAGTGAAAGAAGCAAACTTTACTTTTGCATTCTCCGCACAGTTGCTGACATTGAACACTGACTCAGTTTTCTCTATCCACCTGACCAAGTAGACGACTCCTTCAGTTCCTCCAAACTCAATGGGTCCACAGATTTGGAACTCCTGGTAGTTACATCCATTAGTACGAATAGGTGGAAAAGTTCCAGCAGAGTCGTTGGAATGATTCGACTCAGCTAGTAGTTCAGCAACTCGTTGCTCCACAAGTTGATTGATCATGGCTTGATCCACAGTAGGTGCATTCAGTGGAACATGATCATTGTCTCCCTGGACATCAGCATTTTGATTCCTTTTTGTTGCGATTGGTGGTGTCCAGGTTGTCAGGAGTAGGGGTCTCAACATTTCGTGTAGGACGGCGTCCTCGGCGACTAGGGTTAGTCACTGCAGGACCAGTTCGGGTAGTTCTAACATGGTTTCGTCATAGGGCCATTGATCAACATAATACCAACACGATATCAACCACGCAATTTGAAACACAATTCTCCATGTACGCCAAAAACCATGGAATATCATACAAAATCACCATCATCCATACAAGTAGCGATCAATACATCATTCCATACTGCCAAAAGACATAATAGATACTAATCGTTCCATACGAGATGAACGTACAATTCGAATATCATGACATAAGAGATATAATAACTAGCTCTCCTAACCAAGTACTCCCTGGCTTATGTAGCAACACAACAACATAAATCCAAATCGATCTAGCCATGATGTTGGCGTAGACTCCTCAACTCTGATCTCAAACCATCCAAATCTCTCCATAACGATCCCAGCTCAATAGTGTGTATACCTCTGTCCCTCTTGAGGTCTGCAACCTCCTTCTCTAACTCTGTGTTCCTCTACCACAGCTTGCGATCTGCCTCGCGAGCCGTGAGGAAACCTCTTTGCAGACTCTCTATCTGCTCATGTATCTCCATCATACCTCTCCTAATCGCTGTCGTTCTGCCCACGATAGTAGTCAAATTAACTCTTAACTCAGCAATAACCATCTCAAGTCGATCAGCCATCTGGGAGATCCTCTCGCCCTGTGTAGTAATCTGAGTCCAAATCCTACCAGTCTTACCCAAATCTGCAGGCTCAGCAGATATCTCAGATGGCGCGTCCGACGCCACGGGACTACCAGGTGGTGAATCAAACAATAACGGGTGATCAGGTGAAACCGGCTCTAACTGATGTATCGGAGAATCGGGCTCCTCAGCATGAGCTGAATGTGCTGGTGAACCATCATCATCAGGCATCTCCTCCTCCTCATCCTGAGGGTCATCATTCTCTTCCTCATCTTGAGGGTCATCATTCTGCTCACCTTCGTACTCCTCCTCATACTCCTCGTCGAATGGGTACTCCATCAATCGTCATCTCTGAGCAGGTGAACCACGAGGCGATAAAATTGGTGACTTAGGGCGACAAAGGGGACGATAAAGTAGTGGCTGAACGTATGACCATCTCGTGTATGGGTCATCAGGGGCCATAGTGATCTGTGCTGGGCGACGCGTGCCAGCATGAACATCCTCAATAACATCGTACGAATAGGAGGTCATGGTTTGTGACAACGGCGTAGGGTAGGTGTAAGTTTTTCAAAACAGCTAAACCACGAAACTCAAAATATCGTATCAAAATCATCATAAAAATCCCAATCATGTAGTTTCAAGAAAGATTTTCTGATACCGCATTACTAAGACATTTATAAAACAATTACGCCATATAATTCCTCAAAACGCCATCATATCACATAATCAATATATCCAATATTCTCAAATCATCTCAAAAATCTCATATCAAATCATCATCTCAATAAACCACAATATAAACGAAGATGCTTCGGCTTGGCGGGCTGGCGGGCATTGGTCGAGGATCGTTTTCTATAAAAATCGGTTATAGTTTAGGTGTTTATTACCTAGTTCTCTATAACCTTGGCTCTGATACCAATCTATAACACCCCCAAAATTTGGTACAGCGGAAGACTCAACAAGCTTTCGGGGTGTTACGGGGATTGGTATCCATTCCAAGTCATGAAAGAACGAGATAAAGTAAACATAAGGAAACACAACCAAAACGGGGTTTTAAAGTTTACTTTTATCCCAAACTTATCCAAAGTAAGGCCCAAAAGAAATAAACATAAGTCCACAATTATATATTAGAGTTTTAGAAAATAGATCCATAAACCAGGTGCCAAAGCCAAGCCTCCAATCCAAGCATCTAAATCATCACTTAATTACCTGAGAAAACACGCTAAAAGTCAGCTTTCACTTCTGAGATCATAGGTTTAAATTCATAACTAAATCAACTGGACATATACGCAAAACGCTTGCTAGCTAGACTAGGCCTCAATCATCCAACCAAAATGAACCAACCCTATAGGTGCACACTATAGCCCAAATCAATCAAATCAATAGCTTACCTAGTTCTTGACTAGGCCTCGCTCCATAATCAATTCAATAGCTTACCTAGTTCGGGACTAGGCCTCACTCAACAACCAATCAATAGCTTACCTAGTTCTGGACTAGGCCTCGCTCTATAACCAAATCAATAGCTCACCTAGTTCGGGACTAGGCCTCGCTCTATAACCTACCTAGTTCTGTAAGCATAGCAAGTTTTAAATAAACAAAGCGATAATAGTCCACATAAAAAAATTTGCACGTTTCTCACCACAAGTATTGAAAACAAAGTTCAAAAGTAGTGGGGCTATGACTCACCACAAGTCCAGATATCAGGAAGATGAAAACGGTAGAATCAAGAAGTATAGCACTCAAAAGACAGCAACTATGGACTCGGCACTTCCAAACAATATAAACTTGTTTCAGGATCATTTCCTCAAAATCAAATATTCCCAATCCCGAACGTATTCCTTTTTACTTTCCAAAATCCATTTCTCGTATTATTCTCATATTAGTTTGGAGTTTGGTATCCATGCGGGTGGAGGGTCGACACAACTCAAAACAAGAAGCCACAACGAAAAAGAATAATAAAACCATCTATAGGTTTAATATTAGCCCAATATATTATTTAAATAAATCATCGAAGTTTTTCAAATCCGTCGATTTGGTAATCCCCCATATTTATTTACTTAATATATCACTCCAAGATTATACCCAAAACCTAAGTCACATAGCACGTAGAGTACTATATGGTAAGTATCAAAGTTTAATAAATTCCCTAGATATATCGTCAAGCTTTCCAAATTCGTCAATTTGGCAAGCCTCGCGAGATATTTAGTAATTCATTATTCCTATACACATACCACAACCTATGGGCGTCGTAGGATACAATGCCCATTAATGTACTTATTTTATATAACTAAATAGATCCTATTTAATCCGTCGATCAAATAAGTTACGTAGTTATAGAAAATGGATGTATTAACGTCACATATCCATGGCAAGCACAAAAAGTAATAAAATAAATAATATGGCCCACTTGGACTTAAGTGACCACAATCCCGTATAACTCGAAAGTTTCCTCGTTTCATTTTCCAAAAAGTATTTCATTTAATATAATTATTCAACGTTAATTATGTCGGCATTTATAATCGTTTAATCATAATAACGTTCCCGATATTTATTACACTACTTTCATAGTATAATATATATATTGTCACGTATTATAATATTACTTGCGATCGTTTTATTATTAATATACGCACTTGTATAAATATATATACGTTTTCATGTTTATATATTTATATAAACGTTTATATTATTAATAATATTATTACGAGTGTTCATTATTAATTTTGATTATAATTTATATCGAGTTATATAAGATGGTCACATGTCCGAGTCATCACCCTCGGCTCATTTTCCAAGTCCAAATGTCAAGGCGTTTTACCGAAATCAACCGTTGACTAGAAAGTCAACGTGACTTCGACACGCACAACCAAAAGTCCAATGTAATAATAATCAACCATAACCATCACAATAATCCATCTCCGTCATCAATTCCCATATCACATGCTACAACAATAGGGTCCGACTACGGCACCCGACTAACCTATCTCCGTCATTCTAGTTCGACCGTCTCACAATCGGTCCCCATTTACCTCTCGTCAACAACAACTCCAATAAACAATACAACAAGCTCATGCCGAGACCACAAGGTCTCGGCTCATCTACTTCTTCGCGGCCCAAGATACAACCACAACAACAACAAAATCACAATAGCTAAAAAATAATCATCAAGAAATAACAGTAACACAAGGACCTCAAATAAAATATGGCCGAACCCATCTTGGGTCTCGGCTTAAGTAAACCAGCCACGAGACAAACCCCGAGATACAGGGGGTCTCGGTTAGGCTCCATCGAGCCATAATCAAACCAAACGGACCCTTGAGGTCATCGGTACACAAACAAACAACCATTCCAAGTTTACTCAACCAAACATTAATCAAAACCCAAAAACATAAACTTGTGTACTTTTGACACCATAACTACAAGGCCAAAAACCATTCACAAAACCTCAAAAACTCAAAAATAATCCCAAGCCGAGAGCCTAGGCTCTCGGTTTCCAGTCGACACAACGAATCGACACCCCTATGGATACCAAACTTATTTACAATCACGTTTTATAGCAAAACCCATTTATATATCTCGTTTTTAATCAAGAACTCGCCCAAGACTTGAACCCCGCGACTCACATGTCACGATTTTAATAAAAATACGAGTCACCATGCTTGCGACTCGTCTTACCTTCACTATTACAAGAAAAGGTCACGAAAAATCTTCAAAAATCAAGAAAACTCGAGCTTAAATTAGTAGATCTAATAGATCTAGTGATGGGGGTTTGTTTGGAAGTGTTTTTAGGTGTCGGTGGAGGGTGGTTAGGCGGCGGCAGCCACTAGGTGGTGATGGTGGCTAGGGTTTGGTGGATGAAATGAAGAAGATAGTATAGAGAAAGAGATGATAAAGTTGATATTTGGTGAGGGTGTTTGTGTGTGAGCAAGACCAGGAACACAAGGACGATTTTGTAGTCACTCCTTTTATTTTTATTTTTATTCCTTTCTTTCTTTTATAACAATAATAATAATAATGGTGTAGGGAACAAATGGCTAGTTAAATAAACACAACGACCAAACCCAAAAACCTTTCAAAATATCTCAACATTCTCAAACCAAGCTCGTTCCTAATACTTTAAAATTTCACAATACGTTCCACGAATATATAAACCAAACCAAAATTTCAAAACATTTAAATTCGTTAGGTTATCCTAGTGCCGGAGTCAACGTAGTGTCTAATAGGTATCTCAAAATAAATCACCACATATATTCCATATCAAATTAATAATTCCAATTCAAATTCCATAGAAACCACGAAATTCAAAACCATGATTCAAAGTTTACAAATTCATCGCGAATAAACTTTCAAATTTTCCAAAAATCATTAAATTTAAAGTAATGGGGTTTTTAAATAGCTCCCTAATTTGCCAGTTGTCACATCCTCCCAGCCTCAGAAGAAACCCGTCCCAGGTTTCTCTCGGAACAAACCATCTATAATTTGAAAAGCTTAGGATATCTTTTCCGAAACTCATCCTCACGTTCCCACATAAATTCTGGTCCCTGACGGGAATTCCAACGAACCTTGATGACTGGAATACGACTTCTCTTGAGCCGTTTAATCTCTCGATCCAAAATCTCAATCGGTTCTTCCACAAAGTTCAAATTCTCATCTACACGAATATTCTTTATCGGTATAACCGGTGTCTCATCCGAAAGACACTTCTTCAAATTACTCACATGAAATACATCATGAACCTTATTCAATTCCTGTGGTAGTTCCAACTGATAAGCTACGGGCCCAATTCTTTCAAAAATAAGAAATGGTCCTATGTAGCGGGGGTTGAGTTTCCCATGTTTCCCGAAACGTATCACTCATTTCCAAGGCGAGACTTTAAGCATCACTTTGTCTCCAACATGGAACTCTAGGGGTTTACGTCTCTGATCGGCGTAACTTTTCTACCTATCTCTAGCTGCTTGTAACCGATCACGAATTTGTGTCACTTTCTCAGTAGTCTCCAAAATAAGTTCGGGGCCTGTGAGTTGGCTATCTCCAACTTCAGCCCAACCAATCGATGAACGGCATTCACGACCATATAAAGATTCGAATGATGCAGTTTTAAGACTTGTGTGGTAGCTGTTATTATAGGAGAATTCCGCAAGGGGTAGATACTTCTCTCAGCCTTTACCAAAGTCTATTATACATGCACGAAGCATATCCTCCAAAGTCTGAATAGTCCTCTCACGTTGACCGTCGGTTTGGGGATGATATGCAGTACTCATATCAAGTCTCGTCCCCAAAGCGGTTTGAAGTGATCGCCACAAAGCTGACATAAAACGGCTGTCGCGATCAGAAATAATCAAAATCGGAACACCATGACGAGAAATAATTTATTTCACATACAACCTCGCAAGTTTGTCTACACTATCATCTTCACTAATCGCCAGGAAATGAGCAGACTTAGTCAATCGATCCACAATTACCCAAATAGCGTCACAACCGCTAGCTGTCTTCAGTAATTTGGTAATAAAGTCCATCGTAATCCGCTCCCACTTCCAAACCGGAAGTTCTTGCTGCGTCAATAATCCTGACGGTCTTTGATGTTCGGCCTTAACCTTCGAACATGTCAAGCACTTGCTAATGTACAACGCTATATCTGCCTTCATGTTTGGCCCCTAATATAACTTCTTCAAATCCTGGTACATCTTGTCAGACCCAGGATGAATAGAGTACCTTGACTTATGCGACTCATGCATAATCAACTCTAGAATTCCTCCATACAATGGTACCCAACTTCGGTCTCCAAAACATAATATTCCATCAGAATGCTTAACAAATCCCTTCTCATTTTCTGCCATCCCAAATATATTCTCAGCAGGTCGGTTTTCTGCTTTCAACGCTTCCATTTGAGCTTCTAATATTTGAGACGGTAACGGCGATACGATAGTCATTCCTAATGACCTAACTCGTAGCGGTGGTATTCTCTCCTTTCGACTAAGAGCATCAGCAACGACGTTTGCTTTACCAAGATGATAGCGGATTTCGCAATCATAATCGCTTAGTAGCTCAATCCAATGTCGTTGTCTCATGTTGAGCTATTTCTGATTCAAGATGTGTTGTAGACTTTTGTGATAAGTGAATACAACACACTTGGTTCCATACAAATAATGTCTCAATACCCTTAAGGCAAAAACTACAACACCTAACTCCAAATCATGGGTGGTGTAGTTCTTCTCGTGCTTCTTGAGCTGTCGGGAAGCATAAGCTATCACTTTCTCTCGTTGCATCAACACAGCTCCTAAACCTTTATGAGAAGCGTCACAGTAGACAAAAAAGTCTTCGCTACGTTCAGGTAACGCTAAGATAGGAGCACTACATAACATCTCCTTAAGTAATTGAAACGCTTACTCTTCCCTACTGAACCACCATTCTTTGCACCAACACATGCAGACACCAGTCCCACCACATCATCATCAATACCTACAACATCATCCACAAATAATGATTCACCACCCACAACACCTATCACTGATCCAACACAGGTCTTCCAAACACCCCATAACCCATCCAATACATCAACAACACCCCTCCTACTTCAACTCATTCACATTCACCCACACCACCACCACCTCCAATTCCAACAAGAACATCAACCAGAAACAAACAACTTCCCACAACACTCAAAGATTTATTAATAGTGTAATGACATTGGTTAGCGTCTTGCAACACGCCAATGCCCCTAGATCAACTCGAGGGAGGTCTCCTAGAAAAACCTTTAATGATTCATCATTATTATTATCCTTTTGTTTCTAATACCACGTTAATAAACATATGGATTTTAATCATTCTTTAATTAACAATTCTGTTTCTCATTGTTTATGATTGAGCCAGATTACCAAAACATCTGAACGTATTCCAGATAGACTTTGGGCGTGCGCACACAAATATCTTGTCAACCCTACGAGAGGCCCAGCAGTATTAAACTTCAAAACAAATTTGAAAGAACAAATTCTTTCTTGAACTTTGCAACACTCCTGAAAACAATCCTTATGACTACCAGTTACGGATAGCGGTAAATTGCTTCACAGAAATGCACTACATTCATGACACTTATCTGGTATCTCAAATATGAGGATAACTAAATTCGTGATTTACTTAATGACTAGATCCATAAAGTAAAATCATGTAGTGGGGATCAGTCCTATATTCAATTCATTCAATATCATGTTAAATTGGTATGTCTACGCATCAATATACTTTCAAGCATATTCTAACCAATACTCAGATTTGTCTTAGTTTAATGATATTCCCATATCATTAATTGACAACGAACAATTTAGAATAACATAAGTCATTCACGGATTTGAACATGCAAATATATGATACAATATAATATTAATGAAAACAAACGTAAAAAGTACTTTAATTCATTATAAATAATAAATTGTTTAATATCCCTTATCCAAATACTAAATAGATCAATGCATGATAATTCTAGTTAATGAATTTGTCTCAAGTAATAACTTGTTGACAATTATGCCTCAAGTAATGACAATCATACTTGTTGACAAGGCATTATTTTAACTAACTTTGATCTATCAGAATTTTGAGAATACTTATTTCAAGAATTCAATTATTGAAATTCTTGTATGTGTACATCCAACTATCTTGATGTAGTCACATAATATTTCATAAATGGTGTGACATCCTCAATCATTAACTTATGACAATCAAACTTTCAAACATTTTAAAGTTTAAAGTATTATAATTCTTTAATGTATAATGCAACTATGCTCTTAGTTGAGCTCAACTAGTTCACATGGCTATTAACAAGGATAAAATCCTTCCATGACTAGTTATTGAGTGTTGGCTCAATTTAACTAGCATCATTGTATACAAGTCACAATATGCTTTTTAGAATTCCCATAAACTTAATATCCATTGTGTAATGTTTGATGCCTTCCAATCTTTCAAGATTTATTTTCGGCTATAACAATTACGCAACTATTTGCCATATTGTTTATACTTAGAATTTAGGAGCAATTCCAGGTTGAGGATCATTATTCTAATTTCAAACATATTCCATTAGAATATTCATTACACAAGTTATATAGTAACTTTTACTTGGATATCAAATATTGTCAAATCATTTAGCATTTAAGCATGATACAACAATAATATTTTGCACATGAAAAATCCTTTAGTCAGACTTAGATTTCATTCATGTTCTATTAGAATTATTTACCCCTCATGTTTATTAAATAATAAACTTTAGTTCCAAGGTTGTATGTTTTATTTTCTAAATCTTTCAAATAAAGTTTCATTCCAAACTAAGACTAACATTTTACTTATATGGAATGTTACTCTACAACATATGTGATTTAGTAAATGAAACATAATACTCCCACTAGCTTTCAGGAATACTTAGAAATTATCTTATTTCAATTATAAATCAAAACGTAGATTTAATATTTAAACATAAGAGTAATATCTTAGATGCATGCATTTATCCATCTATGGATTATTGCACTTTGTACACTTCCAAAGATTTATATGAATTCATAAACTCCTTTTAATTACTTATTGTCCTCGCTCAAGTAATCATTCAAGAAAGAGTTTTGATATTCATTATCAAGTTTCATATACATGAAAATAAGCATGACAATAACCATCTTTGTATCTTTAATGTTCTTAGGAAAGAGTATATTCAATCATAGTTAGTTGCTTAAGTATGATTAATAATCTTGTCATAAGACATGCATTAAAATATGTATACAATTTAGTACATATGATTACTAAACAAAGAATTAAACCACTAGGGTTACATTATCTTTGAGTAAACTCATCTTCATTCCCTAACTATTAAGAATTAAGATAAACTAAATTTTCAAAATTTGAATATCTTTATGAACAGCATCCATAACATTCATAGTATGAGTATTTTACCCAATTCATTATTTTGGTAATATATCATCATATAATCTTCAGCATATTAATCAAATATCTGAGATATCTAAGTGGATATATGAATGAGAATTCAATCATCTTGAGGTTTATCATTTACATGTTTAGCCTCATCATGATTTTCACTAGCGTGTATTTAGAAGATTATGTATCTTGTAATTCTATCTTTTCAAGATAAAATACTCCCACTTGCCTTTAGTATTATATAGAATATAAATACTTAGCATTTAAAGTGACAATACAATATTCTCTTTTTGGGATATTACAAATACATATTGACAGTTCCTGATATTCTACACATAAATGGTTTAACAAATTCATAACTTTAATTTAAGACTTAATGTGATTCATCACATTTCATAATTCAATGGTGTCTTATTAATCGTCTAGGAGTCTAATTGAGTATATTCAATCCATACTCAATTTTCTAACCTTGATAACTTTTTGAAGAAAATAAGTCATAGTTATCTTTAATCAAACAATATAACCAGAGTTCGATTTCCCTAACTGATCATACCATAAATATGTGGTATTCTATTAGAATTAATATTGTAAGAAAATCTAACAATATATAAGATAACCATATTCCTTTTGGCATACCTATTTACCACCAAAGTCAACTTAATGGTACAATAGTATTTCCAAACCAATTGCATGCTTTATAACACATCACTTCATGTTTATGTCTCATAAAAAACCATAAACTTGTTATAATCCCACCATACGTTATTTAATCATTGATCAACTCAAATGACTTCTTGTATATGTCTTAATTAAAAACCATAACAAGTTAACGTCTTAGTTTATTATAGGTCTTATAATACTTAAAAGACTTCATGTTTATAAGAAGATATAAATATGTATAACTAAATTACGTATTTTTGAACACCACCATTTGGTTTTATTAGTAATTTCAAGTTAACTTATTTACTTCATTTATTTATGTCATTCTAATAATACATAAATATTATTGTTGAAGTTGTCTAGTTATCATATTGACACATGTTCTAATAGCTATCTAATTTTAGAAACAGTAAATTATCTATGTATGGTCTCACGTAATCATGGAAATCCACCTTGTTGTTATAATCTAGTTAAGGTTACCCTTAAGCTAAATTGTAACACCAAGTGTTTCTTGGATTAGATACATATTAGTCATATTTAGAATGTGAGTCTCTTACTTTTGCATTCAAGAGAATCCTTTAAATCATATTCTTATGTGTTGTACCTTGCACACAATACAGATTTCTCCCACTTATGCATAGAACAACACCATGTACCATATAAACAACACGCATGCATTTGTTAATATGAACAATATGATTGTGTCAATGATATTAGCATAACTAGTAGATATAGAGCTACTTAATTAATAAGGAAACGCACATGACTTTCCTTAGAAATATTAGTGCCTATATATTTGAAAAGTATTTATCTTGAGACATCCAAAAGATAATCTGGATTACTACCAAGACAATAAAGCTTGCGGCTCCCACTGAATTAGAGATCATTACAATAATGATTCATTCAGTAATTACAACAAAATACTCCCACTGAATATGACAACGTTGTAAATGTTTCATAACAAGTGAAAGGAAATAGTGTGCTATTCACTTTCCTATATCTTTGAGAAAACCCATTCGTAACAATTAGTTAGGTATTAAAAGAATGTATTCTACTATGTAAATGTGATTCATCACATTCCAAACTATTAACTTGAAAAATTGAGCATGCAATTTCTTCCTTAATAAGGTTTACCATTCCAACAATTGTATGTAGTACCTTTAAATGGTCAAATCAAAACAACTAGATAAAAGAATAACATACGGGTGTAGATCAATTTACTTGATAAAAGAATAACATACGTTTATGGTTTAAATATTGCATTAATACATTTAAAAGAATTTACAAAATTCAATTTTAGTATTTTCGATAATTAGATCTTTAATAAAATAAAATACCCGTTAGTAAATATTCATATAAACCATAGTATTTTTTTAAAGCTAAGATTCTAATTGACATAATTACATTACATCAGTTGATCTGCAAGTAATGTAAGTATTCAACAAGGTAATCTGTCGAACAATAATTAGCAAACAATTTCCAATTCCTAGATCATTATGGGAATTACATCAAATTGATTCATCAATTTGCAATGTTAGCATGTTTCATCCCATCTCATGCCTTAAGTTCTAGATCTCACGCACAACTTAATTAAGTCGTCTAACTTAGAAACAGTAAAATCTCCGTATATGGTCTCACGCATTACCAAAATTTTACCTTGTCATTAAAATTTTAGCCTGCATCTCACGTTTACCAAGTAATAACTTCAAGTGTTTCTTATAGTTAGATGGCATGTAACTTAAATTTTAGGGTATTTACTTTGATGTGACAATCAAAACATGTACGAAGATGCATGCACTCATCTTCATAACATAAGTTTTCAAAACCTTTTAAGTTACCAATTTGCTAAGATTAAGTCAAAAAAAATTTACTTGAGGTATCGGGTTCACCAATTAAAGAAGTACCAACAATTATCATCCACAAAAGTGGAATTGAGGTAAATCACCCTTAAGATGATATTGTACAAAGAATGGAGATATAAGTAAGTCGTCTTAGTCGCATTCATAAGTGTGGTAACCAAGGTAGACTCTAGGCTCTTTCCAAACCTTTTTACCATCACTATGAATTTGTCTAAAGAAGGCTTACTTTTAAAACCATATGTACAAAAATATCAATCAAGCAAAAGTTTATAACTTCAGTCTTAAAAACATGTAATAAAGTATGAATCTTGCTAGTCTCGCCTGGGAGCCAATTACCGTGCGAAGCGAACCACTGTCGGCACATAAGACACCGCAAGATCCATAATTTATCACTTAAAGTTTCACCATTATTAGTCCAATTAATTTTCATTACAAAAATTACCCTTTTTATTGCTTACATCATGTCCAATAAAACAATAAAACAAGTTTAACAAAATTAATCAACTAATACACATAACAATTATAAAGATGAAACAATTATCCACATGAAATCTTGATTAGAAAACCCCTAATCAAATCAATTCTAGGTTTCCAATATGCATGTAATCAACTAAGGCCTTCCCTTCTTATTGAAAGTGGAGCCACATACATTGACGAATTAATTGCGTAGGCCATAGTCAATCACACACCACATATCACATAAATTGATTTTAATTAATTGAGGTCTTCTCCAATATTAGATCTATCTAAATAAACATGTGATAAAACATAACAATTAAATCAATAAAAAAATCCATGACTAACATGCATGTTTCATCATGGATTTATGCATAACAATTATCAATAAGGTCATATGGATACGTTCAATTAACACATAAACATGTAGCCAACCTAGGGTTTCTACTCCAATTAATATTAATCACAAACCCTAATTTGGATGAAGGAGTAATAATATTTAAATCATGACATTCATATAAATAGGTAAACACATATGCGGAAATGTATGAACATCTATTATATATAAAAATTAACATAAACTTAAATAGGAACGTACCTTTAAGTGATTCTAGCAAAACAAGAATCAATTAATAATCTTGAACAATATGATTAACCCTAATTAGGGTTTATAAGGATCAATGATTAACCCCTTACCGATTTGTTAATCGATTCAAGATAATTACTATAGTGAGTAATTACCACGTTCTTGTACACACGAATTAATAACGAATTAATGAGATTGCAATATCAAAGTAAACACAATAATTTTGTAAAACAAAATTTCGAACCAAAGAACCCTATGGGTTGTTTGTTCGACCGGCTATACAAAAGAAAAGAGAAGAAAAACAATTTTGGGGTTTAGTGTGTGTACAAGGTACCAAACAATTAACCCTAGGCATTGTATATATACTAGAGCAAACTTGGAGGACAAGTTGGATGAGGATTGGGTCTCCCCAACCCATCCAAAACTGGCCATAAACCCACAAGGGGTTTCCAGAAGTTTCTTGTTGTCCAATTTTCACTCTAGTCCTTCTCTTCTAATTTCTAACGACTATTAGCTCATACCATTAAGTACTTGCATCCGTTAGATCATATTAGTGTTTATAATTAAATATACTCAACCTTTATATATATATATTAATTATTTATCATTAACTCTCATTCGTAATGTGTGCAATCCCGTGGTCTCGAGTTCGATACTAGACATACACATATTAATATTTATCCACAAACCTAACAGTTGCCCCCAGACCCCAACGAGGCCCCCCCCCCCTCAACCCCCGCCCGCTTACCTGGGAGCGAGACCCCAGCAAAGGCCTCTGCCCCTTGACCCTGCAATGAAGCGCAACCCCCTTGACCCCTGCGTCTTTGTCGTGGTGGAAACACATTAGCTAAAACGAGTGTGCACTCCACACTTCCTTAACTCGTATCCGAGCATAATATGAAATCCCATTAGTCTCATAGTAAATCCTGATTACCTAAAATAGTCGATGACACTAAAATCCCAACATATAAATGCTTAAATTCTTCTTTTTGTATTGAAATCTATCTTTTCTCTCAATCTATTATTCTATATGATTTATCTCATTTTTCTCAATATAGAGTTGCCATTGAGACCGCTTCTTTGTGCCATAGTTTGTTGATGCTATTGTGTGAGTTGGGGATGTACATATCTCTACACTAGAGTCATAACATAATTTAATTTGTAACAAACCAGTCCACACAACTTTTTGGTCTCTGTTTTATAGACTCTGGATTTCATTTAGTGTATGTTTTTACTTGGCTTATGAGTAGTAGATTGAATATGTGTTTTATGACTGCCCATTAAAAAATAGCTTCAAAGGAAGTTAGTCACATGGTCTTGACGATCGTATGATTGCATATGGATTTGCTTTTTGTTGATTGTGGTGCCTTTACACTTGTGGATCAGATTATATTAACCTTTTCCCCTATTTTACGTTTTACCCTTTTATTTATATGTCGAGCATGTTGCTTCACTGTAGCAAACTTTTAACATAATATTGGGAAAATGACATATAAATGTATCTTACTTTTCACACTGTATTTTTATATGTATCAAATTAATTTGTTTGCTATTCTATGTACTTAACTTGCATTTTGCGTCACTTGTGTGTATTTTGTGACATTTTTGCCCCTCCTAGATAATAAAATTGTTAATAAATTGAAGGGTAAAAAGGTCACAAAATACACAAAAGTGAAGCAAAATTAATTTTGTTGCTATCGCAAAATGCAAGTTTGGTGCATAAGATAGCAACAAAATTAATTTGATACACATAAAAGAATAGAATGACAAATAAGATACCTTTATATGCAATTATCCTTAATATTTTTATATGCAATCCGGGTCTATAGTCTACTAACAATATATTAGATGATAGATAAGTACTAACGGGCACCCAATAGGGTTTTCTACATATATGTCTGATGTAATCTAATATAATGTGACCGAGCCCGCTAACACTTATTTATCGTCTAATGGAACAATGGCGTGTGAAGAAAGCAACATCACGATCCCACAGGATATCATCATCGACATTCTATACCGTCTTCCTATCAAATCTTTAGGGCAGTTTCGATGCGTTTCAAAGGAATGACTATCTTTACTTTTGGAACACGGATTCACTAAAATCCATCAAAATCTCTCAACCGAAATTACCTCATCTTCTAGGATAGTAAATGGTTCACTTTAGTCAGTTAAAGTTAATATCCATGAAGCAGTATCCACACTACCGAAGCATCCTTAGAATCAGATTATGTTTATTTAAAAGGTTCTATCAATGGTCTTGTTTTAGTTTCAGCTTATAAAGCATGGGGTTGAGAATTTTGCGGTTCCAAATCTAACTACGTACTAGAGAGTATGTGAAATTCCGATTTGGCATAAGTTTGTTTACCGTTCTATGTTTCTATTGACTGGATTCGGTTATGATTCTGAGACAGATGATTACAATTAATGTTGTGATCACCATCTCTTACTATCACATACAATGTGAGTGTATTTTTCCACGTGATGAAATGTATGTGCATGTTTAAAGCCTTAGAAGTGGTGCTTGGTGGAAGTTGAGTAATTCGCCTTATGATCAGTATTATGGAGATTGGTCTTTAGGTGTTAATGTTAATGGATGTATTGATGAGGCGAAAAATGATCCGTTTTTAGGGGGTCATTTAAGCCCGAATCCGAATTTATTTGATCAAATATTGCCCTAAATCGTTCCTTTTGTGATTTTAGGTATTTGGAGAGTGAATTCTGGAAAAGAAGCTATTTTGGACGTTTTTGGAGCATAAAAGTGAAGAAAACGACAAAGTACCAAAAATCCATGCTGAAGATACAAGGTGACGGCGTCAAGACTCCCTTCTTGACGGCGTCAGACATGGAGAATAAAACACCGTAGCTGGTGACGGCGTTAGATGGCTATATGACGGCGTCAAAGTGGCAAAGAATAAAATACCGTAGGTTGTGACGGCGTCACATAGGCCGTCACAAGTGGATCTAGGGCGTCCGAGGAAGTATATGGCGGCGAGTTGACGGCGTCAGAATTAACTCTTGACGCCGTCAGAGTGTTTTTCCTATATATAGTTTTCTAGTTTTTTCATTAAAAGAGAGAAGTTTTGGTGAAACCCTAAAGACGATTTTGGTGCCTCTTTTACAGGTTTTTCAAGGGTTCCAAACCCTTGAGACCTTGCATTGTAATTGAGATAAGTATACTCTTAATTCAATCAATATGTCTATGTGTTGGTTGTCTATCTTTTGTTCTTATCTTAATTCTACTATGCTAGGCTAGATTTCCTTTGTGTTTGCTTAGATCTAATGAAACCTAGATGTTGATTATGTGTTGATTACTTGTCTATTCTTGTTTTGGATGAATGATATTATATGTTAGGCTTAAGAAAACTGGCAGATCTCCAAATGGTAACATGCTTGAACGTCTTAAGAAACATGAACCGAGGCGTACTAGGTCTTTATTGGTTGTATTTAATGCATGAGCCACTGTTTACAATCCCTATAGTTGTGCTGGGTCATGGTGTAGGAGGAGATAAGAGCTCATAGAGTTGGGGAGTCATCCATACAAGTGTAACAAGTAATTAACATGTAAAAGATATCTAGGGAGTAATGAAGTCTAAGTAAACACAATTTCTCCATATACTGCTCACAACCTTAGTTTAATATTAGTTTAATTTCATTTTCATTAGTTTAATTTAGTTATATAATAGTTTTGGGTTAGTTGAATAGCAACTAATTCCGCCCACTCTTCCAAAACCCGAGATTTTACTTGCTTTCATAAAATATAAAAATACAAAAATAATCATCTTTCATCTCTAGAACTATTAATTAGGTTTTCTAATCCTAGCGACACTATTCCTAAGCTGAACGATCAATCCCCCGGTACTTGTCACTATACTATACTACAACGATCAGGTACACTGCCTGGTGGGGGTTGTAAGCCTCACGAGATCCCTCGAGAGGTAAAGCAAGGTGCGATTCCCACGCATCATGTATTCATTGGATTGGTAGGAAGGATTCTCATCATATACCGGTAGTTGTTGCTTTTAGTTTTGCGGATGAGAAATTCAGTGAAGCGCCCTCACCACCCGATGACTTGTTTGCACGTTTTGCGGTGGAAGATACAATTAGTTTCTTGTATGATCTTGATTGCAAACTTGTGGAGTTTGGTGAAAAGCTTGCCATATTCCATGATGTGAAAGGTAAAGTTTGGTTGATGAATGAGTATGTCGTCAAGGAATCTTGGACAAAGATTGTAATCGGTGGATTCGATAACATTCCTAAGGTTAAGCAACTCATATTTTATGAGGACGGAAAACTTTTGGTTGTAACCCGTGATCAAGTTTTGACATATGATCATGAAGAACAAATGTTCAGCAAAAGTGTTGACGTCATATCTAATCTAAAAAATGGAGGATTTATAGCTGGCTATGTAGAAAGTCTTGTCTCACCAAAATTCGCATATCGATCCAATTAGTAATCGTCAAAAGCAAAGATAATTGCATAGATGCATGTAGGGTTTAAGCATGTTTAGTATACTCTTATAATTTGCATCGAACAATTTTGTTTTGAGTTGATCAATTTATCATGACTTCATGAGGAAATTGTCGCTTCCAGTCTACTAAGTACTTTGGGTATGTTTGGGTACTACTATCTTTTTAAATTTTTTATCACAATAAGACCAACGTTATTACAAAGGGCATCACCATAGACTCTGAACTAATTCGTAACGTGTTATTAACTTGCTATGTTATGCTAACGTTACGATTATATAGATGCCAATTAACCATAAACTTTAAAATAAAAATCTAATAGTTCTTTTCTTATATACTCTCGAGCCTCTCCATCACATTGTTGTTGATCCGGTTCATAATACTTCATCTGATCTTCTGATGAACATAGTTGCTTACATTAGCGGATTTCTGCTTGATAAAATTCTTTTCTTGAACGAGAACATCTGAGTGTTTCAAAGTCAATGTTTCATTACTCAACCTTTGAATCATAGGGCTGTGAAACTAGGTCTGTATAAACCTCTACAAGACTTTCAAAGATTTAACTGCAGAGGGTAGCATCTCTTCAATGCATCACAACACCTGCATTTTCACAATGAAGGTTTTAAAAAATACTATATATACTATAAGAATAAAGTTATAGATGTGTGCTAAAGTTTACCGGCATAACCTCGAGAGCTTACTGAGTCAAACGTAGCAAATCAATATATTCTTCAACAACGCAGGTGGAGGTATTCCCGTGAACTCATCAACCATTTTTTCCAAAGCCTTTGTCACAACATTAAACCAAATGACCCAATGTAAGTCTTCCCTTGTTGGTTGAAGATTTGGTTGAGTATAAGTGTAGCTACTTGCGTAACCATAGGTACTATTAGCTGATATATATTTCATCTGAAGATATATATTTCATCTGAAGATATATATTTCATCTGAATAGATATGTTTTCATAGTTAAGTGTATCTAGAAAAGCTTTACTTTCAAATTCAAACCTCTAGTAATGGAAAATGAATGGCGACCGCGACATGTTATAAAATATAAATAAAACCCATTTATTTCATGCTAACACAATAACATGTTATAAATAAACCCATTAAACCAAAACAATCTGACTTTTTTGTAGACAATATGATCATCTCTGGGAAGTTCATTAACCGAAGAGATGTTCATGAACATCATCATGGATTCTAAAAACATTCTGACTTTTTCGTAATTATCTACTTTTTCAAAAGTTGTTGCCTACAAGGAAAATGATAACACCTTAATAAATGAATAAATTGCTAGTGTTTGAAGTTTGGTGTTATTATGTTGGACCTTAATGCGGGATTGTATGGTATTTTATGAATATTAAGAAGTTCGTTGAAGTATTCTTCCTTCAATTTCTGAACCTGGAAAGCACATTGAAAAACTCCAAATCAGCAAAAGTTTTAAAAATAATAAAGCAAAATCATTAAATGAGCTTGGAACATGCTAAAACTAGCTAGGAAGAGTACCTTTCTTAAAGCATATTCACGCCAAGCATCACGAGTGGGAAATGATTGTTTTCCAAATAAATTGGAAAATGAATGTTTCACCAATTTCTTTAGAGACTTTGTGAGCCGAGAATATATACTCTTTCCTAAGAAAGATGTATGTTTCCTGATGTTATTTGGAATAAAAATGTAAAGCTTGAACCGAAGATATAAATAGTGTACATAATGATCTCAGCTATTTGTTGATGAAGATACAACATCAAAAAATAGAAAGAATGACCATGTAAAACACAAAAGTAAAATGGTGTGAGATTGAGATAATGTGTAGGGAGATAAAACAAATGTGAGCGAGAAAGAATCAGCATTGAAAGTCATTATATAGAGAAATTTATGTTTTATGACCCGTTACACAACGGTCGGAAATTTTTTTGTTTTATGACCGTTAAACAACAGTCATGAATTATATAGAGGAAAATGGTTTTATGACCGTTACACAATGTCATGCATTATATAGAGAAATTTTTATTTTATGACCGTTACACAACGATCAAACATTATAAAGAGAAATTTTGAGCAAGTTAAAAACGACGACATTCCCTACGCCATATTTATACATATGAGGATAATAGAAAATACCAATTGAATGTTTGTTTTTGATTCATCAATTATTAATATAAGGCACTAACAAAGGTAGAGTGACAGAGGTAGAAAAAAAAAGATTCATCATCTGTTACATCTACTCATCCCACGATTCTGAATCAACAGACCCCATTACCGAGATATGGCAACTCTTTTTGAAAGTCATAGTAATAAGAACAGTGTCGTCTAACTTCATTCACAAAGAAATGGTGTAAGCGGAAGGGAAGGCGTGAATCCTCAATCCTAGCTAGTTTGATTTGTCAAAATAAGGTTCCTGGTTGGCCTTGTATGAAGAAGCCTATCTTTCTAGCCCTAAGTGAGCCATAGATTGTGAGTGAGTTTTCGGGGAGTAGAGATCGAGCGTAGAATACCAATGGAAAAATTCTCCTATCATCGATGTTCTACCAAACTGATCTAATAATAGTTTATCATTTTGAAATAATGGCAAAAGGGGCCTCCTTGCGTTGCCCAACTAGAGCAAAAAGCCTTATTGCGTTGTGGCCCTAAGTAGCTATGGGGTGTTGATGTACTTGGAACCTAGACCGATTACCTGAGTATGGCGGTTCGGTAGCCGTTCAATGATAGCATGAGACCCTCGCTTTAGTAAGTTACAAGGATGAATGCAAATAGCAAGGCACTATGCTGTGTGAAGTGAGATTGGCCACCCTAAGTTAAGTGATTCCTTATTAATATTAATTAATGATCTTGCTCAGTAGGAGGGCTTTCCCCCTTCTGTGCAGCCTGATTCTCTCTCTGGAAATGAGGGTGCCCTCGATTGACATTTATCATCGAATAAGGAATCCTTCCATGGATAAGAAGGTTGAGTTATAGTACAAACTCCGTTGGCTTTCGCAAGGAAGCATCTCGAAAGTTCCGCAATCTATGGTTGATGCCTCACTCGAACTCTATCCCATACCCTACTCGATGCTGAAGCTACTCTGCCTTTCGGAACCCAAAAAGAAAGTTGGGCGCTTGGGAAGCTATGCAAAACCTGGAAAAAGTATATGATTTCCATCTTTGAGCTCAGAGGTTACGATCGTCTCCTCATTAGGCTATTTTTTTAAAAGTATAGTTGACTCATCAGCTGAGTGGTTTGCCTCTTGTCCACCTGAGTTGTTTACTTCATTTTCTGACCTGGAAAACTAATGACTCTTCAGGTTAGGTTCTCTTTCAACATAGAACTCCAAATGACCATGGATCAACTTCGTTCTACGAAACATAAAACAAATGAAATCTTCCTCTTAGGGCATTCGATTCCACGAAATGGCAACCCATTTTGCCGGAGTATTTGGCTGTGGCAAGCATTATTAGGAATGTTTCTGACCATTAGGCCATTCTTGATGATGGACCCTCCGGCAACTTTAGAAGCCTTGGTTCATAAGGGCTCTTATCTTGAACTAATGCTTTGATCTTGACTTCTAGATCCATATCCTTTCGCATCAAGAGTACCCACGCGTCTCAAACCCACCTTTATCCCAACAACCCCATGATGAACATAAAAGAATCCGATGAGGGAAGTGGGACAATGTTTAGACCTTGGATTTTACAACAAGCAATCAATCAATTCTAGGTAGGTAAAACGTGGCCTCAACAGATAGGAACTCCTACTCTGGCTATAGTTTTGCGATCTCTAAGTGGGATTTTCAGTCATTTATGCTTTATCTTTTGTGGGAAACTAAAAGGGGGATTGAATAGTTTACCGACTTGTTTACTTTATGAAAAACTTAGATTCGATTGTAGGTGAAGTCAATCAACACCAATATGGACACAACACTATACTAATACTAATATGTAATAAGTAAGTAAAGAGAAGAGACGGAAAGATCAAACCAAGACAACGAGATTTATAGTGGTTCGGTCACGAAGCTCTTCTTCGCCCTACTCCACTCTCCGAGTACCACACTCGAGAGTTGTAAGCACTATATCAACAAAGCTCCCTTCAGGCGGAGAAAACCGTACAACGTCGCTTACGTTCTTTTCCGACACTAAGCTAGATGTCGAGTACTAATCTTAGCTAGTACCAATCTACCACGATCCACACAATCCTAACTTATCACATGATTAACACGATCCTCAGACAATCTACACGATCAACACGATCCTCAGACAATCTACACGATCAATACGATCCTCACACAATCTAAACGATCTTCACAAGATCCACACGATCCTCACAATCTACTCTTGATCCACTTGATCAATGCTATGTCACTCAACACTCAAGAGATCCCCAAGATCTCAACAAGATCACAATGATCAACACAATGACTAAGAAATACTAACACACTTGATGTATATCAAGATACAATCAAGTAGACAACTTGTAATGCAAGTGCACAACTCTATGACACCAACACCTTGTATCTTCTTGATACATTGTGTTCTTCTCTTGACTAGTAGAGGTATGTAGATGATTCTTGGTTGGATGGAAGAATCACTCTTTAAATAAAAGAAAACTAACTAATGATCTAGGGGGAGATTGTTAATGCAAATAATGTCTAAAAACGTTATTCTCATCTTTCAATATCTCTATGTTTTGATGATAACAAAATGTGAAAACATCTTACGTCAAAATTAACGTAAACAAGTTTTTAGTCGAAGTATCCGATTTCTACGATAATCACTCTAGGTATGAACAAACAAATTTACAACTTGAAAAATGATCAAAGAAGTGAATTTGTGTTTTGAACTTCACATTTTTAGCTTGACAAAACTTTCTTTCCAAAAATACATTTTAGCTAGAGAGGAATTATAACTGGGCCAACTCATGTTTTTACTTTATTATGTTTAACTTAACCCGAGAATAAACAAGGCTATGAGGATGCTCACAAACATGCTAGAAGAAAGACTAGCTAATAATTGTAAAGTCACAAGTGATTTCTTGGATTATGTACTCGAAGAACTCGACCAAAGTAATACAACACTTATAGAAGCGATTGCACTAGACTTGATGTTTGTATTGGTATTTGTAAGCTTTGAAACAATTTTTCAATAGGATGTAAACACAAATCACCCTCTAATCATCTGATATATAGTTATTTGGGAAAAGTTTTTAGTTCCAGTTTGTTAGCGTTAATGCATATATATTAGGAAAAGCACACGACGACTTAAACCTTAATCTTCATTTCGTGCGGTCCAATTATTAGATAAAAAATTAATTGTATTGAAACAACAATAATAAAGTTGAAAAGGTATGTTGTGAAACTCAGTAGAAGTTATATTTTTCGTACGGTTTGGATTTTGTCAATGATGGATGAACCGTTTCTAGATGCAATCTGTGAAAGGCTAACGAAAAAGACGTATTTCACGAGGAACAACTTTGTATCACTGAGGTTTTGTTACAAAAAGGGTTTAGAGCATTGGAGAAGATAGATGTATAGTTCCATTGTGTGAGGGTGACGCATATAGTAAAGAACTTCTCAGATGGTACCTTGAACATTCCTTAATAGTTTATTAACTTTTTTTTAATCGGATAATTTATTTTGCATTTGAACTCACACCAGATACTTTGTTCTTGCGGATAATTTATTAACTTCAACTTTCTCTTATCGGATAATTTATTAACTTTTATTTTCTCTTATAGGATAAACTTTAGTTAATATTCATCATTGATTAACCGTTACTAATATATTTTGGCTACAACAATTTTTTTATACATAAAATGTTGTACACACAAAACTTTATTTAACAACCATGTTGACTTATGCAAAAATGACTTAACTATTGCAATTGGACCTAAAATGAAAATAAAGTTATAGAATTACATCGTTTATATAAATGTTACAAATATTTTTTAATGGCATATCATTTCTTAAGTTTTATTCACTTTTATATGATTACCTTTCATTTCTTTCTGTTCTTTATTCATAGCAACACCGGGTCCACGTCAACATAATGTCGGCCCCTAAGTTATTACTCGTATATCCATGAAATACTCATAATGATATTGGGCTTTTCAATGCATTTATATTATTAAAAATAAATAAAATAAAATTTTTTAAAAATATCATTTGAGATGAACATAATGTTTTGCGAAATATGAGCTAACTACACAAACTTTCCAAAAAAACAAAAGACTAAATTTATAAAACCGAAACTAGTTTTGTTTTTCTCAAACACCACTCGACTAAAAGTCACACATGCTCAGAAAAAACACAATTATTTGGTTGAAAAATGTAAAAAAGATAAAATAAAATAATTACATATCACAACATTGTCTCGGTGATGCTGAGAGTTACGCCGACCGGCGTATGGCGACGATGGAGTCATTGGCTAAACGCCAACCGACGATTCAAGGATGATGCTGAGAAGTGAGTAGTAAATCATGAAATGACATTGATCAACCAGCAGCCCCTTGTAGTTTTGTAGTTTGTATAGAAACGAGTAAAGTAATGTTGCATTTCGTTGCGAATATTCTTATGTTTTTCACATGTGGATTGTATGAAAACATACATACTTAAAACTTTTGACATCTTATTTAAATAAAAAAATTTTACGAAAAGTAACAAACAATTGTGTGTCGCGGTGACATACACTCAGATGAAACAACGACCATGATGGTGCTGTAACATCAATCAACCCAGTTTCATTTATCCACTTTGTAACCAAACCGGTTTCGCTGTCATGTTTTGACCCAGTTAAAGAAACCTAAGCTATCATAATGGAACAACAAAATTGAGATAGAACACATTAATATGCTAACGAGGTCTCAAATAAAACTACTAATAACGATATGCTGTCAAGTCTTGTACCATAACAAAACAACAAAAGCATTTTAAAAAGTGTTTTGCACACTTATTGAAGTATATATATGAATATTAAGTATATGGTAGTGTCCTCAAAACTTTCATATCTTGAAAAATATCAAAACTTCCATTCATACTCAGCAACAATAGTGAACTCGTCAATATTTATCCATCTTGTCAAGTTATCTCAACCCTGAAGAACAAATAAAAAAAAATGGTTATAATGAATTACATTGCATAAAGATGATAAACAAACAAAAAACACATGGCTATAACGGTGGTGCTTCTACAAAAGCTCAGCATTGAGACTATAACCAATAATAACTAGTTTCTATAACACATGGAAATGACGTGTATATAACATTTTTCTACAAACGATCCATATAAGGTTAAACAGTGCGTTACATGTAAATTCTCCTTGAAATTTATAAATCCTTAATGATAATAAACTAAACACATGTATGCTTATAGAAATGATATTATTTTGAAGCTTCATGTCCGGTGCTTTAAAAAAGTTGCAAAATTTAAGTACACTTTGGGTTAGTTTTCGCATTCATCAACCCATTTTGGCAAACAAGGAATTCTCTCTTAGCAAATTCTAAAACTAAACTTTGAACTCACATTTCTAATTTTTTCAAAGTTTCTGCAAAAATGATTATATCTGCCAAAAAGTAAGTTTATAACATAGTCCTGATGATAAAAAACAATTCCAACACTTGTAATATTTACCTCAAAAAGGCGGCTGCAGATAAAGGCCAGGAGAAGCTGATGTACCCTGCCATACTTCAATATTCTTGGTTGGGTCGTGAAAGTGAACACTAAGCTGAACATTGCATATACCATATTAACATCATAAAATACTAGTAACAAACATTTAGGGTGTGTTTGTTTGGATGTGCATTTTAAAATCAATTATTTCATATATTAAGAAACCACCAAATAAAAACAGACATTGTCATGAAAAGCGATAAGAGACGTCTTCTGAAATGGAGAAAGGTTGAATATCTAATTTTGTGTTATCCGTCAATAACAGACTAACAGTTCTTATAGAGGTTTCAAAACTGATCTTTAAAATCATAAGATAGCCCATTGTCCAAATATTGACAACGTAACCAACTCCAAACACCCCTTTTGGTTTCAAAAAATCTATTGAATACTACACAACTCTAAACTGTAGCAGAATAATACCTAGTATACCCTACAATCTTCGACCACCCGTAGGTTTGGAATCCGTAAAATATGGCCAATTCACATGCGAAAAGATGTTAAATCTTAAATTTCTAAACATATTCACGTGTGAGTTTTTACAAGTAAGAGAAGTGTTCTTTCATTATCTTTTTTTAACATCTTTCTCAATTTATTTATAATAACGGAAAACAAATTTGGGATATAAGCATATATTAAGACCGACAGCCTAGTGTAGAGGAGCATGTACCACTATATAACGAACATCACTATCAACCGGCACCTTGTCAAGCGGCTACCATTGAAGCGCATCCACTTGTTGTCCATAAAGCATACAAGAAAGACATGTCAGTTTTGTTTCTTGCTATTCTACTACTGCTTTTTTGTCCATGGATTTTATTTCTCTTTTTTCTCATAATTTTTTTAACAACCAAAAACAACGTATCAGGTACAAACTAAAATCCCTCCCAAAGTTCAATACAAGAGAGAATAAAACAAGGACCAACAGATTCCTAAGCCTTACAAAAAAAATTTCTTGCAGTAGCCAATTAGCACTACCAAACACCTACTAACCCATAACAAGAACATAATACCATCCTGAGATTCCATTGGACCCACACGAATCCGAATCTGACACTATTGCCTTATGTATGTCTTAAAGGTTAAAGTAGCATGATTCTTCAAACGTAGACAATAACGAATAGTGTTTGTTTATGATTTTGATCCTAAATAAAAAATGACCAAGTAATTGGTGTTTTCATTTACACTTGAGACATTTAGAAAGTAGGAAGTTTGATCATCTTGGAAGAAGATCTACTCACAATTGTATTTTTTTCTTCTGGATCTCAGCAACTAGATTGAAAATATAGCGATAGGGAAGGTGACCAAGATTTTGAGCAGTGATGATTCTTAGGATGACTTTACAATGATAGATGATGGTAAAGAGATAAAGACTCGTGAATGCTGCTTCCAATGAAACAACGGTAGAAGAAACATGGACCAAAGTGACACTTCGGGTGAATCCTTACTCTAAGAAGAAACATGGGACCAAAAATTAACGATAACACGGAAATTACAAAAGAAGTCAACCCAATGTAACTTTAATGACAAACCCAAATTTAAGAAAGTGATTGAAGAATCGATAAATGAACATTAAACCCAACATTTGAACATCAAACTTGAAGCGTCTATTAGTTTCACATGGATCCATCAATGTATGGCCACAATCACATCCTCAAACACAGGGTTGTCTGATGAAATTGGAAGGCCCTGTGCCAGATTTTTGAAACGGACGGGCCCTTAAACATTGAAATTGAAGTATGTGTAAAAATAGTGAACTATAGATTATGATTTTGTTTTTATATCGATCAAACAACACATTCAATCTTCTTCAAGTTTAAATAAGTCTTCTATACTTCAAAGTATAATTGTTGAGCTTTTAAAACATTGTATGATAATCCATAAAGTTCTAAATATTTTTTTATAAGATAAGATGTCATGTAGGACTTTCTTAAGAAATATATCAACTAATATTTTTGTGTGTCAATCTGAAAACCGATTTGAATTCTAATTCGGTTTTTGGTTTGGTTTAATCAATTTGAATTCGATTCGGTTTTCAGTGTTTACCAAAAAAATATTTAAACCAAATTAAGCGAACTGAATAAACCGAACAACCTGATAATTGAACCGATGAAGTCCCTATTTCAAATTGTCAGCTTAGGTGTGAGCTAGTGAGTGTCCACACTTCTGTATTAGAAAAGCACAATAAGGTAGTGAAACTGACTAGCAATATCATGAATGGAATTTGGTTAACAACAATTATACTTTTCTCTAAATTAAAAATAATAATAATAATAATGATAATAATAATAATAATAATAACAATAATAATAATAATAATAATAATAATAATAATAATAATAATAATAATAATAATAATAATAATAATGTAACACCCCCAAAATTTGATGCAGCGGAAGACTCACAAGCTTTCGGGGTGCTACGGGGATTGGTATCCATTCAAAGTCATGAAAGAATGAGATAAAGTAAACATAAGAAAAACACAACCAAAACGGGTTTTAAAGTTTACATTTATCCCAAAAATTATCCAAAGTAAGGCCCAAAAGAAATAAACATAGGTCCACAAAAGTTATCAGAGTTTTAGAAAAATAGATCCATAACCGGTGCCATTGCCAAGCTTCCAATCCCAAGCATCCATAGAGCATCACTTAATTAACTGAGAAAACGTGCTAAAAGTCAGCTCTCGCTGGTGAGATCATAGGTTTAAATTCATAATTCAATATAGTGGACATATACGCAAAACGCTTGCTAGCTTGACTAGGCCTCAATCATCCAACCAAAATATCCAACCAAGATAATCCAACCAAATCAAATCAACCAAATCAACTCAACCCTATAGGTGCACGCTATAGCTCAAATCTATCCAGTCAATTGCTTACCTAGCTCAAGTCTAGGCCTCGCTCTATAATCAATCTAATAGCTTACCTAGTTCGGGACTAGGCCTCGCTCAACAACCAAATCAATAGCTTACCAAGTTCGGGACTAGGCCTCGCGTAAACCTACCTAGTTTTATAAGCATAGCAAGTTTTAAGAATAAAATAAAGCGATAATAGTCCACATAAACATTTGCACGTTTCTCACCTCAAATATTGGAAACAAAGTTCAAGAGAAAAAGTGGGGCTATGATCCACCTCAAATCCAGAAAATCCTCAAGAGAAATCGATAGAAGAAAGACGTAAGCAAACTCAAGCAACTCACGTAACGGCAACTACAGACTCGACACTTCCTAACAATATCAAACTCGTTCAGAAATCATTTCCTCAAAAATCAAATATTCCCATTCCCGAACGTATTCCGTTTTACTTTCCAAAAATATCCATTTCTCGAATTAACTTCATATTAATTTGAAATTCGACGTTTGGTATCCATATGGGTGGACGGTCGACACAACTCAAACCAAAAGCCACAACAAACGAAATAATGAACCAACTATAGGTCTAATATTAGCCCAACATATTATTTAAATAATCATCGAAGTTTATCGAATCCGTCGATTTGGTAATCTCCCATATTTATTTACGTAATATATCGTTCCAAAATTATACCCAACCTAAAGTACATAGCACAAAGAATTCTATTTGGTATATATCGTAGTCCTATAAATTCCCTATATATATCGTCGAATCGGCCAAATTCCATGAGATACATAGTAATTTATTACCCTAAAACATATACCACAACCTATGGGCGTCGTCGGATACGATGCCCATTAATATACTCATTTTATATAAACAAATAACTCGATCTAATCCGTCAATTAAATAAGTCACTTGTTATAGAAAATGTTTATATTAATCGTCATATATCCGTGACAACACAAAAGTCACAATATAAAGCCCACTTGGACTTTAAGTAACCACAACTCGTATAACTCGATAAATTTCTAAATTTATAAAAATCACGTTTTAAATTATTATTTACCCGACTTATTATTTTGCCATTATTTATAGTTATTATCTATAACAATAGTCCGACATTTATTACACTATTTGCATAGCATAATAACTATCGTTATATTATTATAACGTTTACTCGTGATCGTTTTATTATTAATATACGCATTATATATATATATATATATATATATATATATATATATATATATATATATATATATATATATATATATATATATATATATATATATACGTTTAACACGTCTATATACGTATATAAACGATTATATTCTCAATAATAGTATTACGAGTATTATTTTTAATATTGACTTTTAAATATTTATCGAGTCATAGAATTTGGTCACATGTCCGAGTCATGACTCTCGGCTCATAGTCCAAGTCCAAAATAAGAATCAAGTCAAAATAAATATATCATCTCCGTCCAAATCAATCCCATATCCACGTGCTACAACATGAGGGTCCGACTACGGCACCCAACTAACCTATCTCCGTCATCTAATGACCGTCTCACAATCGGTCCCCAATTCCACACTCGACAACACATCTCCAAAATATCTCGTAAAATCCAAATATTCCACTTCAAGTCCAAAATAATATTCCAATAAGCGCCATGGTCAAAACATCACAACCACGACAATGACAATAATAATAATCCGACAAGTAATAATATATCCGAAAACAAAATAAGTTACGGGTTGAGTTACCAAGTCAACCCGTGTCAAAATAAGCCCGAAACAAGATACGGGAGTCTCACCCGAGACCAATAGGTCTCGGCTAGCTCCTTCGAGCCACACCGAACCAAACAGCCCCCTTGGGGGTGTCGGCCGAGAAACCAAACGACCACAAGGGTCCTCCAACATAACCAAGAACAATCAAACATCACATATCGAGCACCAAAGATCAAATATACACCGAATGGTCAAGAAAACAACGCAATAATCACCCAAGCCGAGAGCAAAAGCTCTCGGTTGAGTCTCGACCCATCGAGAACAAGTGAACCCGGATACCGAACTTCCATTTAACCCATTATTATCAAAAACCCACTTGAATCTTGCATCAATAACCATAAAACCCGTAAAGAAAATAAGATTCGTGACCCTAGGTCACGGTTCGAACCAAAACTCGAGTCAAAACTCGACCTACCTTCAAACTCCAAGGCCAAATCAAAAGGAACTTCAAAAATACGAAATGTGGTGAATGATTTGTGGTGATTTCGTGGTGATTTTAATTCGAGCAAGGTGTTATAGTGGTCCAAATCGCGCGTGGTTTGCACCAAAAGATAGATCGGGATGTAAGGATTAATTTGGTGGTGTTATTTTGTTGGTGAGGGCGGCGGTGATGGTGGTAGCAGCCGTGTAAGGGGCGGCTAGGGTTTGTGGTGATGATAATTGTTGAAGATGGATGAGAGAGAGAGAAATGGTGGTGTTTGTGTTTGTGTTTTGTGTTTGTGTGTGTTGGGCGTGGGTGGTAATACCCAACCGAACCAAAACCGGCCCCCAAGGCCCAAATAATAATAAAATGGTAATAATAATGTAAGTGGTATTAAAAAAAGTGGGTGAGGTAACCCAAGGTCAATAACGCGGACCAAACCCAAAACTTAATTAAATAAACCGACACTCACTCAAATCGAGGTCGTTACCAAATATAAAATACTCGAACCCATAATTAGAATAAACAAAATTGTTAGGTTAACCTAGTGCCGGAGTCAATGTAGTGCCAAAGTAATAAACTCAAAATAAATCATCACGAGCGAATCAAACCAAACTATAAATAAATAATAAATCCTCATAATTAACATACGATCAAAATACATTCCAACGTTCGTAAAACATCTCGTCCAATAAACTTTTCAAAAATTCCAAAATTATAATTTTTAATGTAATGCGGGTTTTAAAACGGCTCCCTATTTTGCCAGTTGTCACAAATAATAATAATAATAATAATAATAATAATAATAATAATAATAATAATAATAATAATAATAATAATAATAATAATAATAATAATAATAATAATAATAATAATAATAATAATAATAGTAATAATAATAATAATAACAATAATAGTAATAATATGATTGGTTTTGCTGTAGCTAAAGGTGTGGGGGCTCAGTTGGTATCTCGGCTCCCCACTAATTTCTTGTAAAATCCTATTTGTTTTTCAATAAAGTGATGATAATAATAATAATAATAATAATAATAATAATAATAATAGTAATAATAATAATAATAATAATAATAATAATAATAATAATAATAATAAAAGAGATGTGATTTATAAAATAATAATAATAATAATAATAATAATAATAACAATAAAAATAATAATAATAATAAACAAAAAAAAACAAAAAAAAAAAAAAACAAAAAGAACATCTCACCCTTTTGGTTGAAAATATCATATTGTTTATAATGGTTGAAAATATCATATTATTTAAACATAATGTACAACCCTCCATCTTAACCTAGACACGAACCTGTGACCAAGACTCGACTCAATAAAACTTGACTCGATACACAAGGCTGTGAGCTCAAGCTCACAGCATCCCTTGTTTTCGCGACTCAATAACAACGACAACAACAAAAAGAAACAAAATGATACCAAACAATTATTTAGCTTCATATTTATTAGTTTTAATCATTATTTAATCAAAAACTCTTGAAAATTCATGTACTTATCCCCCACCGTCGCTAGAACGACAAAATGGGTGGTGGGTTTTCCTACCTTCGACCGCCGATATCAACAAAAACGAGAGAGAGAGATGGTTTTGGTGATGAACTCGAGTTATGGTGGTGTTAATCGTGGTGTTGGGATGTATGTCAAAATGATGGTTGTAAGGAGTGTCGTGGTGGTGGCGGTGAGTTTAAGTGGCCGGCAGTGGTGTTTGTTTGGCCGGGAAAATGACTGGAGAAGAAGAATTAATAGGGTGCAGCTGGTTTGAGAGAGAAAGGGTGTCAAACCTAAGGGTGAAAATGAGCCGAGCCGAGCCCGAGCCTGCCAGAGCTCGAGCTCGGCTCGTTTAAGTTTTAAAAGGCTCGATATGCAGTACTCATATCAAGTTTTAAAATGCTCGATATGCAGTACTCATATCAAAGTCTGAATAGTTCTCTCACTTTGACCATCGGTTTGGGGGTCATATGCAGTACTCATATCAAGTCTCGTCCCCAAAGCGGTTTGAAGTGATCGCCACAATGCTGACGTGAAGCGGTTGTCGCGTTCAGAAATAATCGATATCGGAACTCCATGACGAGAAACAATCTCCTTCACATACAACCTCGCAAGTTTGTCAACACTATCATCTTCATTAATTGCCAGGAAATGAGCAGACTTAGTCAAACGATCCACAATTACCCATATAGCGTCGCAACCGCTAGCTGTCCTTGGTAATTTAGTAATAAAGTCCATCGTGATGCGCTCCCACTTCCAAACTGGGAGTTCTGGCTGCGTCAATAATCCTGACGGTCTTTGATGTTCTGCCTTAACTTTAGAACACGTCAAACACTTACTAACATACAATGCTATATTTGCCTTCATATTTGGCCACCAATATAACTTTTTCAAATCCTGGTACATCTTGTCAGATCCAGGATGAATAGAGTATCTTGACTTATGCGACTCGTGCATAATCAACTCTCGAATTCCTCCATACAAAGGTACCTAACTTCGCTCTCCAAAACATATACTCCATCAGAACACTTAACAAATCCCTTCTCATTTTCTGCCATCCCAAATATGTTCTCAGCAGATCGATTTTCTGCTTTCAACGCTTCCGTTTGAGCTTCTAATATTTGAGACGGTAATGGCGATACGATAGTCATTCCTAATGACCTAACTCGTAACGGTGGAATTCTCTCCTTTCGACTAAGAGCATCAGCAACGACGTTTGCTTTACCAGGATGGTAGCGAATTTCACAATCATAATCGCTTAGCAACTCAATCCAACGTCGCTATCTCATGTTAAGCTCTTTTTGATTCAAGATGCGTTGTATACTTTTGTGGTCAGTAAACACTACACACTTGGTTCCATACAAGTAATGTCTCCATATCCTTAAAGCAAAAACCACAGCACCTAACTCCAAATCATGGGTGGTGTAGTTCTTCTCGTGCTTCTTGAGCTGTCGGGAAGCATAAGCTATCACTTTCTCTCGTTGCATTAACACAGCTCCCAAACCTTTCTGAGAAGCGTCACAATAGACAACAAAATCCTCGTTACCTTCAGGTAACGCCAAGATAGGAGCACTACACAACATCTCCTTAAGTAACTAAAATGCTTCCTCTTACTTATCTCCCCATTCATATTTAACACTCTTTTGTGTCAATTTGGTCAACGGTTTTGCTATCTTCGAAAATCCCTCAATGAATCTTTGGTAATAACCGGCTAAACCAAAAATTGACGAACTTCTGTTGGGGTTGTAGGTGCAGCCCAATCTTTAATCGCTTCAATCTTAGCAGGATCTACATGAACTCCTTGTCTATCAATCACATGACCCAGAAATTGTACCGTCGGAATCCAAAATTCACATTTCGAAAACTTGGCATACAGTTTCTCCTTCCTGAGTAATTCTAAGATAAGTCTTAGATGCTCCTCATGCTCCTTTTCACTCTTCGAATAAATCAGAATGTCATCGATGAACACAATCACAAACTTATCTAAATAAGGCTTACATACCCGATTCATGAGATCCATGAATACCGCCGGTGCGTTAGTCAACCCAAACGGCATCACCTGAAACTCGTAATGCCCGTAACGGGTTCTGAAAGCCGTTTTCGGAATATCTTCCTCGCGAACTCGAAGCTGATGATATCCCGATCTCAAATCAATCTTCGAATACACACTCGATCCTTGAAGTTGATCGAACAAATCGTCGATTCTCGGTAACGGGTATCTATTCTTCACCGTTAACTTGTTCAACTCTCGGTAATCAATACACATACAAAACGATCCATCCTTCTTCTTCACAAATAAGACCGGGGCTCCCCAAGGCGAAGAGCTTGGTCTTATAAATCCTTTTTCGGCTAACTCCGCTAGTTGCTTCCACAACTCTTCCAGTTCAGTAGGTGCAAGACGATAAGGCGCTCGTGCTACAGGTACAGCACCAGCTATCAACTCAATCTGAAATTCCACTTGTCTAGTAGGCGGGATTCCCGACAAATCATCGGGAAACACATCCGAAAAATCACGAACTATAGGTACATCTCCAATGCACCTTTCCTTCTTCTCCTTCCCTCCTTTCTCAGAAATTTGAGCTAAGAAAAGGCAACTTCCTTTTTCCATTAGCTTTGGCAACTTAGTGCAAGATATGACCGCTAATCTAGATGGGCCTCTCAAATCCTTCCTATCTCCTGGTATGTTTAGAATCTCCTTGTCGTATAGCACACGCACGATCTTCTCATCGCAAATTATATGAGCACGATACTTCGACAACCAATCCATACCAATAATAACATCAAAACTTCCTAATGTGACGGGTAGAAGATCTATGTTGAAAGGACAATTCAGAAAGTTTAACGTGCAACCGCGAATGATAGTCCTAATCCTCTCTATGTTCCCGTTAGCTAACTCTACATCATAACCAATTCCTAAGGCCATCGGGGGTTTCTCTAGTAAGGGTGCAAATTTAGTGGACACAAAACTCTTATCGGCACCAGTATCAAATAGTATGGAAGCATAACGATTATTGAGAAGGAACATACCAGTAACGATGTTCGGATCTTCTCCTCTCTCGTTCCCAAGTACATACACTCTCCCATGAGCAGCTCCAGCTTCCACACGTTGGTCCCCATTATCTTGTCATCCACGGTTTCCTCTAGCTCCACGGTTTCCATTATTGTACCCATTACCACCCGATCCTTGATTTCCTCGGTTCCACGATTCCCTACACTCATTCCTATAATTTCCCTTCTTTCCACATCCATAGCAAGTAACATTAGCCTTGCTCATAGTTTCAGGAGTAGCTTAAACCATAGCAAGTGGTCGAGCTCTACAATCCTTAGCTATGTGTCCCATCTTAGAGCAATTCTTGCACATCACAGTACATCGACCAGAATGATGCTTGTAACATCGGTTACACTTGGGTGCATCTCCATTGTAGTTCTTCTTGTCTCCATCTCCCATAGCATAAGCTCTAGTAGTTATTTGTCGCTTGTTTCGACGATCATTACCCTTAGAGTGATCATCCCTCTTCCTCTTTCCATTCTTGTCTTTCTCAGCTTCTTCCAATGCCAACGAGTCCATCAATTGTTGAGCGATAGTGATAGCCTCATGAATGTTTGCAGGCTTAGCAAAAATCACATCGTTCCTTGTAGCTACCGGCAACCCATCGGTATACCTCTCAATCCTTTGAGTCTCAGTCCTAACCATATCAGGACAAAGTAAGGCTAACTCTCGATAACGACGATTGTAAGTTGCCATATCGGTACCTTTCACCTTATGGTTCCAGAACTCAATCTCCAGCTTCTTAATCTCATTCCTTGTGCAGTAAGTCTGAATCAGCAAAGACTTAAATTGCTCCCAAGTCATAGCATAAGCCACATCACTCCCCACCAAGTTACGGTAATTATTCCACCAAGTTAAAGCTTCATCCTTGAAAGTAAAAGAAGCAAACTTTACCTTCGTATTCCCCGCACAACCACTGACATTAAACACTGACTCAGTCTTTTCTATCCACCTAACCAAGTAGACCACTCCTTCAGTTCCTGATGAGGCAAAAAATGATCCATTTTTAGGGGGTCATTTAAGCCCGAATCCGAATTTATTTGATCAAATATTGCCCTAAATCGTTCCTTTTGTGATTTTAGGTACTTTGGGAGTGAAATCTGGAAAAGGAAGCAATTCGGACGTTTTTGGAGCATAAAAGTGAAGAAAACGCCAAAGTCTTAATTTTCCATGCTAGGAACAGTAGGTGACGGCGTCAAGAGCAAAACCTTGACGGCGTCAAGAGCAAATTTCATGAAAATCCATGACGACCCAGAGAAGATTTGACGGCGTCACGTAGGAAGGGCGTCAAGAGTAAAAGAGTCATGACGGCCTGGAAACATATAAGTCTTGACGGCGTCAGAAGTAGATCTAGGCAGTCCGAGAAGAGTTTTGGCGGCGAGGTGACGGTGTCACAAGTTTCTTCTTGACGCCGTCAAACCCATTTTTCTATATATAGTTTTCTAATTTTTCACATTTAGAGAGAGAAGTTTTGGGAGAAACCCTAAGTACGATTTTGGTGTAACTTTACAGGTTTTTCAAGGGTTCCAACCCCTTTATACCTTGCATGATTAATCAAGATAAGTGTTCTTCTAATTCAATCAATATGTCTATGTGTTGGTTGTCTATATCATGTTCTTGTCTTAATTCTATCATGCTAGGCTAGATCTCTTTTGTGTTTGCTTAGATCTAATGAAACCTAGATATTGATTATGTGTTGATTACTTGTTTATTCTTGTCTTGGATGAATGATTTATATGTTAGGCTTAAGAAAACTGGCAGATCTCCAATTGGTAACATGCTTGAACGTCTTAAGAAACATGAACCAACGCGCACTAGGTCTTTATTGGTTGTATTTAATGCATGAGCCACTGTTTACAATCCCTATAGTTGTGCTGGGCATGGTGTAGGAGGAGATAAGAGCTCATAGAATTGGGGAGTTATGTGTGCCACCCCATGAATGGTATTAAGGAATACAATCCGTCATCCATACAATTATAACAAGTAATTAACGTGTAAAAGATATCTAGGGAGTAGTGAAATCTAAGTAAACACATTTTCTCCAATTACTGCTCACAACTTTAGTATAAATTAGTTTATTTTCATTTCTAGTATTTTATTTTGATTGCATCTTAGTTTTGGGTTAGTTGAATAGCAACTAATTCCGCCCACTCTTCCAAAACCCGAGATTTTAAATTGCTTTCTAAAAAATATAAAAACACAAAAATAATCATCCCTCACCTTTAGAACTAGTATTTAGGCTTTCTAATCCTAGCGACACTATTCCTAAGCTGAACGATCAATCCCCCGGTACTTGTCACTATACTATACTACAACGATCAGGTACACTGCCTGGTGGGGGTTGTAAGCTTCTCGAGATCCCTCGAGAGGTAAAGCCTGTTGCGATTCCCACGCATCAAGTTTTTGGCGCCGCAGCCCGGGGAATAGTTATTGTCTAGGTTAGAATTTCTTTTTATTAGGTCTACTTGCTAGATTCCTTTCTAGTAAGATTTTATTTTTTATTTTTAGGTCTTCTTTAGTCTATCTTATTTCTTCGTGCCTTTGTTCGTAACTCTTTACCATCCGACATCATGGAAGGTGGTAACATCTTTGAACCCGTCATCCCACCACAACAAAACCCACCATTTGAACCCCTTAGGCCCCGAACCTTAGGAGAGTATTCCCGACCTAGCCACCAAGGCTACCGAAACACCATTGAGCTCACCGGAGCCAATGTGACCCCCTTGCGATCCGACACCATCCGGTTGGTGCAAAGCGGATGTGCATTCCATGGACTTCGTTCCGAAGATCCAAACCAACATCTTAAGGACTTTCTCAAAATCGTAGACTCCATAGACCTAGATGTTGAAACTAGAGAGACAACCCGATTATGCCTATTCCAATTCTCTCTACGGGATCAAGCTAGTCAATGGCTTGAGCGTTTACCCGCGGGATCCATCACCACATGGGATGATCTCACCACTCGTTTCCTTGCTCAATTTTTCCCACCGGGGAGAACTACTAAGCTTAGAAATGACATCTTGATGTTCCAACAACGTCAAAATGAATCTCTTTATGAAGCATGGACTCGTTTCAAGGACTTACTCCAAAAAGTCCCTCATCATGGCATAGATCTTTGGCTCCAAGTCCAAATTTTTTATGACCATATTGACATCTCCACGAGGCGAGCCATTAACCAATCGGCCGGTGGTAAGCTACGTGATCTTAGTGCGGAACAATCATGGGAACTCATAGAAGATCTTGCTCTCTATGACAACGAAAGTTGGAATGATCCCCGTGATTTGAACAAAACGGTCAAGGCAATATCTTTGCCTTCGAACAATTCTAGCACTCCCGACCGTAGGATCATGGAACTTGAGGACCAAGTCAAGTTTCTCATGAAATCTTACGAAGCTCCGAAGCCTTCAAGCCAAGTGAACAAAATCACTTCTTCATGCGAATTATGTAGTGGTCCCCATGACACTCGTGATTGTGTGGAACTCCCCGGAACAGTTTTTGCGGACTACGCATCCACGTGTACCGACGAAGCGGGAGATAAGTGGTACACTTTCAAGCCCGAGCCAAACACTTACGGTGATTCATACAACCCCTCTTGGAAAAATCACCCAAACCTTAGGTGGAAACAAAATCAACCCAATTCTTCCAATCCGCCTAATCGTTATCAACCAAACGGTCCACCATCTAACCGTACTTTCAACAACAATCCTTCTAACAACTATGGTAGTACCAACAATCTTGAAGGATTGATGTCAAAGTTCATGGCATCTCAAGAAGCCCGCATAGCTAGGTTTGAAACCGAATTCAACCAACAACAAACGGAGATGACCAACAAGATTGACAACTTGTTGAAAGCCCTCAACAACCAAGCGTTAATCACACCTAGGAAGGACACTAGGGACACTAATAGTGGAACCTAAATTAAGGATCCCTCATCATCCAACCATGTCCACTTTGTCAATGTTGTCACCATTAAGCCGATAGATAAGGAGATGGAGAAGAGTGACCAGGATGAAGTTAGATTAGAGGCCGAGATTAAGGATGAGAGTAGGAAGGTTAAGGTTAACAAGGAAGAGGAGTTAGAGGAGGTAGAGCCTATAGAAAAACACTTTGATAAGTTGCCCACCGAAGAAGAACGGGAGTACCATAAGGATCTATTCGATAGTCCCGAGAGACCATATATCTTCGGCACACCCCTTATCAAAATGGGAGACCCCTCTAACATTAACATCCCATGCAATATCGGGCACATGCATATATGGAAAGCTTACATCGATCTTAGATCCCCCGTGAACATCATGACTAGGACTTATTACAATTGGGTGATGAAGAAGCAACTTAATTTTAGGATGATGCCCGGTAAGAATCTGATAAGTAATTTTGTAGGAAGAGTTAAGGGATTACATGTGATTATAGGGAATCTCACCTATGAAATCGATTTTATGATAGTGGAAGACATTCGTCCGGTGATAGATGCTTGCCTAAGCCAAATAGTATTCGGAAAACCATTTGTTGAAGCCACTAGGATGAGTTATGATCCAACTTTAGGGATAGTTAGATATAAGGAAGAGAAAGATGAGGTTGCCTATCAAATGCCCTACAAGATTGAACAATACCGCCTTCTCTCTAATTTCGAAAAAGAACACAAGCAAGCGGCTTATTATAGGAATGAGGAGGATAGACGTAGAGGAGTAGAATATGTAAAGAATAGGATGCTTGGTTTCTATAAAGAATGTTTACAACTAGGTCCGGAATACAAAACTGGTTTAGAAGACGACCTAGAGAGTGGAACCAATGATGAAATCACGTAGTAACCCATGACCTTGAGTCTAGCTACAAGACTCGTAAATAAAGCAAAGCGCTTCTTGGGAGGCAACCCATGTTTTGTGTGATTTTATTTGTTTGATTGTTATTTGCTTCCGTATGCATGTTTTATTTTTATTGTTGGTAGATCATGTTTCTAAACTAAGAAGTGGAAATACTTTACTTTGTTGTTTTGGCCTAGTCTTAACTCCACCTAGAAGTATTTTTGCAAAAGATAAGTGTAAGGGGAAACCCCAAATATGTTTTTAAGAAACAAACCGATCATGATTCTCCACAATATTAAATGAACATGTATATTCGTATTTGTTAGAGTCAAATGCTTGTATTGAGTCATAATGAAGTTTTGCAGGATTTTCCAGGAAGTAGGACCAAGTTTTTCCAGAAATTTTCTGGAAACTTAACATAAGAATTTCTACAGGTCCATTCTGACGGCGTCAGGAGTTTACTCTTGACGGCGCCAGGAGTTAAAAATCTGGAAATTATATCGGTTTTGTTTTTCTAACGGAGTCTTATGGTTTTTGTGAATTATTAAGTTTTATAACCTCCAGGAGATCTGCAAACTTCATTCCACAAGAATTATATCTTATCTTATTTTCTAGGATTTAGAAACTTATATAGGATGCCGCCGATTTTACGCGAGGTTGTCTTGTCTATATTGTCAGGTTTTACAGGTTATGTATGACAAGAAGATGATTTATATTCTAGAAGGGAAGCTTTGATTGTTCATTTTCTTGGAGGAAGATTTAACCTGGCCATCCTATTATCCATACCGAGCGAATCAGGGGAGTATTTGATTTCATTCTTTTTACTTATTTCACTTTTACATTCTTTACTTGAACATTGGGGACAATGTTCATCTTAAGTGTAAGGGGAGGGTAAAAAGATGATACCTTACATATGCACTTTCGCTTGAGTTTGTTTTGTTTAATGGTAGATGTGTAATAAAACTATGAGAAATACTTGTTAGTGCAATTTTAGCGCCAAATTTAAATTTTTTTTACAACATTTAGGAGTGAAACTTTAGCCATAGCAAGCGTCTCATGGATAGGAGATTGTATGACTAGCACATAACCGTATATTCAGAAAAAATTTTCACCCAAATATGTGAGGTTCGCCTTTAGATTTGATAGGAAAAGCATTTACAATTAGTGCTTATGAGTGTACCGGTAGCATTTAGATTCTAGAACTTGCGTTAGTGATGCATCCCGAGACCGCTAGTGAGACTACATTCGTGTGGTAGGATTTACTACATGATAAGAGGCATTAGGATCACCCTTGTGTTAAACCCGTATCATAATTACTTGACCATTTAAGTCATATTACTTGGCTAGTTAAGTCAACTAATTTTTCCCACACCCTTAGCGTTGTACTCATTTTTAGTACACGAAACCCCTAGTACACCCCTCCGAGCCTATCTTTTCGTTTCTAACTTTAAGCATTTTACTTAAAGGAAGAATTTGTTACACCCCACTTAAATGTACAACCAAATCGCCTTAGCCTTCCGTGTATGCGCTCATTTTTAGTGCATTATTGTTATTTGTTAAACCCTAAGTTAACTATCTAATTGATTACATGGTTGCTAAGTCGAGTCATATCCATGTACATATTGTTTTGGGACGATTGGGACTCATGGGTAAGTACTTATTTATAGAGTAATGGGGAAGAACATCATTTATTACTCCCATATGTACGTTAATCTTAAAAGTGCTCCAAGTGTTTTGATTTTCTTAATTCGAGTCAATAGAATAGTTAATTGTAAAGTATGTAAAGATTCAAGTGTAAGGGGAATTCTCATCCCCTATGATGTATTATTTTGGATGGTAGGGTAAGAGTGTATGCACAAAAAAAATAATAATAAAATAAAATAAATAATAAAAAAAATTGAAAAAGTCAAGAAAAAGAAAAAAAAATAGAAAAAAGGAAAAAGAGAAAAAACATACGGACTACCATCCCTTTTTATTCTATGTTCATTTTTTGTTTTTGTTATTTTTCATTTATTAGCTTAAGTCGAGTCTAGTCTTGGCTTAGCAACGCCATATTGTACATGTAATTAACCAAGATTGTTAACTCGCCACCAGTAAAACTTCCTTTATCCAACAAAACCGTGTATTTCATATCCCTACACCTAACGTTACAACCCTTTAAAAAGACCTCTTTGATAGTTTATCCTAGGTGCTTACGCCATGTGGTGGAGGTTTGATCCTTTTCCAAGCCTATGGTAATCTATTTTGCTATGACAGGTAGTGAGAGATATCTTCCGTTTCCATATTGTAATTTATACTTTATTACACTCGAGAGATGTGAGTATCTAAACACTATTTGTGAGGTGCTTGTATATGACCTCCGTGCTTGTCTATTGGTCTTTAGTGGAACGATTATTTGTTGTAATTACTTTTATATTAGTGTTAAACGACCCCTAACTTGTCTTTTGAGTAGAATAAAAGCGCATTTGCTTGAGGACAAGCAAATCTCAAGTGTAAGGGTATATGATGAGGCGAAAAATGATCCGTTTTTAGGGGGTCATTTAAGCCCGAATCCGAATTTATTTGATCAAATATTGCCCTAAATCGTTCATTTTGTGATTTTAGGTACTTTGGGAGTGAAATCTGGAAAAGGAAGCAATTCGGACGTTTTTGGAGCATAAAAGTGAAGAAAACGCCAAAGTCTTAATTTTCCATGCTGGGAACAGTAGGTGACGGCGTCAAGAGCAAAACCTTGACGGCGTCAAGAGCAAATTTCATGAAAATCCATGACGACCCAGAGAAGATTTGACGGCGTCACGTAGGAAGGGCGTCAAGAGTAAAAGAGTCATGACGGCCTGGAAACATATAAGTCTTGACGGCGTCAGAAGTAGATCTAGGCAGTCCGAGAAGAGTTTTGGCGGCGAGGTGACGGCGTCACAAGTTTCTTCTTGACGCCGTCAAACCCATTTTTCTATATATAGTTTTCTAATTTTTCACATTTAGAGAGAGAAGTTTTGGGAGAAACCCTAAGTACGATTTTGGTGTAACTTTACAGGTTTTTCAAGGGTTCCAACCCCTTTATACCTTGCATGATTAATCAAGATAAGTGTTTTTCTAATTCAATCAATATGTCTATGTGTTGGTTGTCTATATCATGTTCTTGTCTTAATTCTATCATGCTAGGCTAGATCTCTTTTGTGTTTGCTTAGATCTAATGAAACCTAGATATTGATTATGTGTTGATTACTTGTTTATTCTTGTCTTGGATGAATGATTTATATGTTAGGCTTAAAAAACTGGCAGATCTCCAATTGGTAACATGCTTGAACGTCTTAAGAAACATGAACCAACGCGCACTAGGTCTTTATTGGTTGTATTTAATGCATGAGCCACTGTTTACAATCCCTATAGTTGTGCTGGGCATGGTGTAGGAGGAGATAAGAGCTCATAGAATTGGGGAGTTATGTGTGCCACCCCATGAATGGTATTAAGGAATACAATCCGTCATCCATACAATTATAACAAGTAATTAACGTGTAAAAGATATCTAGGGAGTAGTGAAATCTAAGTAAACACATTTTCTCCAATTACTGCTCACAACTTTAGTATAAATTAGTTTATTTTCATTTCTAGTATTTTATTTTGATTGCATCTTAGTTTTGGGTTAGTTGAATAGCAACTAATTCCGCCCACTCTTCCAAAACCCGAGATTTTAAATTGCTTTCTAAAAAATATAAAAACACAAAAATAATCATCCCCCACCTTTAGAACTAGTATTTAGGCTTTCTAATCCTAGCGACAGTATTCCTAAGCTGAACGATCAATCCCCCGGTACTTGTCATTATACTATACTACAACGATCAGGTACACTGCCTGGTGGGGGTTGTAAGCTTCTCGAGATCCCTCGAGAGGTAAAGCCTGTTGCGATTCCCACGCATCAGTTCCACCAAACTCAACGGTCCCACAGATCTTAAACTCCTTATAGTTACATCCATTAGCACGAACAGGTGGAAATGTTCCAGCAGAATTGTTGGAATGATTCGACCCAGCTAGTAACTCAGCAACTCGTTGCTCCACAAGTTGATTGATCATTGCTTGATGCACAGTAGGTGCATTAAGTGGAACATGATCATTGTCTCCCTGAACATAACATTTTGATTCCTGTTGTTGCGGTTAGTAGTGTCCAGGTTGTCAGGAGTAGGGGTCTCAACATTTCGAGTAGGACGGCGTCCTCGACGACCAGGGGTAGTCGTTGCAGGACCAGTTCTGGTAGCTCTAACAGGGTTTCGTCGTGGGGCCATTGATCTGAAACATCATACAAGTTCGTGAGTCTCCGATAGAACTTATCATATGCTCAACAAGAATTAAATCAACGAAGCCAAGTCATGGAAAGAATATCAACAGTACACCACAAGACATCAATAAGGCGAATAGGAACTCAATTTCCATAATATCCAAAAACCACATAATTAAGCACTTGTTTATCCATACCTTAAGTGATTAAGTTGGATATAGTGATATAAACTAGCTTAATACTTGTTTACGTAGTAATTATATGATTGACGATTTTATATTTTGTGATCGTCAAAATATAGAGATATCGAAAGATATGAATAACGTTTTCACACATTATTTATGTCAACACCCACAACCTGCCACTCTCACCTAACTCTGCCTGCTCAGCAGAAACCTCAGATGACGCATCCGACGCCACTGGACTACCAGGAGGTGAATCAAACAGGAACGGATGATCAGGTGAGTCAGGCTCAATCGGATGTATAGGTGAATCAGGCTCCTCAGCCTGAGCTGGCGGCACTAACAGATCATCATCATCAGGCATCTCCTCCTCCTGAGGATCATCCTCCTCCTCAGGGTCATCAGCCTCATCCTCACCCTCGTACTCCTCCTCCTCCTCATCGGAAGAGTACATCATCAATCGTCGTCTCCTAACAGGTGAACCATGTGGTGAAGAGGTAGGTGATCTAGGACGACGACGCAATGATGCAGGTGGCGCCTCTGACAGAAGAGAGTGAGCATCTATCTGTAAAGGTGGTGATGTAGGGCGTACCGACATACGTCCCGTAGCTCGGTGGGCAAAACGTGGAGCCACACGAGCCAAAGCCTGATGAAGTGTAAGCTGCCTCGATGTACAAGGGAGCCCTAGAGAAGATGAGGGTCCCTGCGTAGATGCAGCAGGTGGTGCTGAAGTAGAAGCTGTCGGTGACACAGTAGCTGAATGCATGGCAACCTGGTAAGGGTCATCAGGAGCCATGGTGAACTATGTTAGAAATACCGGTGCAGTAAGAATATCCTCAACAACGTCGGGCGTACGGGAGGCCATAGTCTGTGACAACGGCGTAGGGTAGGTGTAAGTGTTTCAAAACAACTAAACCGCGAACACAAATACCATATCAAAATCGCCATATAATTCCAAATCATATATAACCAAGAAAGATTTAAAATACCGCATTACTAAAATCATTCATAAAACAATTAAGCCATATAATTCCTCGAACACATATAATTCCTCAAAACGCCATTATATCACTAAATCAATAAACCTTAAAACCTCAAATCATCTCAAGAATCCCAAATCTAATAATCATCTCATTAATCTCATAATACCTCAATAATAACAATGATGCTTCGGCTTGGCGGGCTGGCGGGCAATGGTCGAGGATCGTTTTCTATAAAAATCGGTTATAGTTTAGGTGTCTATTTACCTAGTTCTCTATAACCTTGGCTCTGATACCAATCTGTAACACCCCCAAAATTTGATACAGCGGAAGACTCACAAGCTTTCGGGGTGCTACGGGGATTGATATCCATTCAAAGTCATGAAAGAACGAGATAAAGTAAACATAATAAATACACAACCAAAACGGGTTTTAAAGTTTACACTTATCCCAAAAATTATCCAAAGTAAGGCCCAAAAGAAATAAACATAGGTCCACAAAAGTTATCAGAGTTTTAGAAAAATAGATCCATAACCGGTGCCATTGCCAAGCTTCCAATCCCAAGCATCCATAGAGCATCACTTAATTACCTGAGAAAACGTGCTAAAAGTCAGCTTTCGCTGGTGAGATCATAGGTTTAAATTCATAATTCAATATAGTGGACATATACGCAAAACGCTTGCTAGCTTGACTAGGCCTCAATCATCCAACCAAAATATCCAACCAAGATAATCCAACCAAATCAAATCAACCAAATCAACTCAACCCTATAGGTGCACGCTATAGCTCAAATCTATCCAATCAATAGCTTACCTAGCTCAAGTCTAGGCCTCGCTCTATAATTAATCTAATAGCTTACCTTGTTCGGGACTAGGCCTCGCTCAACAACCAAATCAATAGCTTACCTAGTTCGGGACTAGGCCTCGCGTAAACCTACCTAGTTTTATAAGCATAGCAAGTTTTAAGAATAAAATAAAGCGATAATAGTCCACATAAAACATTTGCACGTTTCTCACCCCAAATATTGGAAACAAAGTTCAAGAGAAAAAGTGGGGCTATGACTCACCTCAAGTCCAGAAAATCCTCAAGAGAAATCGATAGAAGAAAAACGTAAGCAAACTCAAGCAACTCACGTAACGGCAACTACAGACTCGACACTTCCTAACAATATCAAACTCGTTCAGAAATCATTTCCTCAAAAATCAAATATTCCCATTCCCGAACGTATTCCATTTTACTTTCCAAAAATATCCATCTCTCGAATTAACTTCATATTAATTTGAAATTCGACGTTTGGTATCCATATGGGTGGAGGGTCGACACAACTCAAACCAAAAGCCACAACAAACGAAATAATGAACCAACTATAGGTCTAATATTAGCCCAACATATTATTTAAATAATCATCGAAGTTTATCAAATCCGTCGATTTGGTAATCTCCCATATTTATTTACGTAATATATTGTTCCAAAATTATACCCAACCTAAAGCACATAGCACAAAGAATTCTATTTGGTATATATCGTAGTCCTATAAATTCCCTATATATATCGTCGAATCGGTCAAATTCCACGAGATACATAGTAATTTATTACCCTAAAACATATACCACAACCTATGGGCGTCGTGGGATACGATGCCCATTAATATACTCATTTTATATAAACAAATAACTCGATCTAATCCGTCAATTAAATAAGTCACTTGCTATAGAAAATGTTTATATTAATCGTCATATACAGTGGCGAAGCTTGGATTTTGTAAGTGGGGGGTCGGGATCTAAATTTTTTTTTTTTCCTAAGGCTATATTTCAGGTATACCGAAATTTTTGGGGGGTCGAAACCGAATATACCGAAATTTTTCTACACGAAAACTATATACCCCCTACATCGCAAAAAAATTTCGGGGGGTCGGGCGCCCCCCCCCCCCCCCCCCCGGCCCCTATGAAGCTTCGCCTCTGGTCATATATCCGTGACAACACAAAAGTCACAATATAAAGCCCACTTGGACTTTAAGTAACCACAACTCGTATAACTCGATAAATTTCTAAAAATCACGTTTTTAATTATTATTTACCCGACTTATTATTTTGCCATTATTTATAGTTATTATCTATAACAATAGTCCGACATTTATTACACTATTTGCATAGCATAATAACTATCGTTATATTATTATAACGTTTACTCGTGATCGTTTTATTATTAATATACACATTTATATCTATATATATATATATATATATATATATATATATATATATATATATATATATATATATATATATATATATATATATATATATATATATATATATATATATATCCTAACCTATATAAAGCACAAGTTTGATTTCTAATTTTAGAATACAAAAATCAAGAAAAATCCCTCAAAACTCCTAGAAAACTACACGTGGCATTAATCACAAAAATAGCAAGTTTAGAAAAAATTTTGAAACTGATTTCGGCACCTATTTAGTCAACCACATGGTCGATGCAATTTTAAAATAAGATCCCTTTTAATTTGGAAACACGCAACCAAATAGCACGTTTTTAAAAGTTTTTGAAACTAATTTCGGCACCTAATTAGTCAACAGAATGGTTGATGCAAATTTAAAATAAAATTCATTTTATTTAGTAAAGACACAACCAAATATCATGTGTTTTTAAATTAACATTTTTTTACATCCCTTTTAAACTTAATCAAATAAAAATTATAAATTAGCATTTTTTGGTTGTGTAACAAAGTAACAACAAAGTTGTAAATCAATTTCATGTGTTTTCTTGGCACCACGAAACTATATTGACATAAAGATTAGTTAACTGATATATAAATATATTTAAGCTCGATGAAATTGCATGCAGTTATAAATTTACAACCATGACATATTGATGTACCAATTGGTTATTTTTATTTTATTTTTTGTAAATCAATTTCATGTGTTTTTTTTGGCACCACAAAACTATATTGGCATAAAGATTAGTTAACTGATATTTAAATATATTTAAGCTCGATGAAATTGCATGCAGTTATAAATTTGCAACCATGATATATTGATGTACCTATTGGTTATTTATTTCACAAACTATGTTTGACAAAACTAGCTGTAAGTTGTATGCTGTAAGCTGTTAACTGTAAGCTGTAAACTGCAAAGCTGTTAACATGAGCTACAAGCTGTATCTTTTTTTTTCCAATAAAAGTGTTTGGTAAGTTAGCTGTTAAATGTAATTATAATATGTGAAATGACATAAAAGGACATATTTATAATTTTAAACAGATGTTTGTGGGTATATCAATAATTTAAAGTTTTAACAGCTTCAAGATTTTTAACAAGCTTCATGAATCAGCTTTTCATTTAGGAGCTATTTATTTGAAATAAAAGCTTAAAGTTAATGTATCCAAACAAAGCTATTTATTTTAGAGGAGATTATTTATTTTAGAGGAGATTATTTATTTGAAATAAAAGCTTAAACCATGTGCATGCTATTACACAACAAATTTATCCTAACATACTGCCTAATTTATGGAACCAAAAGTATTTTCAAGAAAGAGCTATACTTGCGCCTACGCATGATGAAGTATATAAAGTTAACGAGCATATGTTGTCTATGCTTCATGGAGAGGAATGCATTTACTATAGTTCTGAAACAGTGAGCGATACCGATGTGGATTTTAATTACGATGAGTCTTTGTACACTACCGAATTTCTGAATAGTATTCGTATGTCAGGAATACCACATCATGAGTTGGTATTGAAGGTGGGTGCCTCTTTCATGTGTTTGCGAAACGTTGACAAAAGGGTCGGTCTTTGCAACGGCACAAGGCTGCAGGTTTTAAGGATGGGAACTATTAATATTGATGGATGAATTATTTTCAGGTGGTAGGGTTGGAACAATTTGTGCTATAACGCGGATGCTCATAAGCCCTTCCGACACAAAAATTTCTATCAAGTTAAATAGGAGACAATAGTCTATTTCTGTTTGTTTTGCTATAACCATAAACAAATGCTAAGGTCAGACTTTGTCTCAGGTTGGCTTATTGCTACAACGCCCTGTCTTTTGACATGGTCAATTGTATGTCGCTATTTCGAGAGTTAAAAGCAAGCGAGGTCTTAAAGTGATTTGTTGTGATAGAGATAGAAACTACGCGGATGAAACAACTAATGTTGTCTACATGGAAGTCTGACATCGACTTTAAGCATATCAGTTTTTCATTAATATTATTCACATTTTTTTACACGAATTTTGTCGTATTGTACTAAACATTTTTTTGTCATATTAAGTTTTTTTTAAGTAATTACATATTTTTATGTGTTTATTTTTTTTAGATTGTAATTGTTTTATGAAGTTAATATAACGTTAAATAAAAAAATAGATGTATAAAGCTAGCCCGGCCATCGGCCGGGTCTTGAAACTAGTATATATATATATATATATATATATATATATATATATATATATATATATATATATATATATATATATATATATATATATATATATATATATATATATATATATATATATATATATATATTTGTGCCCCGGCCCTTGATCAGAAAAAGCTGCCCGCCCTATGACCCACAACTCAAAATGAGCCTTGCGACGAGACGCGGACATTCCCCATGCTGCGGTTCCCTCCGGTCCGTTCCCGGGTTGGGTTAGGGGAACATCCGAGCGATTTCCTTCGCGGATCCAAACGCGCTCACAAGGCGCACAATAAGAATAAGACCAATAGAGACTTCATAAGAGACCATTTGAGCTGCAGATCGTAATGCTCCTAGAAAGGCATATTTCGAATATAGAGGAGTGAAAGTTCCCAACAATCAATGACTTTTTAATTTCCTTATATGATCCGTACGAGCACGTCCTTTGTCACCCCCCACCGCGCTTACGGCTCTATACCCCAACCAAACTTGCTCTGGCCCCGGGTCCTTCCTTTCTATTCCTCGGTAAGTGGACCGTAGGAGCATGGGGGGCGGTATATATATATATATATATATATATATATATATATATATATATATATATATATATATATATATATATATATATATATATATATATATATATATGTTTAACACGTCTATATACGTATATAAACGATTATATTCTCAATAATAGTATTACGAGTATTATTTTTAATATTGACTTTTAAATATTTATCGAGTCATAGAATTTGGTCACATGTCCGAGTCATGACTCTCGGCTCATAGTCCAAGTCCAAAATAAGAATCAAGTCAAAATAAATATATCATCTCCGTCCAAATCAATCCCATATCCACGTGCTACAACATGAGGGTCCGACTACGGCACCCAACTAACCTATCTCCGTCATCTAATGACCGTCTCACAATCGGTCCCCAATTCCACACTCGACAACACATCTCCAAAATATCTCGTAAAATCCAAATATACCACTTCAAGTCCAAAATAATATTCCAATAAGCGCCATGGTCAAAACATCACAACCACGACAATGACAATAATAATAATCCGACAAGTAATAATATATCCGAAAACAAAATAAGTTACGGGTTGAGTTACCAAGTCAACCCGGGTCAAAATAAGCCCGAAACAAGATACGGGCGTCTCACCCGAGACCAATAGGTCTCGGCTAGCTCCTTTAAGCCACACCGAACCAAACAGCCCCCTTGGGGGTGTCGGCCGAGAAACCAAACGACCACAAGGGTCCTCCAACATAACCAAGAACAATCAAACATCACATATCGAGCACCAAAGATCAAATATACACCGAATGGTCAAGAAAACAACGCAATAATCACCCAAGCCGAGAGCAAAAGCTCTCGGTTGAGTCTCGACCCATCGAGAACAAGTGAACCCGGATACCAAACTTCCATTTAACCCATTATTATCAAAAACTACTTGAATCTTGCATCAATAACCATAAAACCCGAAAAGAAAATAAGATTCGTGACCCTAGGTCACGGTTCGAACCAAAACTCGAGTCAAAACTCGACCTACCTTCAAACTCCAAGGCCAAATTGAAAGGAACTTCAAAAATACGAAAGGTGGTGAATGATTTGTGGTGATTTCGTGGTGATTTTAATTCGAGCAAGGTGTTATAGTGGTCCAAATCGCGCGTGGTTTGCTCCAAAAGATAGATCGGGATGTAAGGATTAATTTGGTGGTGTTATTTTGTTGGTGAGGGCGGCGGTGATGGTGGTAGCAGCCGTGTAAGGGGCGGCTAGGGTTTGTGGTGATGATAATTGTTGAAGATGGATGAGAGAGAGAGAAATGGTGGTGTTTGTGTTTGTGTTTTGTGTTTGTGTGTGTTGGGCGTGGGTGGTAATACCCAACCGAACCAAAACCGGCCCCCAAGGCCCAAATAATAATAAAATGGTAATAATAATGTAAGTGGTATTAAAAAGAGTGGGTGAGGTAACCCAAGGTCAATAACGCGGACCAAACCCGAAACTTAATTAAATAAACCGACACCCACTCAAATCGAGGTCGTTACCAAATATAAAATACTCGAACCCGTAATTAGAATAAACAAAATTGTTAGGTTAACCTAGTGCCGGAGTCAATGTAGTGCCAAAGTAATAAACTCAAAATAAATCATCACGAGCGAATCAAACCAAACCATAAATAAATAATAAATCCTCATAATTAACATACGATCAAAATACATTCCAACATTCGTAAAACATCTCGTCCAATAAACTTTTCAAAAATTCCAAAATTATAATTTTTAATGTAATGCGGGTTTTAAAACGGCTCCCTGTTTTGCCAGTTGTCACAAATAATAATAATAATAATAATAATAATAATAATAATAATAATAATAATAATAATAATAATAATAATAATAATAATAATAATAAAAGAGATGTGATTTATAAAATAATAATAATAATAACAATAATAATAATAATAATAAACAAAAAAAAAAACAAAAAAAACATCTCACCCTTTTGGTTGAAAATATCATATTGTTTATAATGGTTGAAAATATCATATTATTTAAACATAATGTACAACCCTCCGTGTTAACCTAGACACGAACCTGTGACCAAGACTCGACTCAATAAAACTTGACTCGACACACAAGGCTGTGAGCTCAAGCTCACAGCATCCCTTGTTTTCGCGACTCAATAACAACGACAACAACAAAAAGAAACAAAATGATACCAAACAATTATTTAGCTTCATATTTATTAGTTTTAATCATTATTTAATCAAAAACTCTTGAAAATTCATGTACTTATCCCCCATCGTCACTAGAACGACAAAAAGGGTGGTGGGTTTTCCTACCTTCGACCGCCGATATCAACAAAACAAGAGAGAGATGGTTTTGGTGATGAACTCGAGTTATGGTGGTGTTAATCGTTGTGTTGGGATGTACGTCAAAATGATGGTTGTAAGGAGTGTCGTAAGCTCACAGCATCCCTTGTTTTCGCGACTCAATAACAACGACAACAACAAAAAGAAACAAAATGATACCAAACAATTATTTAGCTTCATATTTATTAGTTTTAATCATTATTTAATCAAAAACTCTTGAAAATTCATGTACTTATCCCCCACCGTCGCTAGAACGACAAAAAGGGTGGTGGGTTTTCCTACCTTCGACCGCCGATATCAACAAAACAAGAGAGAGATGGTTTTGGTGATGAACTCGAGTTATGGTGGTGTTAATCGTTGTGTTGGGATGTACGTCAAAATGATGGTTGTAAGGAGTGTCGTGGTGGTGGCGGTGAGTTTAAGTGGCCGGCAATGGTGTTTGTTTGGCCGGCAAAACGACTGGAGAAGAAGAAGAAATAGGGTGCAGCTGGTTTGAGAGAGAAATGGTGTCAAACCTAGGGGTGAAAACGAGCCGAGCCGAGCCCGAGCTTGAGCCTGCCAAAGCTCGAGCTCAGCTCGTTTAAGTTTTAAAAGGCTCGAGCTCATCGAAGAGATGGTCATTAAAGAGCAAAAATAAGTAAAAATTATAAAGTTTCTTTCCAAATTAGTAAAAAGAAAAAAGGAAAAAAGTTTTCTTGGACCAAACTTATATTGGGCTTGAGTTCATGTGTTGCATATAAATATGGATCTCTCGATCAATACTAAAAAGTTATCGAAGTTTCTGCCTTTACGATATTAAAAGGTAAGTTCGAATTTCTTTTTTCATCCGACTGATATTAGGTCTTTACGTGGGTTTAAAACTTTAAATTATAGTCTTAGATGTCTTTTGTGATTATGTACGAATAATATTATGTTACTCATGTGTTTATTTTGGCTCTCAATATTATGCTGAATCATATATTTTTGCTTATTACGAATCTGTAACCAATAAAATTTTCGGAGTTTGCCGTTATGGTTTTTAAGGTAAATTTGCCATCTATCATGCTTTAAAATCCACTCTGGGTTTTACATGGATTTGAATCATTTGATTCATATAAACGCTTATGTTTGTTGATTAGATATAAGTCACGTTGCATATACCTAGTAATTTAATTACGTATACAAAGAAACAAACTTTGTTCTAGCTACTAGCGAATGGATTACCGGACGTGTATGTTTGTGTTTAATTATGCTTGGTACTTTTAGTTACTTATATGTTCAATGTACTTTTTTTTTTTTTTTTTTTTTTTTTTTAAACCACAAATAAGCTTTTCATTAAAGCGAAAACGAAAGTGATACTAAAACACCAAACTTACGCACCTAGTACCTAGATTATTACTTTGTTTAATTTCTGTTTTAATGGATAAACTTGAAGCCTGGTTTTGTAAGTGTCGATGATATTTTCGTATGGGCTTGTTAATAAAATCTATAGAATCCTGGAATTGATATATAAAGTACAAGTTACGATATGTTTCTTTGCAGGGTAATTAGTTGCCACTCGTATACATTGTTTGTGTAATAATGTTGCCAAAAGCAGCTAACGATGGAAAGGATCATTATAACTCTACTCAAGAGATACAATTTCTTCGACAACGTAGGAAAATCGTGAGGAGCTGGAAGACGCACACTGAGGTTCTCCCGGATGACGAAGCTGATTTTATAGATCTCTTCGGGAAGGAACCAGCTAATGATGGTCATTCTATGCTTATCTCAGAGGACAAGTTCTTAGCTCAACAATCGGTACACTATTTGAACTATCTTTTTATTTCTATAGATAATTTGTTAAAATATTCATCGTGCTCTTGATTGGTAATTGCCTTGTGTCAGGGGCCTGTTCGTGTTTCTATAACTATACCAACGGACTATCAAAGTTCTATAGTAGTGGGCGTTAATGTCCAGTTGCTATCCGAAACAGTGGGCAGTTTGAAAGATAGGATTGCTCAAACGATTCATGTGCCTGCAAACAAACAGAAACTCATCAGTCCAAAAGCTGGGGATATGGAGGATAATTTATCTCTTGCGCATTACAATGTTGGTGGCGATGATTGTAGACTTTTTCTCTCTATAGAAGACAGTGTTGCCCGTCTCTCGATTAAGAGTCCAATTGGCATAATAACTTGATTTTTGTGTCTTTGAACATGTGTTTGAGGAAATTCAGTTCAGTTTGTGTCTTGATTGTAAGGATAATGCAAAAAAAAATTGGGTTGGTTACTAATACATTAGTCTATTGAGTTACACTTATGTTACACTGTTTTGGTGCTTGATTTGTTAAAATATAAAATTGGATTTTTTAACTTTTGATGGCAAAGTAAAAAGAGGGTAAAGAGGAGAAAGATAAAGAAGATGAAAACTTTCTAAATTAAAAGCATAAAACTAAAAGACTTGTAAAAGAAAGTTTACAAAAACGTGATTAAAGAAGATAAATATAAAGATTAAGTGGGAAAAAGAAAAAAAATATATAAAACTTGACAATTAAAGCTTGAAATTAATAATAAGATGTAAGGAAGTTGACAAAAATTAATAACTTAAAATATCAAAGATTAACACAAAGTTTAACTGTAAATTAAATTTAAATAAAATTAAAACTTATGTGAAAACTTGAAAAAAATAAAAAGAAATAAGGGAAAAAGATTATGGCTGTTAAACCAAATAATTTATGTTCCCGCATAATGCGGCGGCGGGTACCGTGCGATTATATTTTATGTTATTTGATTACATGTTTAGTTGTCTTCATGATTTATAAGTAGAGATATTATAGATGGTTAAACCAAATAATTTTAGTTTGAACAATCAACCGCTTCCAAACAAATTTCATAACCAATTTGCTTGCTAATAAATTAATTTTGAAATCTTTCCATAATAAGTAAGAAAAAAGTTTAAATTTGAAGCCTTTATAATTATTGAATGGTCCCAAATGCATTATAATACAGTATACTCGGTAGATAATTATCTTTCTCCAAAGAAAAGCAAGCCCCGGCGTTGGGCTATATTTATCCAATATTTTCACTGGGCCGGACTTGCTTTATTAAGAATGAAATTGGTTTGGTTCTTAATTTCTTTACTTATTTTGCAAACTTGACACCACTGAAATCAACACAAAACAAGTCTGTTTTTTTTCTATGTTTTATTTCCTACAATGTTTTCGGGTTCACAAAAATCTTTTATATAATAAAACAAAACATGAGAATTTTTCATTTCATAAAAATGGATTTATACCTTATTCAGTAATAATTTTATTTAAAAAAATGATTATTTTCTTATTAGGTAATATTTTATATTTATCCATAACACATGTAGAAGATAAATACAAAAAATATAGATAAGATGCAATTAATAATATGATTAAAATTTTTAAATAATTATATTTAATAATAAAAAACTATAATTAAACATCATAAATCAAACAAAATAAAGATTAAATTATTTGTTTTTTAATAAATAAAAATATATGATTCAAAAAATTTTAAAAAATCCGCGCGTGCGCGGGCATTATAACTAGTATCTCATGAATGACAAAAACAAGCTAAACTAAAGGGTGTATGTTGCATCTTTCTGAAAACACAAAGGCGGTAACACAAAATTATTAAAGACACGTAACTACGTAAAATTATGAAAGTTGGTGTGAGATGTAACGTAACAAAAAGAAAAAGAAAGAAAAAAAAAATCAAAAGAGTTAATTACTTAAATGGTACTTGTGGTTTGCTGATTGTTAAAGATCCTGTCCCTGTGCTTTTTTTAGCAGGTTTGGTCCTTGTGGTTTTTGATTTTTACGGATCATGTCCTTATTTCGACCCGACTACAAACGATCGTTAAAAAGGACCTCAGTTGAATTAGATTGACTAACGTGAGGGCTAAAAATGTAATTTGGGTTTTCCATCTCAAAATACAAACCACAAGGACGATTTATGTAATTTACACTAAAAAATAATAATAAAAACAAAATATTATACGAAAATTTTTTAATTTTATTATAATAAAATAAAATAAAGTGTTTGAATTTTTTTTTTAATTTTATTAAAAAAATGATAATAAAATTAAAGAATGTTAATTCTATTATAATAAAAAAAAATTAAAAACTTTTTTAAAATTTTTTTTTGAAATTTATTAAAAAAATTGTACGTTTTATACATTTTTATAAGATTTTTGGACTTTTTTTTTTATGTTTTTTTTATTTTTGGATGTCATTATACGTTTTTGTAAGTTTTTATCCGTTTCTATCCGTTTTTGGAAGGTTTTGTTTTGTTTTTTTTTTGGACGTCATTGTTTTTGTACGTTTTTTTCCCTTTTAGTTGTTTTCATACATTTTCTTATGGTTTTTATCCGTTTTTATACGTTTTTGTAAGTTTTATAAGTTTTCATCCGTTTTTACGTTGTTTCATACATTTCCTATAGTGGTTATCAGTTTTTATAAGTTTTTGGACATTATTATACTCCTTTCGTCCCATAATTATTGTCCACATTTGACTTTTTTATTCTTTAGCTTTCAACTTTGACCGTAAATATTTTTCTTTGTGATATATATTACTTGATGCAAAATGATGAGGCGAAAAATGATCCGTTTTTAGGGGGTCATTTAAGTCCGGAATTGAATTTATTTGATCAAATATTGCCCTAAATCGTTTCTTTTGTGATTTTAGGTACTTTTGGGAGTGAAATCTGGAAAAGGAA